>JAZKJV010005969.1:242500-603547 GCA_037367405.1 Ottelia alismoides | reverse complement strand
GTATCCTCCTCCCCTATTTTTGTGTGTGTGCCTATTTTTGTGCGTGAAATTTTGAAATAAATGGAAAGATTATGAGAAAAATTAATGAAGAGATATTTTAGGTTGTTACATATTATTTTTAGATAATGAATAATGACTAAAATAGATTTTTAGATAATTAAATAATAATAATAACTCACCTTTAATGGTAATCGTTGGATTAATTATGGATGCGTGAGATTGCTAGCCTTCCATAGGGATGGAAGGACCATGTCCTATTTGAAAGATCACACACACACAGACAGAGAGAGAGAGAGAGAGAGAGAGAGAGAGAGAGAGAGAGAGAAATGGGATTGTCCCCTAGGGGGAGCTAACTTAGCTCCCTCGCCCTATTTTCTCTATTTTTTTTGAATTTTTTCCGTGAATATTCATCACTATATCATTATATTATGTCATTCAAATTTTGTAAGAAACAAAGACTCCTACGGCCTCCATCCAGACAATCATTTTTAACGGTCTCAAGATTTTTAAATCGACCATGTCTGGATGGAGATCGTAGGAGTCTCTATTTTGCATGAAATTTGAATTACATAATATAGAGATATAATCATGAATTTACATGGTTTTTATTTTCAGAAAAAATAAAAAATATGTGGAAAATAGGGTAGGGGAGCTAAGTTAGCTCCCCCTAGGGGCATACATATTTTACCCATATATATATATATGAGATTAACAGGGCTTCCCTCTTGGAGCAGCAAACATGGATGCCCCCGCACCATTTTCGACGTTTTTTATTTTTTTTTGAAAAATATCATCAAGTGTATTCATCCCGATATCCCTCCTATATGCCATTCGAATTTCGTCAGAAACAGAGACTCCTATAGCCTCCATCCAGACAATCATTTTTTAATGGTGGTAAGATTTTTTAATTCGACACTATCTCGATGGAGGCCATGTGAGTCTCTGTTTCTAATGAAATTCGAATGACATATAAGAGGTATATAGGGATGAATATACATGGTGATATTTTTCAAAAAAAATAAAAAAAAACGTCAAAATAGGGGGCGAGGAAACCCCATTAAATCCTATATATATATATATATATGAGGAAAGGGAAGCTGCTCCATAGAGCAGCTATGCTGGCTGCTCCACTGAGCATTTTCCCCTATTTTTTATTTTTTTGAGAAAATCCCATAATGTATATTCATCTATGTATCCCTGTATATGTCATTCGAATTTCATCAGAAATAGAGACTTCTATGCCCTCCATCCATGACAGGTCAATTACAACAAATATAAGACCATTAAAATTATATGTTCTGGATGGAAGGCATATGAGTCTTTGTTTATGATGAAGCTCGAATGACATATAGGAAGGATATATAATTAAATATAAATGGTAGAATTTTCTCAAAAAAATAAAAAAAAGTGGAGGAAAATGCTCCGTCGAGAAGCCAACTTGGCTACCCTATGGAGCAGCTTCCCTTTCCTCTCTCTCTATCTATATATCCATATATATGTATGTATGTATGGGGTTTGGGAAGCTGCACTAGACCATTTTTTCCATTGATTTTTTGTATTTTTTAAATGAAATCAAGGGAGATTTAAATCTCATATATTACCATAGTCTCATGTCAAATTCAACTAAATTCGACACTTCTATCATCTCCATCAAAACTATCACATTTTAATGATCAAGGAATTACTAAAATTGACCCTATCTAGATGGGCATGTTAGGAATGTTTGTTTTGCATGAAATTTGAAATACATATTCCACTCAATTAACTAAGTAACCACTAGTTTCTTTAAAAAATATAAAACCAATAAGAAAAACAGTCGGTGTAGCTAGTTGGCTACACCCTTCGGTGTAGCTTTCCTTATATATATATATATGAGAAATTCTGTGAGAGCAAAAAACTGTGAGAGCATGAGAGCAATGATTCTGGACCACTAGATTCAACTAGGACAGAGAAGACATAATCTAGTGGTCCAGAATCATTCTCATGTTCTCACAGTTTTTGGCTCTCACAGGATTAATCCTGATGAATCCTTGATTCTCACTCTTTATTCTTTTATTTTAGCTATTTATCTTGACAAATCATCATGTACATAGGTGTAAATACAATATGTTAGCATTCAACATGCATGTGTTATCATTGTATATTTAGCATGTATTTATGCTAAAATAAAAGAATAAAGGAAAAGAAAAAAGAAGGAGGTATTTAGAATAAATACAGAGTGACCCGAACCCCAGGAGAAGGCCAATCCTTGACCTGATCACCAAAGAAAATAAGAAGAGAGAGATACGACCAACTCTATCTTGTACATATTAACTATATATGTAAATAATTATTTTAGTAAAAAATAAGAAAAATAAAATATTATTTCCATCCCCTTGTATATAGTCCTAAAATAAAACAAAAATAAAATAAACCAAAAAAATAAAATAAAAAATTACTTTGTATCCCTAAAAACATGTTGAAAATAAATAAAATATAAAATCAGGGTATTTATGTATAAACAACAAATAAAAATAATTGTACAAAATACATAGTATACTATATATACAATAATTTTTTTCATAAAAATAATAAAAAATCACAGAAAAATAGTTTGAAAAACAATAAACATTTTTTATTCTGAAAACTTTTTGATTAAAAATCATTTATTATTTTATATTTAAATTTATAAATAATTTGTAAATCTCTTTTTTCTGATTGGTCGGGACCGGGTATTGACCTCTGGTCAACGCCCTCTTCCAGGGTAGACCCGACCTGACTTCTCTCGTCAAAGTGTCTTCTGCTATTTTTCTGGGTCGGGTCTCGCCTCTTCTCGACCCGATTCTTTGCCCAAGCCTTCTCCTAGAATCCATCACCTTTGCGGATCCCTAGGAAGGCATGGATCTTCCTAGGTTTGTGCGTTCTCGCCTGATCTTCTACCCTCCTGGGAAGCCTATAAATTGTCTCCTTCATCTACCCAGCACCACAGCTCGTGCCTCGCCCCTTCTTCAACCCCTAGACACTTTTGGTTGAGTGACAGCTATCGGAGGACCTCTTTGGATCAAAGCTTGGTGGTGTATTCACGCAACTCAGCTACGTGGCCGGCAAGTGCCGTCACATCTAGCCTCCCAGCCTTCTACAGCTTGGTCAAGGCCACAACCTCGACTTCCAACATCGCATGGAGATCAAGAATCCATCCAGATCTTCAAGTAGCACTCTTTTCACCTTCATTTCCCTGTTTGAGTCAATTCTTCATCTTTCCTCCACTACGCATCCACTTGCTCCGACCACCCTAGTCGGAGCCCCGTTTTCTGCATCCATCCATTCAGATCGACCCGCAATCTCTCCCTTGATCTTGCACCACAGCCTGATCATCCTTAGGCTCGACCATTAGGTGGAGATTAAGGCTAGGGTCTCCCTCTGCCGCCTTCGTCGAGATCGACCTTCACCCCCTTCGCTTCTTTCACTTCCAGCTTCAATAACGTGGACTGGAGCTTCGACCCGAGTCCATATACTCTTTGCAGGTACACGCACACGAGAGGAGCATCATCTGGAGTTCCGACTGCTCAAGCGGAGCAACTACAGGCGGAGCCACCCCATCCCGTTCATCCAACTGTTGGCTTCTTCATGGGAGACCACTACCGGATGCAGAGCACATCCACGACCATGTTAAGCTCCTCTGCATCTCCATTAGAGCGCTGGATCTCTCTCCTCGCTTGGTTGAAGGTCAATCTCGACGAGTTCTTCCAGGACCCTCTTCCGCCATTGATCAGACGCTCCTCCTCTATTTCTAATCAAGACCGTTCATCCAGGCCTGGTTTGTAATGGTTTGATCAATACCTGGAGCAGATCTACATTATACGCCTACACCCTTCTGAGGACTGTCAGATCCATATTGTAGTCGCCCATCCGAGGCGCACATTCCCGACCGTATCAGGACTTTCAGATCCTTTTCAGGGAAGCATCAGAGCTTCCCGATCCCTCACATGCCACACAGGTGCCCCAAGGGGTATATTTTCTTCTCATCCCTGTTAGTTTATGTTTTGCCTTTTAGTACTGTAAAAATAAGTAGCAGTAGAGATATTTTGCATGTGAACCCTTGTTCTTTCCAATATTTGCATTTTAGTCCTGCTTGTTTGAACGCACGTGTACGTCCACGTGCCTTGCTGGTTTATTTGCATTTGTACCCCTATACTTCATGGACATTATTATTCGAATGAGACATTTCTGACATTTACATTTATACCCCTATAAAGCAGGGTCACGTGTTGCGCGTGAGTTTATTGAATAAATTTCAAATGTGGCCCTACGTTTTCATGATATATTCCTATTTGGTCAGAAACTTTTACAGAATTGCATTTAGGTCCCTGTGATTTGTCTATTGTGTTTTAGAATAAATAAATATCAAATTAAGTCAAACAATTCCATGAAAATTCCTATGAGTTCCTAATAGCTGATAATAACTATTTTTTAATTTTGTAATTAATTTCATTTTGTGTTTTATTTTCTAAAAATATAAAACCACTAAAAAGAGCACTTCTTGTTTTAATAAATACATAAAATTATAAAAATAGCTTTAAAATTAAAAAAAGTGGTTGCTTGTTTTTGTATTCTTTAATTCCAGTACCATTTTCTCTTTAAAAATCATTGCAAAAACCCTAAAAATCTAAAAACTCTCGAAAACTTGTAAAAATCATAACATATTCTAGAAAAATAAAAATAATAGGATCTCAGTTCCTGCTCGTAGCTCTTTTTATTTGCTCTCTCATATCACAACCAGGACATTTGGGCATTTTTAATATTTTAAACTTGCTTTTTAGTCCAGGATGTACATTATTTTCCCTGTTTGTCTTTCTTTGATTTTTATAAAATCATATAAAAATAGGAAATAATTATTAAATCATGAAAAACATCTGAATATTTGGAAAATGTATAAATGTTTTTATTTCATGTTTTTGGGCATTTTTGACTCTTAATAAAAATTGTTGAAACTTGTTAGCCTGTTATTGCTTTGTCTTATTTCTTATTTTAAAAATTAAAAATTTGTAAAATTAAAATTAATAAAAATATGCTTTTGTTTCTCTAATTACCGACTACTTCGTACATTTCCGTGCTCCTTGTGTTCGACCCCGGTCGGACCTCTCGAGATTTATCTTATACCTTAACCTAGTCACGAGGTGTGTCATCAACCCCCCCCCGCTCTCTCTCTATACATATATATATATAGGATTGATCTTGTGAGAGCCAAAAACTGTAAGAGCATGAGAGCAGTGAATCTGGACCACTAAATTCTTCTCTTCTCTCTACTCCAACAATCAATGAGGAGAGAGATGACATAATCTAGTAGTCTAGAATCATTACTCTCATGCTCTCATTATTTTTGGCTCTCACAAGATCAACCCTCTCTCTCTATATATATAGTGATGGACATGCGAGCCCACGACGAGCCATTATGTAATAAATGTTATTACAAATATCATTCCTTAGTCTGAAATAAAGAATAACTAATTTGCATAATAGGTCCCTTAATACAAATAGAGTTATGTACTATGACCATCTTAATGATCATACATATGTTGATTCAATTGTTGAATTATAGAGGCTACTACTTGGATGAATATCTGAAGAGTTATATTGATGACTCATCTAGCATCGTCAAATAACTATTAAGAGATTATCTCTAGCCTGAGTAGGAGATGGCAATCGTTTCTCTTTGGATTGATATCCGACCGACCTCATGATGTAGGTTCTCTACATAGGAATAGAGATTCGTAGGTGTCAGACTAGGCAGGTCAAAGAGTTGACTTAATGAGATCGAGACAACCAAAGACCTATATCCTATACTGTCACGATATAGGAAAGCATCCTCTGACCAGAGACATATGTGCTATTATATGTCTGAGTATGTACATTTGGCAGACGGATAGTTGATGGCCTAATCAAGGACTATACAACAGCACATTGGTTTACATACAAGGATATATGAGTAATATGATCCCCTCAAAGGGATCACACATGTTCATTTATTGAATCGAAAGACATGAGCTCACTCATGATATATTGGGAATCAAATTCCATGCACAGACGTCTCTCTTTGGAAGCTTGGCTGAATTTGGAGGTTTGATATATACTTTATAAAGTATATGATCAATACCTAGGTATCATATATGCTTTTGGAAAGTATATGATCGATATCGACTCCCAATGATCGAATGAGAAACTTAATGACAAAATCCTGAAGGAGATAGTCTAAATAGTACTAAAAATTCGGATGTATTCTAAGTATTCCAGTATGCAGGATGTGCATGTACTAGGAATACCTGAGGGTGATGTGATCATAAACGATTGTATAACCATGACACTTCCATTCCTAAGGAGTGATGAAATAGGTTTGGATTTTGGTGACTCATCTCAATAGAGAAGTAATCTGATCTTGGTCCAAATGGGACAGTAATCTGAATGTGATTCAGATGCAATGAAAAGATTAGATTTTCGGTTTTGATTTAATAAAACGTCTATGGGAGATTTGCAAGATCTGGATTTGAGATGTGATCTCAATATCAACGTCACTATACATGGACCATACAATCATCAAGTTCTTATCTCCAAGTATCCACCATGTTCTTTCTCCATGTATCTACGGAGAGAGCGCATTATCCTTGAAAGAGTTCAAAGATAATTTCACTGTTGATGTATGTATTCGAGCATTGAGAAAATTTATAACTAAATGTGATTTAATTATAATGAATGATATGAGTTTGATTCATAAGGAGTGATCCTATGAGAGCCAAAATATGTGAGAGCATGAGAGCATTGATCCTAGACCATGGGACATAGAAGACTAGGAGAGAGAAGACAGAATCATGTGGTCCAGAATCAATGCTCTCATGCTCTCACAGGATTTGGCTCTCATAGGATCACTCCTCTTTGATTCATATTATAAATAGAGTTATCTAAGATAATTAAATGTGATTTAATTATCAAATATATGATAATGTGAATGTGATTCATATTATTTGGGCACATGAGAATAGAGATCCAAGATGATTAAATGTGATTTAATCATCATGGATATGAATAATGTGGATATCACTATCCATATTAATCATATATATATATTCTAAATATGATTTACAATATATAAGAGAGAGCTATTTGTAAATATCATTTACAATTTAAATGTTGGTGTGAATTGGATTCACATTGGACAATTAATTGAAATGTAATTTAGATTTTATTTTGGATGGTGAATTTGATTCACAACTTTCCAATGGCATGATTGCAATGTTCACAAGATAATTGTGAATTATCATTGTGAGATAATGTTGGAGATGAGATAATGTAATCTCATTGGATGAAGATTGTCATCCACCAACAAATGTGGTGGACGACCACCAAGTCCCAATTAGATTGGGTGGCCATTCCTTCCACCCCCTTATGGTAGGATGATAATCTCCTTATAATTATCTCCATGGATAATTGATTTAATTTGATTAAAGTAATTGTTGTTATTTTTACAACAAAAATCATGGTCATTTAAAGGAGCACAAATCAATCTCATTAATTGATTTTGTGTTATCCTTAGACTCCTAAAATACTATATAAGAAGAGGCAATCCTTTCTCTTCAATAACACAACAAGAGACACAACATATGCCCTCCCTGGCATTATCTACATGTCCTCTCTCTCTCTCTCTTCTTCTCTCTCATTGTGGCCGTCCATCATGGAGCCCTAGAGATGGTCGTCGTCGCCGCCACATCGCTGTTATACAATCGGATCATTTTCTCATCCTTTGGTATGCCTCACTCGTAAAGAAGATGTCAGATCTTGTGTGACGAGATCAGGAGATTCACCACTTGGATCATCAATATGGATTGCGAGGAGCAAGCGTTTCATCAATGTGCTCGCAAGCATCTCCTCCATCGGATGAGACTTAAGACATGAGGTCTCCTCATTTAAAGATTCGATCGCAACCACTCTTCAATAGATAAACCTAATACTTGTTTGTGGTTTAGATGAAATGATCTGAGAAGTTTTCTCGGATTATGTGATTTCATCATTTCAAAATTTTTAAATTTCGATGCCCCAAACAACTAGTATGACTAGTCGCTCCCGATCGTATATTATGCGATCCTCACACTTTCGTGATGCGCTTAATGATTTTCCTATATCCTTCGAGCGGTACTAGAGTTAGGTTGGAGATTTTGGATATGATCCATAAACTTAAGATGATTTGGGTATTTTTGGTTGTGTAATGTTTTATCGCATTTTGTTCATGCAAGCCTGCATTGTGTGATGTTTTCATCTGTTTAAAAGTATTTAAACACTAAATTATCAACTTGGATAATGTTTTCCATTAAATAAGGAAATTGGGGGACTTAAGTTTGCGTGATTTGGAATCTGTTTTCTCAAGTTATGATCATTTTAGTGAACATGTATCCATTGTTTTGTGGATGGTGAATCCTGATGTAATTAAAGAGTTAATTACGATTTTAAAATGCTTAAAAATGTGTGAATATCACTTGTGTTCTATTATGAATCAAATTATCAAACTTTAGAAACTTATTTTACGTAATTTTAATTTAAATTAATTGAGATATGCTGATTTTAGTAAGTGAGGATCACTGCTGAAATTACTTTCCTGATCAAGAACCTTGTGATTGTCATTTAATCAATTAGTGGAAATTAATGGTTATTTTCCTGAAATAATTATTAATGAATATTTTTGAAATATTTATGATGATTATTTCCTTAAATGTCATTACCTTAACCAAAATTGATTAGATATGATCTAGATCATAATTGGTTACATTTATCCCAACAAACATAGTTGCTTGAATAGGATTGAGGATTTGTTTAGCAGATCTCCTTATAAAACTAATTTAAATAGTTTTTATAAATATTATACGATATAACTTCAGTTGAAAGGTCTATTATCATCTCAAATACGGAATGATTAAATTACAATATCCTGACCTAAGGTGGACATGTTATCTAATCAGGGAGCGTTGGGATAGCAGGTTGCTCCGTGAACGGTCTATCCCACTCCCGTCGATACTAACCATGATAACGGATAAGGAAAGGATAATTCTTAATGCAATCATGATGTATTTTTCTAATTATTAAAATTCTAATAATATGTATTTTGAGATAATACCATCCTTCAAGTAATAATTAAAAAATATTTGTTGCTTGATTGATTGGATTGATAATTAATTTAATATGATCAAATTAATTAGATCCAATTAAAATTAAACTGTTATTATGAATAGAGTTGTAATTTTCTTGGATGAATTAATTATCTGAATATGATTCATAATAATTAATTAGAATTTGAACATGATACGGAGGATCGATTAAGTGACATCTATGGTCTTCCGTCAAGGCGAAGGGTTCCTTCGCTAGGGATTCTATAGAAGATGCCTCTCCGAAGTGACAACTCCTGCATACAAGCACATTTGTGTCTGGCTCTTTGGTTCTTGAAAGAGTAAGGTCGTATGCGTAGTGATCCCAATATAGAGTCCTCATATCATTGGGGGGATATTGGATTTCACATAAAGAGTTATATTCCTATTGACGGTTGGTTCAACTAACAATGGGTAAACATCTCCTTAGGGTGGTGGGTTCGGATGTTAAAGATCGAATTGGGAATGTGATGAACTTCGATTTCATCCTATTAATTTCCAGATATTAACCCCTAGCATAAATTGATGTTAATAAAAAACAGAGAAATTGTTGTGTATATCTGAGTCTTTAAATAAATTAAAAATACAAAAAAATAACCAAAGCAAAATCGTAGTGTTTTTATACTTTTAAAAATGCTCACAAAAATATTGCTCCCTTTATTTGACCTTTTTTGCATTTTTGGTCAACATGAAACTTGTAGATCTCATCGAGATTAACAACTTTCATGTTTAAGTTTTTCCAAATTCGGCCTTTTTCTTCCTCTTTTTTGAGTTTTTCTTCTGAATAAATCTGGTTGAGCCACGTGGCTCCTTCTGGTTAAGCCACATGGACCGCCTCTCCTCGCTCCACACACCCTTCTTTGCTAGCCGTTTGATCACTTTCTGAAGATGCAATCCACGACGCATGTTCCTGTTCTTTTCCCTGTCGCTCGATCCTCTCCAGGAGCTTCCATCTCCACCGCATGTACATACCGTGCTCCCAACCCTCTGATTCACCGGCCATAGGCCGTCCACTTCCACCTGCCTCTCCTCTTACCATGCATCATCCCCACAACCATGGATGGTAGCCTGATCGATGAGATCAGGGCCGCATCTTCATGCTCTTCTCTGGACCGTTGGATCGCAAGATCCAACGACAAATCCTTCATATTCTTCCTCCAGACCCTCCTCTCTCCATGATCACATGTCCGCAACTGTCACCCCCTTCTCATTTTCACCACCTCCTCAACATTCCCCTCGTCTCCATGACCATTCCCAGTCAAAGCCTGATCCTCCCTCTTCCTTGAGGGTACCCACATTCTCCATGCATCCCTCTCATCCGCTCCATGCCTTTCCCGAAACCATGGCCACCACCATCTTCTTCTCCAACCGCCCTCCTTGAAATAGCCCATCTCCGACCATATTCGCAGTCGTCCACCTTTACGAGGGGTTAGGCCCAGCATCTCTCTGCCTCCTGTGACAAGGGGGAGGCCGGATCGACGAAACCTCGATAAACAAACCTCCGGTGTCGACCCCTAACCATGGTAGGCCAGGTCTCCGACTCTCAACCACTGGCAAGCTGCTTGCGTGGCTGACGGAGTCCAACGAAGACCCGAGTTTCGTTTAGAAGCTCAAGCCCATGCCCTCGACCCGCCATTTCTCCAGGTAAGTACCTTCGATCTTTCTCTGTTTTTATTAGTAGTTTGTTCTAATTAATTAGGTAACCCTCATCCTTATCACCCTCCATTCATCATCTCCTTAGCTTTGCCACTCAACGACCATCTTCTCCACACCTGGCATTCGCCTTCTCCCCTTCTCCATTTCCTGAACGCCTTTGACCCAACCCCTCTCCAGTTCACCGGAGAGGGAGCTCCAGTCTCCCATCTCTCTACCCGCACGAGACCCCATTTCACTCTCAATCAGCTCGCATTTTCATGCCTCATCTATTGGACTAACATTGCAGGTACTATGTGTTCAATGGCTGGAGTAGCGGGTTGTGCTCCCATGTCCATCAATGCCTTCGATGGAGCACCATCGACTGAAGAGTCCAGCCACTTCGACGTCTCCTTCGAGCCCTGGACTTCTTCGCAAGGCTTCCATGGATATTCTTGGCCCGTCAGAGGACATGGAGGAACACGACGAAGTTCCAAGCATCTCACCAGAGTCCCGTAAGTGCTGCAAGCTTGCGGAGGAGGAAGAAGACTCCAATCGTATATGTCCCATTGGATGGCACCCTCCCCAGCCACTCCGATGTCTCCTTGAGCCTTGGACTTCTTCGAGAGGCTACCATGGATATTCTTGGAGTGTCAGAGGGCATGGTGGGATACGACAGAGCTCCAAGCATCTCGCTGGAGTCCAATAAGCACCGCCAACCTGTAGAGGAGGAAGAAGACCCCGATCTTACAGGTCCCGTTGGATGGCACTCTCCCGGTGCTCATCCAACAATGCACATTCAACCACGTCGCCTCCCCCATGCATTTACAACCACCGTCTGATCTTCAAGATTGGATGGTCCACAGAAGGCCACGCCACACCCCCAAGCCTGCATCACCACTGACCCTAGCTAATGCATGGCCCTATAGTATTAAAAACCCTAGCTAATGCATGTAAATAGCATTAAATTGTGCATAATAACATTCATTATTCGTTGTATTATTTGTATAGAAAACATGGTTTTTAATGCCAAAATTATAGAATAAAGAGAAGAAAAAGAATAAAATATCAAAGATATTTTATGACCCTGAACCCCGAGACCAAGTCAAGAATTGAGTTGGTCGATAAGGAATAAAGTAGGGGAAGGTAAGGGCCAAAAATGGAATAAAAACCCAATTCTTTTATCAATTATTTATGTATTTTTTGATATCTATTTTATTCTTTATTATTTAATCATCAAATGAAGAAACTTTGTACATAAAAGTTGTAGATAATAATGTAAATAAAAATACAAAATCGAGTTTGTACAAATAATACACAGTGTTCTTTTTATACACAAAATAAAAAGCCAAAAACCCAACTTCTAAGACCCATATCTTTTAAATAAAAACTCAAAACATATTACAATCACCTCTAACTGTATAAAACTTTCCACGAGCTATTTAATGGTCTTGATTTAATATTTTTTGGAGTTACTATGTGAAAGTTAGGTTTTTGACCCTCATTGTATATTATACCAATTAAAATATTGAGTTTATTAATTATTCATTATTTTTGCAAATTCATATTTTTATATTTTTGTAATTATTATTTATAAAATATGTGCATACTGAAACTAAAATAAAACCAAAACGAAAGATAAAATAAAATAAGTCTCTGTGTAAACATAGGCAAAATACCTATGTTATTACTTGTATATAAATAAAAGGGAATCATGTTCTTTTATTCTTTATTATTTTATTTTTTTATAATATTATAAATATTATCTATATTTTATTAAAAATACAAAACCAAAATAAAATCCAATAAAACACATTAAAATAAAAAGATGCATATAAAACATAGGTAAAATACCCCTTTAAATATACCTATACAATATTTATATATTTAAGTATACAAATTCCATCATAATAATATAATAAAAATATATATACTCATAAAATAAGTTATAAATATCTAAAATAAAATGATAAAATTATAAAATAAAATTCACAAAATAAAAAATGTACAAAATATATGCAAATATACTTATAAATACACTATTAAAAATTGACTACTAATAAAATACACCAAAAAATAAATAAAAATCATAATAAAATACTAAATTAAATAATAAACATTTTTTATTTTATACTCAAAAAATATTAAAATCATTTACTATATTAAAATAATTAATTTCTAATAAGTATACTATTTTGTCTTCTAGCGGACCGATGTGGACCAATCACATCGTGTCCAGAGTTGACCTCCGATCTACTTGACCCCCAGGAACCTGCAGTTGTTAGAACAGTCTACTCCCCGCTTTTCCTTCATTTTTCACGATCGATCCATCGATTAATCGCCATCTCTCCCTTCATGAAAAATCATCATTAATCTTGTACATACACGCCAACCCATTAAACACCTTGTACATATGTTCGAATCATTTCTTTTCTCCGGTCAAATAAGGGTAACCGTTTTGTATACAAATAAGAACCTCTGACCTCCATTAATTTTTTGGTCAGCTTCTGAGCCCTACTACCCCCACCTTTGGTCTAGCGAGAACCTTGGTGACAGAAGGGAATCCCTAGAGGGTCCGAATGGGTGGAAGGATGTGGTGGTTGCAACCAGGCCGCCCACACTAGCAACCTCTGCTCCTTATCCATCTGGCCAGGTAAGAGCTGCACCCATTTACTTTAAATAGCTTAATTTAGTTGTAGTATTAATTTCATGCATTTTATTTTATGTGTTAAGTGGCTAGATTAGCTTAGGTAGCCTCGCCGGAGCTCTTGAACTCCAACGACTGTTCCACCGCTCAACACCTGTCTTCGACCCCCGTTTTCATCCTCACCTCGCTACCCTTCGATTTCTCCATCTTCTAGCACCCCTGATCACCCCTCGACTCTACCCGGATCGAGGAGTCGAAGTCCACCTCCGCCGCATCACCGGATTTCACCACCCATCGCCCATCTCCGACCTATTCCACACCTAATCGGGTCGAGGTAGTTTGCCCTCGACCCGTATTTTCTTCTATGTAGGTCAAAAGTCTGACCGAACCCTCTGGGTCTCAAATCATCTCAACTTGAAGGTCCCCAGGCCGCCCTTCTTCTCCAACCTCCCAGGGGCCCATCGTTGGCCACTGGACCTTTCTGAGGTACCTGGAAGCTTTGTCGGACCTATAGGAACATATTGAGCCATCTCGAAGCTTCAAAGGACGACGGAGACGTGAAGGAGAAGAGATCGAAACTCGCCCTAGGCGAGTTCTTCCTCGATGCTTCTCCACCGCCAGTTCAGGTGCAGATGCCAATTGTGATCTCAACCATAGAATGGAGCCCAACCATCGCCATCCGATCGCGATCCGCGATCTAATCTGGAGCGTCCATATATGAACTGGTACTAGCCGCGGGATGAGCGACACGTGTCAAGTGGATGACGCCCAACCATTGGATCACACATTAAATGGGGTAAATTGCATATATAACCCCACCTTTTTTGTATCTTAATTTTAGTCCTGTAAGTAAAACTTAACTTTATAAAATAAACTATAGGCCCTAATAGTTTAGTTATTTACATTTGGGTCCAGTCCACGTCACCTCACATGGCATCGCAAGTGAGATGGTGAAATTGCAGGGACACCCCTGCAACTTTTTATATTTATATTTAGTCTAATAAAATGTGAATAATGTTGTATATTTTTGTTAAAATTGCTAAAAGACCCTTGGATTTTACTATATTTGCATTTTGGTCCCTCCCACGCAGTGTCATGTGTTGTCCCACGTGATCGTCAAATTGCATGTATGACCTGGCGGGTTTTGTAGTTGTGAAATAGTCCTTAAATAAATGTGGTTTTATTCAGGCAAATTTGCACAGAGCCCCCTATAGTTATTTTATCTACAAAAATGCCCATGTTAGGACTTTGATTTTTATATGGTTTATCTATTTATTAAAAATACCTATTGAGCTCCTAAAAATACACAAAAATAGAGAAAAATGCCTCATGCCTTATACTTTCATGCCACATGCGTATTTTGTAGTTTTGGGTACTTTAATTATTTATTAAAATAAAATGGAGCTATTTTTTTTCCTATTTGATTTATAAAATGCCAAAAAATATCAAAATGTCTTTAAAAACTCATATATATATAGTATTTATATGTTATTTTAATTACATACCAAAAATCATAAAAATGGAAAAACAAAAGCTTAAAAGTCTATAAATCCCAAAATCCTTCATAAAATCTAAAAAAATAAAAATCCAGAAATATATTATTCTATTTATAATTTTATTTGTATAAATATTAATATCTTAAATTGATTTGGATAATTTTGGGATTTTTTTATTATTTTTTTAAATCCAAATCAGTTTTAGGTATTTAATTAATCCTTTATTTGGGATATTTTTGACTTTAAATATATATAAAAATTTGCAACATTCAAGAAAAGTAATAAAAAATAGTAAAAACCCAAAAATAATTTATTTTCTGATCTTTATCAATATTTTTAAATATTTATAAATGTACTACTATATATATATATTAAAACCTTATATATACTATATTGTGTACACAAAAGAAAAGCATTATAAAAAATAAAAAATATAAAAATTGAAAAATATAAAAATCAAGTATAAAAATATAAAATATAAAAAAATAAAAAATTGAAAAGCTTTAAAGCAATAACATGGACATGAGATAAAAGGCCAATTTTTAGCATTGTATTTTTACCTCCTCCGGCCGTTTGCTCCCTGTGTTTGACCTCTACACCTACTCACACACTATACACATTGTTGTAGAGTTAGAATAAATTTTAACTCCACATTTTTTATTTTAATCGCTTTATTCATATTGTGGGTTATCTATTTATTAACCAGGGCTTTTGTCGTGGGTTGCCACTGCGATTATGTCTCCGCTCTGTGTGAGACATATACTTAGACCCATGATGAAAATATTAGTTATCAAATGGCGTTGTTACCGGGGAGCAATGTCGCGTAGTTGGAGATTATTTTATTGTGTCTATTATCTCTTGTTTATTTTTTTATTTTTTATTTATCTATTTCTCTCATTTATTTATTCTTATTTGATATAACTGTGAACTGTCTGACACTCCTTCATGTTTGAATTTGTTGCGATGAACCGTGGCACGATAGAGGACCTCTTAGGAGGACCTATGCACCCAAGCAAGGTGGAGCCAACTTTCTAACTGAGCCGGCATGAGAGAGCAACCAGTCCAGACTTGGAGGAATTTTTGAGACAGATTATGGCTTCAATTTATTTTATTATGTATTTTCAAAAAAAATGTATATTTATGTGAGAGAGAGTGACATCTATGTGTAATAATTTGGACTCTCAGACACAACGACTTCGTGGGGTCCAACGCCCGAGGGATTGTTCCCTTATGGGCCTTGCCGATTTTCTCGTGTTTTTCTCGTTTTATTTTTATTTGTTTTCTGATTTTGTTTCATTTATTTTGTGTGAATGAGCCCTATCTCAGGACGTGCTTGCTCGATAGTCTAAGGCCAAACACCTAATAAACATTACATGTACCTATAGATCGTGTTTTGGACATAGTCAACTTTTGCAATATGGTGCTTCACGCTAATAGTATATTCTCATGTCGGGCGATTTCATCGGATTGCATATCATATAGCTGGGTTTTCAATTTCGTTAGGCATCCCGCATGGAGAGAGTTGGGAAGCACTATAAGTCTTATGACTTTGCATGCATCATTGATTTTCGACTTGCATGACTTTTCTGACCTTCTCCCTCGGATTTTGCTCACCTAGGATGTTAAATGGAATTGGAAACTCGTTAGGATTCATGCATTGAAAAATAAACAAAAAAGTGATAATATAAATAAAATCGGGACTGCTAACTCTTTTGGACTTAAAAAGAAAACGTAATGGACTCTTTGTCTTATGGAGAGCAACTCCCTCCTTGTATACACATTTTCTTCTCACATACATGCTAAGGATTAGGGCCCAAATCCCAAGCCTATCTTTGGTGTGTACAACTTTGTGATCGCCTTACTCTAAAATCAACAAGAGAAAAAGACCACATCTCGATCTTCACTGTGTTGAGATGGTGAACTGGGGGTTTGCTTTGTGTTGATTGTGACTTTGGATCCATCTGTGTTTCATTCATTCTTTGAGTCATCAGTCCCGTGTGTATGCATATTTTCATCATTGAGTCCTTCTGCCTCTCTTATACCTATATTTCCTCGTCTGCATTCGAGTCGTGATATTGGGTCTTAAGCTTCATCGTATTTACCGGATCTTGCGGTTTTTTATCCATACCCGTATCACCCATATCTAGTCCAGTCAAGGAGACCCTCTCCTTAAACCACAATTTTGGATGTGTTCCCACCTTGTGTGGAACATACAATTTTGTCTTTGTTCCAATCCCTTCTAGCCCACCCTCCTCGTATCCCCCGTATCATTCTTCTTCTACCCGGGATTGCTGTGCTTATAGATATAGCCCGCAACGAGGTTTTACGATTTCTATTGATGATTTGAGAAAGTCGGGCACACGTTTGAGAATGCTGAGATTGATGAGCTAACTTTGGTGGATATGACTTCTGATGTGTGCATGGGAACTCATTGAGGACTCTGATGATGCACGATTATTTTTGATACACGATTACTAGGTGTGATTCTTTATTGAGGATTTTCATCTCTCACCCTAGATTGAGGATGTGATATAGTGTGATGATTTGATGATGATTTCATGAGCTAGAATGATCAATCTATTTTGAGGTTATTCCTGTCTTGATTTCAGAGCTTGATTAACTATCTTGATTTGTGCTTCATAGTGACGGTGATCGGAGCCCACATGATTTCATCTCCTTGACTAACCCATATGCGATCTCCTGGCTCGTCCATCCATCTATGGCACTTAGAGGACTTTTGTGGACATTTTGTGCCATCTCAGCTGATTCGATTGATTTGAGGGACAAATGGAGTACTATAATTAACATGATTTTCTTTCCTCCCTCACAGGATCTTATGCCCTCTTGCGGATTGATTGATTGATGACTTTGAGGACTTGAGATGTGATGCCAACATTCCCACGATTTGATTGAACTAGTTTGCATCACTCCCCGAGGACTATCTGCGGGAGGATGCAACAATTTCTTTACCATCGATTTCATTGACTGATTAGGTCTCCACCTTGTCGGAGCCTTGAACAACATCATCTGATCCGTTTGTTTGGCCTCCCTTACTGATTATGCTCCCGATCTGTCGGTGCACGAGGCCACATTCACTTACTCCTTTGAGTCTCCTCTCCTTGACGGTCCTCGCAAGGATGAGTGTCACTTTCTTGATCATTCACTGACTAGATCATAGTACTCTCCGAGGGTTTTCTGCGAGAGACTATGACATTTTTCTATATCTGTCAGTCTCTTCTGCTGGGTAGCCAATCTATCACCTACCGAGACCACCTTTGAGGATCCGTCTGATGGATCCAGCTCCTTCGAGCCCTCTCTCCTTGACGACCCTCGTAAGGCTGAGATCTGATCAGACTATTCACTGATTTAGTTTGCACTACTCCTCGAGGACTGTCTACAGGAGGATGCACCACTTTATTTTCGCTCGATTCCCCTTGCTGATTATGTCTCCCATCTGTTGCGGCACGAAATCGAGTCGTCTGATATGCTGAAGATCCCACTACATTGGTTATTTATCTGATCTGTCGAATCCTGGGGACTTTTATGACTAAGACTCCTTTGAGTCCGGTCTCCTTGACAGTCCTCGCAAGGATGAGATTTCTTAATCTGATCATTCATTTTCTAGTTGGCAGTATGCTCCCAGAGGGTTATTTGCGGGATGCTGTCACATTTTCTTGATTTGTCGGTCTCTTCTACTCGTAGCTGACATGTTGCCTACTGAGACCACTTCTGATGATCCGTCTGATGGATCTAACTCCTTTGGAGTTCGCTCACCTTGACAACCCTCGTAAGGGTGAGCTCTGACTGATTATTCAATGACTAGATGTACCACTCCTTGAGTGTTATTTGCATCATTTTGTTGGTACTCAACTTCACTTATGGTTTCTCCCGTCTAGTAGAGCACGAAGCCGAGTATTCTGATTTGTGTACTCGGTCTCCTCTCTAGTTGTGTCTCATTTCTGTTGGAGCACAGAGCCGTGTCTTCTCATATCTGTGACACATCTGAGTCTGCTCACCTTGACGACCCTCGTAGGGTTGAGCCATGTCTCGTGGTGTTCAGATGTGTCCCTGATCGTTCTGACATTACGATCTTCGGATATCATGCCGCTACATTAAGAGTCTCCTATTTCTCACTTTCTATACATCTCTGAGACCATGATTGACTTGGAGGAGTCTATATTGTTCCTTCTTCCTCCAGGTCCTACAGTATCGACTCCGCTCACTCATTCTTTCCTTATGAGCCGATGCTCTCCTCGCCGCTATCAGACCCAGTCTCACCTTTTGATTTATTTTCCCTGGTAGCTGACACCCACATGATTGTATACTCAGGTGTCTTTTCACTGTATGATTTCATCTTTGTTCTCACAGGGAGATGATGACGAGAGTACGGTATTCACTTGTCAGATACCGTCCTGGACTTCACCAGTCTACCTTGTTGTATATATGTGTTTCATTTTATGTTCCTTCTTTCTCTTGTCCCCCAGATCATGCGCCATATCTTTATGTCTATACTTAGGATGTACCTTGTCCTAAGTATGGGGGCGCACACACTGTGTTGTTCTTTCTCCGTTCTGTTTCATCACTCCCGTCGTTGCTTATACCTAGGGATCTTTCACCCTAAGTATAGGTGGAATGATGCGTGTATTCTCCACGATCTTGTCATATATCTGTATATGTATTTTCTTCTTTTCCTCTTCATTTATCATTTTCTACAAAAAAGGTGTCGACCCTTTTTGTCAGTCTTTTGTACTTGGGACGTATTCCGTCCTAAGTATAGTGGGGTGTGCATCTTGGATTCTTTCATTCTTTGATCCCCTCCACTGTCTCCTCTATTGTTGATTTGCTCTGCTATACTTAGGGATATCTCACCCTAAGTATAGGGGAAGACAAACTGAGCTGTGATCCATTTATTTCCAACTTTGACCCTCCCTGCCTTGTGTACAATCTGCTATACTTAGGATATTTGATGCTAAGTATAGGGGGGACGGTCAATTTCTTATTCATTTATCTATTCATTCTTTTCTCATTCAATCGTTATAGTATAGGCTTTTCTATACTCAATACGAGTTATGTCTTTTCTTTTCCTTTTCGATCTATGGGGACATAGCTCACGCTAAGTATAGGGGGGTCGTATATACTCTGTATATACTTTAGCCATAACTTATACTTTCATATTATTAACAATAAATATGGTTAAATATACTATATAATTCATTAAAAACCAATTAATGACAACATTCATTCCTCAAATTCTTTTTGTATATACTGATTAATAAATCAGGTTAAAAATATTTTTCTTTATTTGAAAAATGGTGTGACTCGTTTGGAAAACTTTTTGTGAAATGTTTTCAACCTTTGTAAAACTATTTTGATTTGCAAAAATCCTTTTCTTTGTGTGAAATAAAAGCTTTGAAAACCTATTTGCAAATAATTTTGAAAATTGTTGTCAAAATATTGTGATATATATATATATTGTAAAATGGCTTTCAAATTTTTGTAAATGTTTGCAAAAATTATTGTGTACTATAGTTTTCAAAATTGTTTTCAAATAAATTTGAGGAATAAATGCATCATTAAATAGGAATAAAATGTATATATAAATAAATAAAATTCTTTACCAGTTGTATATATACCTATAAAAATAACTTCGTATAACATGTACATTCTTTAAAATACTTAAACCCTTGTAAATAAATAAAAAGCAGTACGCCCGTGTAAATAGTTGTATATATTTTTCTTGTGCCAAAATTTGTTTTTTGCAAAATTCTTTCTGTGAAAATTCTTTTCATTTTTAAATTCTTTGAAAAATCGCACCATTCTTTCTACATTGTACATAGAATTTGCATAGCATTCATATTCTTTGATTGAGCTTGATAATTGAACTAGTCCAATATAGTCGAAGATTGCAGCTTGGTTGGACCTTACTGCACCTAACTGCACTGGAACCTCATGGGAATTAGGTTTAAGGCACTTCAGGTCCATTAGGACTTAATTCTTTGAGACTTAGGGCTGGGTTCATGTCATCTCAACTCACTAACTAGAACTTTTCGAGATGCACACATGACTCTTGTCGGTCATGACCTAACTTGGACACTTGCACCTTTCACTTGGCTCAACTCAGTTGGAGTGGTGAGGGGAAGGGATTTTCCGGTTTGAGATGCACACAAGTGGAAATATTCGTCCTCATCTAGGGAGGGAAGTCCAACCCAACCTGGTCCAGTTACCATGATGTCTAAAGACAGGAGAGTACAGATTGCAATAATGCTTCAAAAGAGGGATAGTCTTCTGGCCCAAGAGGAAAAACTCTTTATGTAAATGTTGCTGTAAATAGTATTAGAAAAACTCTAAAAAAGTGGACAGGCCTAAAAAAAATTAAATGCCTGCCGGAGTATGTATATGTGGTATAGAAATAAGAAAGCTTGAGTATCAAAGTTATACCATGTGAGCCAGCAGCTGGATGACTTGACTACACTGTTCATGCATCCCGAGATAGGTAGCTACACTAGCTACCATCTATTCTTCTCTTCACATCCTCCTCCTGAGTTGGATGTCACTTGAACTAAGAAGGGAATACCTTGCTCCTTAGGAGAGAGTGCTGAACTGGGGAATCATTGGATTGTCATTCTGGAGAAGTCAGTTCCTTTGTCATTTCAGTTGGAGAGAGCCACTCTCACTTATACTATACAAGTCAGCTTCATAGTCATAAGGGTTTGCGTATGATGTAGGCTAGTTCTGACCTAGCTATTAAGGTGGTTTGAACCGAGTTTTGTTACTCTCGTAGGCTGTTGTGTTTTAAATTTAGTTCCCAACCATGTTCCACACACATTTTCACATCACGGTATGACCTGAGCTCCAAACTTCGATTTTGTGGTGACAAGTTTACTTATTGAAATCAATTCTATTTATTCTTCTTTCTTTTTCTATTCTTCTTTATTCTTTTTATAGTTATTACATAAGTGTTTGCTAGGGATTAGCAAAGGCAAGTATAGGGGGGTGATGAATCTCCATTTCATCACCTTTATTCTATCATTGGCCTTAAAAACCCAAGGTAATGCATGTAAATAGCAATAAATCATGCATAATAGCATTCATTATTCATTGTATTATTTGTATATAAAAGATGGTTTTTAATGCCAAAATTATAGAATAAAGAGAAGAAAAGAAAAAGAATAAAATATCGAAGATATTTTATGACCCTGAATCTCGAGACCAAGTCAAGAATTGAGTGGTCGACAAGGAATAAAGTACGGGGAAATAAGGGCCAAAAATGGAATAAAAACCCAATTCTTTTATTCATAATTTATGCCTTTTTGATATCTATTTTATTCTTTATTATTTATAAATCAAATGAAGAAACTTTGTACATAAAAGTTCTAGATACTAATGTAATTAAAAATACCAAATTGAGTTTGTATAAAAATAATACACAATGTTCATTTTATACATAAAATAAAAAGCCAAAAACCCAGCTTCCCAGACCCATATCTCTCAAATAAAAATCAAAACATAACAAAATCACATCTAATTGTATATAACTTTTCACGAACTATTTAATGTTTGTGGTTTTATATTTTTGGAGTTACTATGTGAAAGTTAGGTTTTTGACCCTCATTGTATATTATACCGATTAAAATATTCAATTAATTCATCACTCATTATTTTTACAAATTTACATTTTATATTTTTGTAATTATTATTTATAACATATGTGCATATTGAAACTTAAATAAAACCAAAAAAATAAAATAAAATAAGTCTATGTGTATATAAATAAAAGGGAATCATGTTCTTTTATTCTTTATTCTTTTATATTTTTATAATAGTGTAAATATTATATATATTTAATTAAAAACACAAAACCAAAATAAAATCAAATAAAATACATTAAAAAAAGATGTATATAAAACATAGGTAAAATTCCTATAAATATACCTATACAATATACATATCTATTTATTTAAGTATACAAATTCCATCATAAAAATATAATAAAAAATATTTATACTCATATAAATAAGTTATAAATATATAAAAAAAGGATAAAATAATAAAATAAAATATATAAAATAAAAATAAAAAATACAAAATATAGGCAAATATACCTATAAATACACTATTAAAAAATAACTACTAATAAAATACACCAAAAAATAAATAAAAATTATAATAAAAAATTAAATTACAAAATAAGCATTTTTATTTTATACTTAAAAAATAATAAAATAATTTATTTTATGCACCCATCCAGCCAGGTAAGAGCTACGCCCATTTACTTTAGATAGCTTAGTTTAGTTGTAGTATTAATTTCATGCATTTTATTTTATATGTTAAGTAGCAAGAGTAGCTTAGGTAGCCTCGCCGGATCTCTTGAACTCCGGTGACTATTCCATCACTCAACACTTGCCTCCGACCCCCATTTTCATCCTCAACTCACTACCCTTCCATTTCTCCATCTTCCAGCACCCCTGATCACCATCAACTCTACCTAGATCGAGGAGTCGAAGTCTACCTCCGTCGCATCACCGGACTTTGCCACCCATCGCCCATCTCCGACCTATTCCATGCCTAATCGGATCGATGCAGTTTGCCCTTAACCCGTGTTTTCTTTTATGCAGGTCGAAAGTCCGACCGAGCCCTCTCGGGCTCAAATCATCTCAACTTGAAGTTGCCTAGGCCACCCTTCTTCTCTGACTAGGTCTCCACCTTGTCGGAGCCTGAAACTACATCATCTGATCTGTTTGTTTGGCCTCCCTTACTGCTTATGCTCCCGATCTGTCGGTGCACGAGAACACATTCACTGACTCATTTGAGTCTCCTCTCCTTGACGGTCCTCGCAAGGATGAGTGTCACTTTCTTGATCATTCACTGACTAGTTCATAGTACTCTCCGAGGGTTTTCTGCGAGAGACTATGACATTTTTCTATATCTGTCGGTCTCTTCTGCTGGGTAGCCAATGTGTCGCCTACCGAAAACACCTTTGAGGATCCGTCTGATGGATCCAACTCCTTCGAGCCCTCTCTCCTTGACGACCCTCGTAAGGCTGAGATCTGATCTGACTATTCACTGATTTAGTTTGCACTACTCCCCGAGGACTGTCTACACTAGTATGCACCACTTTATTTTCGCTCGATTCCCCTTGCTGATTATGTCTCCCATATGTTGCGGCACGGAATCGAGTCGTCTGATATGATGAAGATCCCACTACCTTGGTTATTTATCTGATCTGTCGAATCCTGGGGACTTCTATGACTAAGACTCCTTTGAGTCCGGTCTCCTTGACAGTCCTCGCAAGGATGAGATTACTTAATCTGATCATTCATTTTCTAGTTGGCAGTATGCTCCCAGAGGGTTGTTCGCGGGACGCTGTCACATTTTCTTGATTCGTTGGTCTCTTCTACTCGTAGCCGTCATGCTGAGACCGCTTCTGATGATCCGTCTGATGGAT
Source organism: Ottelia alismoides (assembly GCA_037367405.1). Classification (NCBI taxonomy): domain Eukaryota; kingdom Viridiplantae; phylum Streptophyta; class Magnoliopsida; order Alismatales; family Hydrocharitaceae; genus Ottelia; species Ottelia alismoides. Next base: position 579,163 of record JAZKJV010005969.1, on the reverse strand, counting down.
CTAACTCCTTTGGAGTCTGCTCACCTTGACAACCCTCACAAGGGTGAGATCTGACTGATTATTCATAGACAAGTATGTACCACTCCTTGAGTGTTATATGCGGGAGGGTACATCATTTTGTTGGTACTCAACTTCACTTCTGGTTTCTCCCGTCTAGTAGAGCACGAAGCCGAGTATTCTGATTTGTTTACTCGGTCTCCTCTCTGGTTGTGTCTCATTTCTGTTGGAGCACAGAGCCGTGTCTTCTCATATCTGTGACTCATCTGAGTCTGCTCACCTTGACGACCCTCGCAGGGTTGAGCCTTGTCTCGTGGTGTTCAGATGTGTCCCTGATCGTTCTGACATTACGATCTCCGGATATCACGCCGCTGCATTAAGAGTCTCCTATTTCTCACTTTCTATACATCTTTGAGACCATGATTGACTTGGAGGAGTCTATATTGTTCCTTCTTCCTCTAGGTCCTACAGTATCGGCTCCGCTCACTCATTCTTTCCTTATGAGCCAATGCTCTCCTTGCCGCTATCAGACCTAGTCTCACCTTTTGATTTATTTTCCCTGGTAGCTGACACCCACATGATTGTATACTCGGGTGTCTTTTCACTGTATGATTGCATCTTTGTTCTCACAGGGAGATTATGACGAGAGTACGGTATTCACTTGTCAGATACCGTCCTGGACTTCACCAGTCTACCTTGTTGTATATATGTGTTTCATTTTATGTTCCTTCTTTCTCTTGTACCTCAGATCATGCGCCATATCTTTATGTCTATACTTAGGACGTACCTTATCCTAAGTATGGGGGGGGGGTACACACTGTGTTGTTCTTTCTCCGTTCTGTTTCATCACTCCCATCGTTGCTTATACTTAGGGATCTTTAACCCTAAGTATAGGGGGAATGATGCGTATATTCTCCACGATCTTGTAATATATATGTATATGTCTTTTCTTCTTTTCCTCTTCATTTTTCATTTCTACAAAAAAAGGTGTCGCCCCTTTTTGTTAGTTTTCAGTACTTAGGACGTATTCCATCCTAAGTATAGGGGAGTGTGCATCTCGGATTCTTTCATTCTTTGATCCCCTCCACTGTCTCCTCTTTTGTTGATTTGCTCTGCTATACTTAGGGATATCTCACCCTAAGTATAGGGGAAGAATAACTGAGCTGTGATCCATTTATTTCCAACTTTGACCCTCCCTGCCTTGTGTACAGTCTGCTATACTAAGGATATTTGATGCTAAGTATAGGGGGATGGTCAATTTCTTACTCATTTATCTATTCATTCTTTTCTCATTCAATCGTTATAGTATAGGCTTTTCTATACTCAATACGAGTGATGTCTTCTCATTTCCTTTTCGATCTATGGGGACATAGCTCATGCTAAGTATAGGGGGGTCGTATATACTCTGTATATACTTTATCCATAACTTGTACTTTAATATTATTAACAATAGATATGGTTAAATATACTATATAATTCATTTAAAACCAATTCATGACAACATTCATTCCTCAAATGCTTTTTGTATATACTGATTAATAAATCAGGTTAGAAATATTTTTCTTTATTTGAAAAATGGTGTGACCCGTTTGGAAAACTTTTTGTGAAATGTTTTCAACCTTTGTAAAAATATTTTGATTTGCAAAAATACTTTTCTTTGTGTGAAATAAAAGCTTTGAAAACCTATTTGCAAATAATTTTTATAATTGTTGTAAAAATATTGTGATATATATTGTAAAATGGCTTTCAAATTTTTGTAAATGTTTGCAAAAATTATTGTGTACTATAGTTTTCAAAATTGTTTTCAATTAAATTTGAGGAATAAATGCATCATTAAATAGGAATAAAATGTATATATAAATAAATAAAATTCTTTATCATTTGTATGTATACCTATAGAAATAACTTGGTATAACCTGTACATTCTTTAAAAAACTTAAACCCTTGTAAATAAATAAAAAGCAGTACACCCATGTAAATAGTTGTATATATTTTTCTTGTGCCAAAATTCGTTTTTTGCAAAATTCTTTCTGTGAAAATTCTTTTCATTTTTAAATTCTTTGGAAAATCGCACCATTCTTTCTACATTGTACATAGAATTTGCATAGCATTCGTATTCTTTGATTGAGCTTGATAATTGAACTAGTCCAATAAAGTCGAAGATTGGAGCTTGGTTGGACCTTACTACACCTAACTGCACTGGAACCTCATGGGAATTAGGTTTAAGGCACTTCAGGTCCATTAGGACTTAATTCTTTGAGACTTAGGGCTGGGTTCATGTCATCTCAACTGACTAACTAGAACTTTTCGAGATGCACACATGACTCTTATCGGTCGTGACCTAACTTGGACACTTGCACCTTTCACTTGGCTCAACTCAGTTGGAATGGTGAGGGGACGGGATTTTCCGGTTTGAGACGCACACAAGTGGAAACATTCATCCTCATCTAGGGAGGGAAGTGCACCCCAACTTGGTCCAGTTACCATGAAGTCTAAAGACAGGAGAGTGCGGATTGCAATAATGCTTCAAAAAGGGATAGTCTTCTAGCCCAAGAGGAAAAACTCCTTATGTAAATGTTGTTGTAAATAGTATTAGAAAAACTCCAAAAAAGTGGACAGGCCTGAAAAAAATAAAATGCCTGCCGGAGTATGTATATATGGTATAGAAAATAAGCAAGCTTGTGTATCAAAGTTATACCATGTGAGCCGGCAGCTGGATGACTTGACTACACTGGTCATGCATCCTGAGATAGGTAGCTACACTAGCTACTGTCTATTCTTCTCTTCACATTCTCCTCCTGAGTTGGATGTCACTTGAACTTAGCGAAGGATATGGTTAGATCCTCAAGCGCATCACGGAAGCATGAGCGTCGTATCGAATACGATGAGGAGCGACTAGTCGCACTAGTTGCTCGATGCAGCGGAATTTAAAAAAATTTTCTCACGACGAAACCACATCATCCAAGAACACTTCTCGGATCGTTTCGTCTAAACCACAAACAAGTAATAGGTTTACCTCTTGAAGCGTGGTTGCGATCGAGTCTCGAAACAAAGAGACCTCCTGTCTCAAGTCCGATCCGACGGAGGAGACGCTTGCGAGCGCAAGGATGAACCGCGTGCTTCTAGTAATCCATGTTGATGATCCAAGCGGTGGATCTCCTGATCTCGACACACGAGATCCGACGTCTTCTTCACGAGCGAGGCGCACCGAAGGAGACGGAGATCCACGAGCAGACGAACGGGCAGCATAACGACGATTCTGCGGCGATGGAGAACCTCTCCATGGCATCCATGGCGGACGGCCATGAGAGGGAGAAATAGGGCTGACGTCTAGAGAGAAAGAGAGAGAGAGATGCTTCTCAAGCATTATGTGTAAAATAGAGAGCATGGTATGCCTCTCTATTTATAGGGTTTGGGATCCATGGATCTCAATCCATGGGACATATAAAATCAATGGATGAGATTGATTTATGTCAATCCAATGGTCAAGATTGTTGTTGGTAAAACCAACAAATTTATGTTAAAATATATTTGACAAAATCAAATATATATTAGTCCTAAATCAAACCAATAAATAAGGAGAGAACATACATGGAGATTTCATCTCCATGTGCCTTTCAAAGTGGACGTCCACACATTCCTTATGGGAATGATGTGCCGCCCAAAGATTCCATGGAGATTGCAATCTCATGGAAATCCATGAGATTGCATATCTCCTTGAAATTCTCCTTTATTTATTTCCAACAACTTTTGTTGGCTTTTATTCTTCAAAAATAATTCACAATTATATTTGAGAATATTGCAATCTTGCCATGGAAAAAATTGTGAATCATATTCACAACCCAAAACAACATATAATTTATATTGTCAATTAATTACAATGTGTATCCAATACACATAATAATTAATCAACACATATAAATTATAATTAGCTCTCTCTAATACATTATAAATCACATTTATAATATATTATGAATAATTGGATATTACTATACACATTACTCTTATCCATAATAATTAAATCACATTTAATTATATTGGATAACTTATTCTCATGTGCTCAAATAATATGAATCACATTCACATTATTTACATCTTTGATAATCAAATCGCATTTAATTATCTAAGATAACTCTCCTTATAATATGAATCAAATTCATATTATTCATGATAATTAAATCACATTTAATTATCCATTTTCTCAATGCTCGGATACATATATCAACAATAGAATTATCCATGAACTCTTTCAAAGATAATGCGCTTTCTCCGCGAATACTTGGAGATAAGGACATGGCGATTGTATTGTTCCACGTATAGTGACATGGATATTGAGATCATATCTCAAATCCAGATCGCGGGCCACCCATAGATGCTTGATTGAATCAAGACCGCAAATCTAATCTTCTCATTGCATCTGAATCACATTCAGATCAATGTCCAACATTTAGACTAAGATCAGATTACTTCTCTCCTGAGAGGAGTCACTAAAATCCAGACCCGTTTCATCACTCCCTAGGAATGGAAGCGTCATGGTTATACAATCGTTTATGATCACATCACCCTCAGGTATTCCTAATACCTGTACATCCTGCATACTGGAAGACTCAGAATAAACCCGAAGTATTAGATCAACTTTACACTCTACTTCATGGTTTTATAAGTAAGTTTCTCATTCAATTATTGGGAGTCGGTATCGATTATATACTTTCCAAAAGCATATATCAGACCTAGGTCTTGATCATATACTTTCCAAAAGTATATATCAACCTACAAATTCAGTCAAGCTTTCAAAGCGAGACGACCATGCGCATGGAGTTTGATTCTTCCCAATATCTCATGAGTGAGCTCATGTCTTCCGGTTCAGTAACTGAACCTGTATGATCCCTTTGAGAGATCGTATTACTCATATGCCCTTATATCCACACTAGCGCGCCGGTGTATAGACCTTGATTAGGTCATCAACCTATTGGTCTGCCAAATGTACATACTCAAACATATAGTAACACATCTGTCTCCGGTCAGAGGATGTGTGCCTATATCATGACAGCATATGATATAGGACTTTGGTTATCTCGATCTCGTTAGCTATTTGACCCAACACATCTGACACCTCCGAATCTCTATTCCTATGCAGAGGACCTACATCAAGAGGTCGGTCAGATATCAGCCTAAATGAGATAGGATTGCCATCTCCTACTCAGGCTGGAGATCATCTCTTAACAATCATTTCACGGTGCTTGACGAGTCCTCAATCTAACTCATTAGATATTCATATAAGCACCATCATCTATGATTCAATAATTTAATCAACAGTTGTATGATCATTAAGATGGCCATGGTACATAACCCTAATTGTACTAAGGGACCTATTATGCAAATTATGTACTCTTTATTTCAGATTAAGGAGTGAATTGCAATAACATTTATTGCATAATGGCACGCCGTGGGCTCGCATGTCCAACAATCTCCCACTAGCCCAAAGAGCCATTAATGGGCTAATCATTTAAACCCACACTCATGTGACAATCATAGGCTATTTAGAAAATAGCTAGGTAAGCTGATCAGTCACTCCGTTCCCAAGAGACTACGCCAAGTCCTTTTACGACACTTGCATATCTCCTAGTAACAGTGCTCGCATCCAATGCGAATGTTGCATCTTATGCAACAGATACTCAATTTTTTTGTCGGTTATAGCGTCCTTGACACTACATCTTATTAGTTATCATAACCAGTATTCCCATAATCCTTATTAGAATACCTTAATTCCTGGAGATCTCTATCTCCTAAGGTATCTACAGTTAAGACCCTCGTAGATCGCTATCTACAAGATCTTAAACTTTTGAAGATAAGACTTAGAGATCACTATCTTTAAGTTTTATCATCTTTGAAGATATTATTATTAATGCAATCAAGTGTTTTATCTCCATAGCAGGATTAGTAACAGTTTACTACTCCCACTGCATGGCAGACATCTGGCTCTTGTACACATCTAGCATATACCCAGCTTCTCATAGCTGATGCACAAGTGCAAGCAGTTTTGGCATTCACTTCCTCAACTCTTTGAGGTGCTATCCCTTTAGACAGGTCACTACCTCATCTTAAGGGAAGGAAGTCTTTCTTGGAATTTTCCAGAAAATGGAATAAGTCCAAGGTGTACTACTAATGCGACGGTCCCAATACCCTCTTTTCTTTGCTTCTGAACGACTTCAGAACTAAGATCTAAGAGGTATCCTTGAGATCATATCTCGAGGTATGGGATAACTAGATTATAAAACACTTATTATTATCATCCTTAGATCATTCCAAATGATTAGGATAATATCTACATCTAGCACGATGAACACAATGGCACTCCCACTAAGCTTCACATAGTTCATCAAGATTCTATTTGAAATCATAACATTTATAATTTCATCAAATCTTATGTTCCAACTACAAGAAGCTTATTTGAGTCCAAAGATGGAGTTCTTTAGCTTGCATACCTTGCTTTCCTCAACCATGAAGCCCTGGGGCTACTTCATATGAATATCCTCAGAGAAGTATTCATAGAGGAATGCAATCTTGACTTACATCATGAAGATGTCATAGTCAAGTTGTGTAACTATAGTTTGCAATATTCTGATGGGTTAAAGCAAGGTCACTGGAGAGCAAGTGTCATCGCAAGCTATGTCTTCTCTTCGGTGTGTAGATCATGACTACGAACCGTGCTTTGAAGGTCTCTACCTTCTCATCAGGTTCCCTCTTTCTCTTGAAGATCTATTTACACCTTAATGGGTCTTACCCATATAGGTGGATCCTCGAGGGTCCATATACAACACTTGTATATGAAGTCTACATTAGACTTTATTGTTAACATCCATCTTTCCATGTCATGATCCTCAGGAGCTTCATCACATGAAGTCCGATCATTGTCAGATTTAACAGACACATGGAATCCATCCTCAAACTTATTTGAAGAGGTATTAATGTTTCATCTTTAATTATCTATTTTAGTTTCTGATTTCAGGAGCCTCATTATCTTCTCAAGATTAAATGAGTTCCTTTACTTCATTTTCATCTTGATTCTCAAGAGAGTCATCCTCCAAGAATCACATTCTCAGAGATGAGTTCCTTTAAGAATCTCAAGGTCATAAAGTAGGTATCCAATACCATCCTTTAATTTCCTAATGATGTAGCACTCTCTGGTGCTAGATTCCCGCTTACATGCATGGAACCTTATTAAGTATATAATATAGTCTCTACTACATATATACCTTGGAAACTAAGAGATAATTTTGCTAGGATTAATCATTGATTAAATCATGTCACACATGATCAATTGTATCTTCCTACAACTCAATTGAGTTAAGGTTTATTAGGAGGATTGAGATAGGAATGATATTCATATCTCCATAAGGTATTTCTTGAATTCATCTAATAGGTACAGGCTACCTTGGTTAGATCAAATTCATTTCATCTTCCTTCAAACTTTGGTTCTAAACCAAAATTGTGAAATCTTTGAACATTTCAAAGTTTTCTAAGTGAAGAGAAGAAATCTCATATCAAAAATAATCACTAATAGATATCACATATCCATAATGTTTATTCTGATATAGATGATTCACATACATCAATATGTATGAGATCTTAAATACCTTAACATCTTACATCTTTCACAAAGAAAGGTGTATTGGACATCTTTTACTTTGAATACAACATTCACAAGTATGTGAGATTTGAATCTTTAGACAATCTAAAGTTTCATGTCTTACTAGTCCATTGATCTCATCAACAGACATATATGATGCCAGATCATTGTCAAATGATCTTTATCCTCCCATTGATCTTTAAAGGTTTAATTTTGAATATTATAAATCTTAATGAACCATTCATTAATTTTCTAATTTAGTAGAATCCACTAGATTTTTAGATTACTATCTGAAATATCTCCATCGTAACTCTTTATGATAGATTTATTACAGAATTCATGTTTATATCCAACAATTAGAAATAAACAGTGAGTGTATTCTAATATCTAGGTCATAGAGACATTCTCTAAGACTAAGGGCTCCCACTGAAAATATGAAGTCTATTGATCCAATGGAAATTGTTGCAACACTTGCATCACTTTCAACATGGATGACCAATAAACCTTAAGATCGAATTTCTAATATTCTAATACATATGCAACCAATTGCAAGTGTTATTAGAAGATTGAGATACAATTATTAGACTTTACCTTATCAAATAAGTAAGTCAATTTTAATGATTATATGTAGGTTATTCTGATGTATTATCCGATTCCTTCTTTAAGGATTCTAGATAGATTTGATAGTCATACTATCAACACATCAATATATTGCAGTATTGGCATTCATCCAACTCTTTGGATGTCATATGGAAGTCACAGAAGTACAGTCAACTCTTTGATTATACTTCTTGCTTGGGTCCAACCCATGCTTCCACTGCACTCCCTTAATCTATAAACAACCATTGCTTGAGACTAAGGATCTCTTGTGTTAAATTCAAAAAGAATTTAATGTAAGAGCATTTCGACATTTATACATGCTTCATCCAATTCATACAATATGAATATTATGAAGCTTCATGAATGACTAGAGTATAGACAGTAGAATGATGACACTCATCATCTACATCCATCTAAACTCTTAAAGTATAGGTTCAGGTAGGTACTCAAACAATTTGAATACATCATCTCTTATAGAGCTACCATTCTACATGACGCAGAGAACCATGCCATTCATGATTAAATGTCAAGAGCACATATGTATGCCAGAAAATCTTTATTGATTTTATAAGGATTATTTGACAATTGCGATCATCATCGACATGTCACTTCAGAAGTACATTTGATGAGATCAAGACTTATAGAGACATACAAACCCTAGGGTTTTAGTCCTATTGTCTTATTCAATTATCATTCCTCATTATTTTGAGGAAACTTGCACATTGCAATCACATACATTATGTGTCCTATTGCAAGTACAATATCTGGATCAAAGGGTCCAATCCATGATATTTTACTGGTTATTATTGAGTATGATATTGAGTGGGTTTAATGAAGGATTATCTGAAATAAAAAATTTACATAAATAAATATATATATATATATATATATATAAATATAATTTACTTTGATTTAGGAATTTTTATATCAAAGTTGTCTTGCCATGTCAACAATGAAAGTTCATTCCCTTAATCAATTTCAATGTAAGAGATATACTTACCATTATATCTCAAGCAAGATCTGGGATCTCCTTTCTTATCTTTGTTGCATCCCAATAATATGAGAACCTACAACTCGGATAAAAAGAAGCGGGAACACATTCCGCCTTGCAAGTCCAACTTGCATCTCCCAATTCAGTCTTTAATACCCGGGCCCACCGCCCCCAAGGTGATGTTGACCCGTCATTAATTGAACCAACCCTCAACAGGAATACAACTCGCTATGCACAATCCAATATTGCCCCAATAATATGAGGACCCGATATTGGGGTCACTACGCATACGTCCTTACTCTTTCGAGAAGCGACGAGCCCGATCCAAATGGATCATATGCAGGAGCTGCCACTTCGGACAGGCGTCTCCCACATATAATATCTGGCGACGAAACCCTTCGCCTTGACGGGAGACCATGGATGCCACTTATGTGATCCTCCATCTCTTATTCAAATTTAATTAATTACTATGAATCACATTCATATAATCAATTCTTCGAAGGGAATTATTAACTCTAATCATATTAGAGTATAATTGGACATAAGCAATTCAATCATATCAAATTAATTATCAATCCAATTGAATCAATTAAACTTGATTGTTATGATTGAATATATATGGTATTATTCTCAAAGTACGTATTAATTCGTATTTTAATAATTAGAAAATACAACTTAATCCCTCGGACATTATCCCAGCCCTACCCGCTGTCATGGCCAGTACCGGCGGGAGTGGGACGGACCGCATACGTTGCAACCCGCTACCCCAGCGATCCCCGACTAGACACCATATCCGCCTAGGGAAAGGATAATTCTGAATTGATTAATTTGTACTTGAAATGATCATCGGTTCTTCAACCGAAATTATACCATATAGTAATCAAAACAATTTTGATTATAAGAAAATTTGCTAGACAAATTCCCAATCCAATTCAAGCAAGGAGTTCGATGATTGTGTTTCCAATTATGATCTAGAACATATCTAATCAATTTAATTGGTTGAGGCCATGTCAATTAAGGAAATAATCATCTTCCAATATTTATCAAATATTTTCCATAATTATTTCTTGAAATTAACAATTAATTTCATTAATTGACAATTGCATGGTTCTTGATTAGGAAAGTAATTTGAGCAGTGACCCCTACTTACTAAAATTAGCATATCTCAATCAATTTAAATCCAAATTAAGCAAAGTAAGTTTCCATAGTTTGCTAAATTGATTTACAACAGAACCTATGTATTTTGCACGCATTTTGAGGCGTCTCTAAACAGTAATTAACTCCTTTATTACGTTAAGATTTGCAGTTCCCCTAACTGTGAATACATGTTCATTAAAACAACCATATCTCAAGCATACGAAATCCGATTTACGCAAACTCAGATCCTATGGTTTCCTTATTTAATGGGAAACAAAATCCAAGTGCTATTTTCGTGTTTAAACAATTTAAACAGGGCCGAAAAAATACACTAAACAGATCTGCGAAATCAAATGCGAAAAACATTTCGCGACCTTAACGAACCCAAGTCGTCCTCGGTTAGCGAATCATATTCGAAACCATCGACCTTAGGCTCTGAAACCACTTGAAGGATATGGTTAGATCCTCAAGCGCATCACGGAAGCATGAGCGTCGTATCGAATACGACGAGGAGCGACTAGTCGCACTAGTTGCTCGATGCAGCGGAATTTAAAAAAAATTCCTCACGATGAAACCACATGATCCAAGAACACTTCTCGGATCGTTTCGTCTAAACCACAAACAATTAATAGGATTACCTCTTGAAGCGTGGTTGCGATCGAGTCTCTAAACGAAGAGACCTCCTGTCTCAAGTCCGATCTGACGGAGGAGACGCTTGCGAGCGCGGGGATGAACCGCGTGCTTCTCGCAATCCATGTTGATGATCCAAGCGGTGGATCTCCTGATCTCGACACACGAGATCCGATGTCTTCTTCACGAGCGAGGCGCACCGAAGGAGATGGAGATCCACGAGCAGACGAACGGGCAGCATAACGACGATGTTGCGGCAATGGAGAACCTCTCCATGGCATCCATGGTGGATGGCCATGAGAGGGAGAGATAGGGCTGACGTTTAGAGAGAAAGAGAGAGAGAGAGATGCTTCTTAAGCATTATGTGTAAAATAGAGAGCATGGTATGCCTTTCTATTTATAGGGTTTTGGGATCCATGGATCTCAATCCATGGGACATATAAAATCAATGGATGAGATTGATTTATGTCAATCCAATGGTCAAGATTAGAGTTGGTAAAACCAACAAATTTAGGTTAAAATATATTTGACAAAATCAAATATAAATTAGTCCTAAATCAAACCAATAAATAAGGAGAAAAGATACATGTAGATTTCATCTCCATGTACCTTCCAAAGTGGACGGCCACACATTCCTTATGGGAATGATGTGCCGCCCAAAGATTCCATGGAGATTGCAATCTCATGGAAATCCATGAGATTGCATATCTCCTTGAAATTCTCCTTTATTTATTTCCAACAACTTTTGTTGGCTTTTATTCTTCAAAAATAATTCACAAATATATTTGAGAATATTGCAATCTTGCCATGGAAAAAATTGTGAATCATATTCACAACCCAAAACAACATATAATTTATATTGTCAATTAATTACAATGTGTATCCAATACACATAATAATTAATCACCACATATAAATTATAATTAGCTCTCTCTAATACATTATAAATCACATTTATAATATATTATGAATAATTGGATATTACTATCCACATTATTCTTATCCATAATAATTAAATCACATTTAATTATATTGGATAACTTATTCCCATGTGCTCAAATAATATGAATCACATTCACATTATTTACATCTTTGATAATCAAATCACATTTAATTATCTAAAATAACTCTCCTTATAATATGAATCAAATTCATATTATTCATGATAATTAAATCACATTTAATTATCCATTTTCTCAATGCTCGGATACATATATCAACAATAGAATTATCCATGAACTCTTTCAAGGATAATGTGCTTTCTCCGCGAATACTTGGAGATAAGGACAGGGCGATTGTATTGTTCCACGTATAGTGACATGGATATTGAGATCATATCTCAAATCCAGATCGCGGGCCTCCCATAGATGCTTGATTGAATCAAGACCGCAAATCTAATCTTTTCATTGTATCTGAATCACATTCAGATCAATGTCCAACATTTGGACTAAGATCAGATTACTTCTCTATTGAGAGGAGTCACTAAAATCCAGACCCATTTCATCACTCCCTAGGAATGGAAGCGTCATGGTTATACAATCGTTTATGATCACATCACCCTCAGGTATTCCTAATACCTGTACATCCTGCATACTGGAAGACTCAGAATAAACCCAAAGTATTAGATCAACTTTACATTGTCTACTTCATGGTTTTATAAGTAAGTTTCTCATTCGATCATTGGGAGTCGGTATCGATCATATACTTTCCAAAAGCATATATCATACCTAGGTCTTGATCATATACTTTCCAAAAGTATATATCAACCTACAAATTCAGTCAAGCTTTCAAAGCGAGACGACCATGTGCATGGAATTTGATTCTTCCCAATATCTCTTGAGTGATATCATGTCTTCCGGTTTAGTAACTGAACCTGTATGATCCCTTTGAGAGATCGTATTACTCATATGCCCTTATATGCACACCAGCGCGCCGGTGTATAGACCTTGATTAGGTCATCAACCTATTGGTTTGCCAAATGTACATACTCAAACATATAGTAATACATCTGTCTCCGGTCAGAGGATGTGTGCCTATATCATGACAGCATATGATATAGGACTTTGGTTATCTCGATCTCGTTAAGTCAACTATTTGACCCAACTCATCTGACACCTCCGAATCTCTATTCCTATGCAGAGGACCTGCATCAAGAGGTCGGTCAGATATCAGCCTAAATGAGATAGGATTGCCATCTACTACTCAGGCTGGAGATCATCTCTTAACAATCATTTGACGGTGCTTGACGAGTCCTCAATCTAACTCATTAGATATTCATATAAGCACCAGCCTCTATGATTCAATAATTGAATCAACAGCTGTATGATCATTAAGATGGCCATGGTACATAACCCTAATTGTACTAAGGGACCTATTATGCAAATTATGTACTCTTTATTTCAGATTAAGGAGTGAATTGCAATAACATTTATTGCATAATGGCTCGCCGTGGGCTCGCATGTCCAACACTTAGAAGGGAATACCTTGCTCCTTAGGAGAGAGTGCTAAATTGGGGAATCATTGGATTGTCATTCTGGAGAAGTCAGTTCCTTTGTCATTTCAGTTGGAGAGAGCCACTCTCACTTATACTATACAAGTCAGCTTCATAGTCATAAGGGTTTGCGTATGATGTAGGCTAGTTCTGACCTAGCTATTAAAGTGGTTTGAACAGAGTTTTATGACTATCGAAGGCTGTTGTGTTTTAAATTTGGTTCCCAACCATGTTCCACACACATTTCCACATCAAGGTCTGACCTGAGCTCGAAACTTCGATTTTGTGGAGACAAGTTTACTTATTGAAATCAATTCTATTTATTCTTCTTTCTTTTTCTATTCTTCTTTATCCTTTTTATACTTATTACATAAGTGTTTGCTAGGGATTAGCAAAGACAAGTATAGGGGTGGTGATGAATCTCCATTTCATCACCTTTATTCTATCATTGGCCTTAAAAACCCAAGCTAATGCATGTAAATAGCAATAAATCGTGCATAATAGCATTCATTATTCATTGTATTATTTGTATATAAAAGATGGTTTTTAATGCCAAAATTATAGAATAAAGAGAAGAAAAGAATAAGAATAAAATATCGAAGATATTTTATGACCCTGAATCTCGAGACCAAGTCAAGAATTGAGTGGTCGACAAGGAATAAAGTAGGGGGAAATAAGGGCCAAAAATGGAATAAAAACCCAATTCTTTTATTCATAATTTATGCATTTTTGATATCTATTTTATTCTTTATTATTTATAAATCAAATGAAGAAACTTTGTACATAAAAGTTCTAGATAATAATGTAATTAAAAATACCAAATTGAGTTTGTATAAAAATAATACACAATATTCATTTTATACATAAAATAAAAAGCCAAAAAACCAGCTTCCCAGACCCATATCTTTCAAATAAAAATCAAAACATATCAAAATCACATCTAATTGTATATAACTTTTCACGAACTATTTAATGGTGGTGGTTTTATATTTTTGGAGTTACTATGTGAAAGTTAGGTTTTTCACCCTCATTATATATTATACCGATTAAAATATTCAATTAATTCATTATTCATTATTTTTACAAATTTACATTTTATATTTTTTGTTATTATTATTTATAACATATGTGCATATTGAAACTAAAACAAAACCAAAAAAATAAAATAAGTCTATGTGTATATAAATAAAAGGGAATCATGTTCTTTTATTCTTTATTCTTTTATATTATTATAATAGTGTAAGTATTATATATATTTTATTAAAATACAAAACCAAAATAAAATCAAATAAAATACATTAAAATAAAAAGATGTATATAAAACATAGGTAAAATACCTATAAATATACCTATACTATATACATATCTGTTTATTTAAGTATACAAATTCCATCATAAAAATATAATAAAAATATATTTATACTCATATAAATAAGTTATAAATATATATAATAAAAGGATAAAATAATAAAATAAAATATACAAAATAAATATAAAAATATACAAAATATAGGCAAATATACCTATAATTACACTATTAAAAATTAACTACTAATAAAATACACCAAAAAATAAATAAAAATTATAATAAAAAACTAAATTAAAAAATAAGCATTTTTATTTATACTTAAAAAATAATAAAATAATTTATTTTATGCACCCATCCGGCCAGGTAAGAGCTACGCCCATTTACTTTTGATAGCTTAGTTTAGTTGTAGTATTAATTTCATGCATTTTATTTTATGTGTTAAGTAGCTAGAGTAGCTTAGGTAGCCTCGCCGGAGCTCTTGAACTCCGGTGACTATTCCGTCACTCAACACCTGCCTCCGACCCCCATTTTCATCCTCAACTCGCTACCTTTCCATTTCTCCATCTTCCAGCACCCCTGATCACCCTCAACTCTACCTGGATCGAGGAGTCGAAGTCTAAATCCATCGCATCACCGGACTTCGCCACCCATCGCCCATCTCCGACCTATTCCATGCCTAATCGGATCGATGCAGTTTGCCCTCGTCCCGTGTTTTCTTTTATGCAGGTCGAAAGTCCGACCGAGCCCTCTGGGGCTCAAATCATCTCATCCTGAAGCTGCCTAGGCCGCCCTTCTTCTCTGACCACCCTGGGGCCCATCGATGGCCTCTAGACCTTTTTGAGGTACCTGGAAGCTTCATCGGACCTGCAGGAACATATTGAGCCATCTCAGAGAATCAAAGGACGCCGGAGACGTGGAGGAGAAGAGATCGAAACTCGTCTCAGGAGAGTTCTTCCCTGTTCTTCCTCGATGCTTCTCCGCCATCAGATCTGGTGCAGATGCCAGTTGCGATCTCAGCCGTAGGATGGAGCCCAGCCATCGTCGTCCGATCGCGATCCGCGATTTAATCTGGATTGTCCATCTACGAACCGGTACCAACCGTAGGATGAGCGACGCGTGCCAAATGGATGACGCCCAACTGTTGGATCACGCGTATAATCCTGCCTTTTTTGTATCTTATTTTTAGTCCTACAAATAAAAGTTAATGTTATAAATAATTGATAATTTTGCATCTAGGCCCCTATAGTTTTGCTATTTACATTTAGGTCTAGTCCACGTCACCTCACGTGGCATCCCACGTAAGGTGGTAAAATTGTATGGATACCCCTACACCTTTTTGTATTTCTATTTAGTCTAATAAAATGTCAATAACATTGTATATTTTTGTTAAAATTGCTGGAAGGCTCCGAGATTTTACTGTATTTGCATTTTGGTCCCTCCTAGGCAGTGTCACGTGGTGTCCCACGTGATGGTCAAATTGCATGTATGATCTTGCAGGTATTGTAATTGTGAAATAGTCCTTAAAAATTAAATGAATGTGGTTTTATTTAGGCAAATTTGCTTCGAGCCTCTTGTAGTTTATTTTATTTGTAAAAATGCCCTTGTTAGGACTATGATTTTTGAATGTTTTATCTATTTATTAAAAATACCTATTGAGCTCTTAAAATTATACAGAAATAGGGAAAATTATCATGCCTTATACTTTCATGCCAGCATTTTTGGGTATTTTAGTTATTTTTAAAAAATATAATGGAGCCTATTTATTCGCTGACTGATTTATAAAATACCAAAAAAATATCAAAATGTTTTTAAAAACTCCAAAAACATTATATATAGTATATTTTACCCTTTTTTAATTACAGATAAAAAATCACTAAAAATGAAAAAAACCTTAAAAATCTAAAAACCTCAAAATCATTCATAAAAATCTGAAAAATTATTAAAAATAAAAAAAAACATTTTTTTTCTATTTTATAATTTTATTTATAGAAATATTTATATCTTAAACTTGATTTGGATAATTTTGGGATTTTTTATTATTTTTTAAATCCAAATCAATTTCGGTTATTTAATTAACCCTTTATTTGGGATATTTATGATTTTATAAATACATAAAAATTTGCAAAAATTTGAAAAAATTAAAAAAATCATAAAATAGTAAAAACCCAAAAACATTTTATTTTCTAAATTTTATCTATATTTTTTAATATTTATAAATATACTACTATATATTGTATATATTAAAACCTTTTATATGTTATATTGCGTACACAAAAGAAAAGCAATATAAAAAAATATAAAAAGGAAATATAAAAATTGGAAAATATAAAAATCAAGTATAAAAATATAAAACAAAACATAAAAAATAAAAATATAAAAAATTGAAAACTCATAAAAGCAATAACATGGACAAGAGATAAAAGACCAATTTTTTAGCATTGTATTTTTGCCTCCTCCTCCTGTTTGCTCTCTGTGTCCGAACTCTACACCGACTCACACACTATACACATTGTTGTTGAGTTATATTAAATTTTAACTCCACAATTTTTTATTTTAATCTCTTTATTCATATTGTGGGTTATCTGTTGATTAACCGGGATTTTTGTCACGGGTCGCCACAACGACTGTGTCTCCGTCTTGTGTGAGACATATACTTAGACCCATGATGAAAATACCAGTTATCACTCCCTCCGAGTTTCAATAATTGCAATTTATTCCTTGCATATGGTGGAAAATTACAGGGAAGGCCTCACGATTTATTTTACTTGCATTTAGGTCCTCCTAGGGAGCTGTTAGTAGTATTTTCTCTATTTATTTTCATGTTTTCTTTGTGTTTATGCCCATGGACTCTTTGTTGCATATCTTGAGCATACGAGCTCTGTTTTAGTCGATTTTGGTCTCATTTTGAACTTGTTTCATTATCTTTCTGATATCATGAATTGTTTTCTGTTTTGCCACTTTCAACTTTGATGATTAATTTTAATATGAAGTGTCCCTCATGTAATGATTTCTCATGCCTATAATTAATATATCAATGGAATTTGCTTCATCATTGGATCCTAGAATTGTTTACAATTTATTGCTCATTTGTTTTATCTGATTAGGGCATTTTTGCATCATTATAAATCTGTATCATGTTGCATGCTAAAAATCAAATAAAAAATGTCAGCAGTGTCTCGATGAATTTATAATTCAACACTTCATCTGAATATTAGGAGTCTAAATATGTGCTTTAGAGGCTCGTGTCCCTGAGTTCGACCTTGGACTTGCCTAAGTAAAAAATGTAACCGCTCACTTTAATCGATAAATTAAATTTGCAGCTTTTGATCGATCCGAATTTAGCCCACTACAAAGCATTAAAAAGACAAAATTAAGAGGCTGAATTTGTAGTTTATCAAATGGCGCCATTGCAGGGGACACAACTATTCTTTTGGGTAATTTAGATTTTTATTATTTGATTAAGTGTTAAGTTCTAACTTATAGGTCTTGTTATTGTTTTCCTCACATTGTTGACAATTCTCGTATATCTATCTAATGTTTCCTTCTTATGGCAGGGTCCGTTGGTCATCAAGGAGGCAAGGAGCAGGAGCTCCCACTGTAAGGAGCCGCAAAAAGCAAACATTGGAAGAAAAAAACATGCTTCTTGCATTTTTCGTTCATTGTAATAATCGTCTTTACAGTGGTCTTCATTTGAAGACTCGCGATTGTAAATGAACGATGGTTTTCGTGGTTGTGTGGGGCTTTCCCCACTTGAGTGTCGACCTAGGATTAGGCACATGGCTCTCTGAGATAATTCACTTTATTATCTTTTATGTTTGATCGTAGGTAGGACACACATTAATTTGAGACGCACGTAGACATCGCTTCACTTAGCCAAACCGTAAATATGTTCTTCCCTGCTAATAGAAGCATGTTAGGTGCAGTTTTCATCGACTTGCATAGATTAAGTATTCGATCTTAATTCAGTCTTATTTTTCATGAATATTGGTAAGGCACTACAAGTCTCTCTCTTAGGTATAGATCATGATTTTATCGTATGCATTGTCTTCTTCTCGACCTCCCTTCCCGCTTGATCACCTAGAATTAACGGAAATTTGGACTGAGCGGTAGATGATGTTTGATTGATTTATGCTCTCATTAAAATAATGATATCCTTAAAGCTAATAATTGGGACTGTTAATGCAAGTTGACAGATAAAATGGAGTAAAAATCATGTTTTGGGAGAGAAACACCCTTTTTGCATAGGATGCTACGATTTGACATATCATTAATCCTTGCATAATTTATAATGATTTTATCACGAATAAAAATGACAAGATCAACAATCACGAATTGTTGGCTTCATGTGTGAGTTGGTGAATCAAAGGGTATTGTGTGGTTGATTGAGCCTTGTCTGTCTAGACATCCTCCCATAGACCCTAGGTGCTCCATTCATCTCCGTAGATTCAATCCTTCATTTGTGCATCCATCCTAACTTCTTTGTTCTTTCAGGTCTCCCATACATCACTTATCCATCTCTGTACTTAGGATATTCTCAGCCTAAGTATAGGGGGACCTAAGTCCCCGTAAATTCCTTACTCATTTATCCTTCTCCCTGATACTTAGGTTATTTATAACCTAAGTATAGGGGACGCTCTCCTTATCCTATCCTATATCTTAATTGGAGCCATGGCTTTGTATCACTTAGTTCTATGAGGACGTAGAAAAATTAAAGTATACGAGGGTATACCGTATACACAATATATATGTATTTTATCCATAGCTCTATTTTGAAAATTTTGAAAAAATTTAAAATTTTTCTAGGCAAGAGTATACATCTTTTGAACTAAGTGGACAAAGTTTTTTCAAGGTTTGAAAAATTTTCTCTACTATATTACATTATTTTGAAGAAAATATTTCGAAAATGGTTAAAAAAAGAGTTATACTTGTTTAAAAAATGTTTAAAAAAGTTTGAAAAATCTTTATATATGTGACACTGTTTTGAAAATCTTTTCGTTTTTTTCAAAACGAAGGTAAGTGAGTCTAACTTGAGTCTGTAAATATTGTTTTTTTTTAAAAAAATGAAATTAAATTAAAAAAATGGATGAAGGACTTGGTTTAAATCCCTGACACTTTCACATTTCACATAGGATCAGTGATGTTCAAGAACACTTAGTTTGAGAGGTCTTGAAATTTTGAATTAACTAGTCTTAATCATCAAGGTCTTCGACTTAATTATCCATTTTCCCCTAGTTTAACAGATTTGTGTGCTATATTGCATACTTAGTCTCTAACCTTAAGAATATGATCATCACTTCACATACACGACTGCGGTTATGATGAGAGGAGGTGAAATTTCAGTTGAGGGACTAGGATGAGGGATTTGAGTTTGGACTCGATTTAATAATGCTCGAGGATGGAATAAAATCATTGAAGGATTCATGAAACCTGAGTGTCAGCATTTTTAACCAGTATAAGAACTTGGTTCTTATGCTAATCTCTTGACATTTACCTAAGTGCCAGGATGTGATAAAAAATGTTGATCAGTGTGCGCCAACTTTTGGTAAAAAGTAGTTGAGCTAGCCAAAAAGAAATTAAATGCAATACCAATGTTGAAAAAAGCTATCATCCTATATAGCCAAATATCAAAGAGCTTATACCAAAGACGAGCGCTCCCAACCATTTCAAAGTATCCACTTGGACCACCGCTATTAGGACCAAAAGTCAAGCTTGCACCGAAAAAGGGCTCTACATTGTAAATGCTACAAGTCTGGGTGTAGAAGGTATAATAGATACTAAAAAAAGGCACCCCGGTGTATTTCCCAGGAAAACAAGTGCAGACAACTCCAACTTCTCTTGACGGACGCACTAATCAACACTGAAAATATGTGTTGAGTTAATAAGGCACTCGAGAGGATCTTTGTTCCATTGAGAGGGAGAGAAGAAATGACACAATACTTTTCCCTTCAACAGCTGGCCGCCACCTACATTTCTAAGTCTGACAACTAAAGAGAAGGTAGATTGATTGCAATATTTGGTTTATTCCCTAGTGTTGAGTATTGGGTCCTTAGGAGAATTTCTTGGACTGGGACCTTGGGTGAAGTTGTGACTCTGCTCTCGTAATCGTGGTAAACACTTAATTTCATATCCTTAGTTTATATGTATACAAGAGAGAGTCTGGAAAATTAGAGAAATTGGATACCTCTTGATTAAGGCTAGGTTCAACTCTGAAATTTTGGATCTATTAAACCAGGAATCCCTGAATTGATCAGGTCTTTTATTCACATGCACAATCAGGAATTAATCAAATTTTTCATTTTTTTGAGATGCTCGGGGATGAGATAGTTTATTTATAGGGGGATGATGAACTTCGATTTCATCATATTAATTTCCAGATATTAATCCCTAGATTAAATTGATGTCAATAAAAACCAGAGAAATCACTGTATATATTTGAGTCTTTAAATAAATTAAAATTACAAAAGAAAAATAACAAAAGCAAAAAATAGTAGTGTTTTTATACCTTTAAAAATGATCACAAAAATATTATTCCCTTTATTTGACCTCTTTTGCATTTTTGGTCAACATGAAACTTGTAGATCTCATCGAGACCTACAACTTTCATGTTTTAAGTTTTTTTTTCCAAAATTCGACCTTTTTCTTCCTCCTTTTCGAGTTTTTCTTCTGAATAAATCTGGTTAGGCAATGTGGCTCCATCTGATTGAGCAACATTGCCCGCCTCTCCTCGCGCCACTGATGGAGTGACCCGAGCGACTAAGGTAAAAAGGTATCAATGGTCGTTGCTACCTCAACCTCTCGGGCCGGACTCAATCAAGAAAATCAAGACCACCAAAACAAAATAAATCAACAAATCAGGCAAATAGCGGTCTCGCTATTTTATTTTACCTGGTATAGATACGAGAGTCGAACACAAGGAGCACGGTTTGGTAAACCTACGAAATAGTCGGGATTCAAAAATAAAAAGAAATAAACTATTTTTCATGGATTTTTGGTTTTTCATTTTTTTACAATTTTTATATTAAGAAAAATGTAAAAGAAGTCAAAAAAGGTACAGAAAAATAATTATTTAACACACCAAAATAAGTCAAAAAATGAAAATCAAAATAGTTTTGGTTTTTGCAAATATTCAAGTATTTTTGATATTTTCTTGGATTTTTCTGATTTTTAGTTAATTTATAAAAATGAAATAAGGCTAAAAACAAGAGGCAGTGTGCAGTAAGAATCTAAAGGCTATTTAAAAATACCTAAATGGCCTATAAAATTCCAGTAACAATTTTATTGCAAAATAGAAAAAATCTAACTAAAGAAACTGAAAAATGAAATTTTTTGAATTTTTAAGAATTTTTAATGATTTTTCTAAGCTTTTTAGTGTTTTTTACTTTTTAGGATTTTTATAAATTCAAATGCAACGAAAATTGGACTAAATCAAAAACACAACAACACAACCAAACAATAAATTTTTTAAAGGTTTTTAATATTTTTAGTTGATTTTTCAAATTAGACAAAAACAAATGGGAGGTTTTTGAGTTTTTAAAAATATCAAATGAAAACAAAACATGCCCAAAAATTCATAGAAATTTTTACACTGTGGCAGGAGCCACGTATCCAAATTTCATGAATTTTGGACGAAATTGCTATTTATTCAAGCTAATAAAAAACGCACAGCGCACATAGACCTTGATGCAAGAAAAATATTCCAAGGTCTTAATAATAACACGCATCAAAACCTACGGGGCCTATGATTTAGCCAGAAATCACGGAGTCTAAAGTAGTGTCTCACACAAGGCGGAGACAACCGTCACTGTGACGACTAGCAATGAATCCTGGACTAAAATTAACAATTAACCCACACTATAGATCAAGCAATAAGAAATAAATATGAAGTTAAAATTTATTTTTAACTCTACATAAATGGTGTATAGAGAAAGTATGCAGAGAGTTCGAACACAGGGAGCAAGACAGGGTAGGTCAAACAGGTGTGTGTGTGTGTGTGTGTGTGTGTGTGTGTGTGTGTGTGTGTGAAAGTGAATGTGGTGTCTACTCTATGCAATGCAACTATTTTTGTGGGTTTTTAATTTTTTAATTTTTTTATCTTATTTATTTTTTTAATTTTGTATTTTGATTTTTAATTTTCTGATTTATATATTTTTACATTTTATATTTTTTTTCTTTTTAAATATTGGAATATATCAACTATGTAATAAAAGAGAAGATAGAATATTTATAAAAATATGCAAAAATGCTCAAAAATTCAGAAATAAAATCTTATAGGTATTTTTATGATTTTTTACTATTTTTGTGATTTTTGGGTATTTTTCAAAATGTTTTTGGTATTTTTAAAAGACAAAATAAATGAAAATAGTGAATAATATACTGGCTGTGAGTAAAACTATGAATGAAAAATACCAAACAACCACCAAAATTTTCTAAACTAATTTTAGAATAAGATAAGTAAAAGAGGAAACTACAGAACTTGAGTTTGCAATTTTTGGAGTTTTCTATAATTTTCTAGATCTTTTGATGTTTTTAGGTATTTTCGAATTTCTAAGGTTTAGCTTTTGAGATTTTTAGTGGTTTTTGGATTGACACTAACATAGGTTGAAATACACAATAGGTAATTTTTTTGGAATTTTTTAAGGTGTTTTAATATTTTTTTGGCATTTTCTAAGCTAGACAGTACTGAAATGGGAAGTTTTTTATTTTTAATAAATAATAAAATGCGATAAAAATAAAAAATAAAAATATGGCGTGCAAATACAAGTTAACAGGAGCTTAGTATGATTTTCGTGGAATTTTTCAAGTTAAAATGAGGTTCCAAATAAATCAGATAAGCACGCGAAAATTCTTAGCCTAGCAGGGACTATTTTGCAAATAGACAAAAATCCAGGGGCTTTCAGACAATTTTCACACAAAATTTATACTTAATAAAATACTTTCTAGACCAAAAAGCAATCACACAATCCGCAGGGGCTTTGTAGCAAAAATCCCTAAGTCGCTCGTGCGCAGCACGTGCGCCTGTCAGGACTAATTCGCAATTATTACAAAATTCGATGGCTTAAGTGAAAATGTGCTAAAAATATTATAACCTCCTACGACAGTTCTAGTATTAAAACTAAATACTCAAAACCCCGGGGGGTGACCTGCAAAAACGCCACATCACGTGCGTAGCGCACGTGACAGAGCGAGGACCCAGATGTAATATCGTAAAACTTCAGGGGTGTCGATGCAAAATGTACAAAACTTAACACGACAAATGATGTTTGAAAATTAGACAGTAAATACAAAATTTGGCGGGGTATAAATGCAAAATTACCCACGCCTGTGGGATCGGACGGCGGATGTTCTTCAACTTAACCACGTGTCACCAATCCAATGGCCCGTACCCCTTCGACACAGACAGCTCAGATTAAAAGATGGCAGGATGATCGTGGCCGAGGAAGGGTTGATCCGACGGACGCTGTGCTCCACGAAGAACAGGTGAAAATCCGACGGTGCTGGGGCTGCTAGGATGAACGCGATAAGAACTGGTCACCGGCGATCTTTGGTTGATCGATACTCCCTCCTCCGTGGACCTGCAGCTCCCCAGATGGTTCTCGACGACTCCTGCAGGTGATCTCTACTCCGCTGGAAGCTTCAGAAGGTGGCGGTGGCCACCAGAGCTCGCAGGCGAAGGGGGGAGCGAGGGCTCCCAAAATACCTCCGGCGAACTCGCAAAAACGCCCCAGGTGCGCGATACGCTACGTTACCTGCATAAAAAGGGTGATATGGTCGGGGGTAAATTGCCCCGACCACGTAGCGAAGTGGAATGGGGGTGTACGACAGCGGATGGTGTGAATGCAAAGTTGGTCAGAGATAGCTCCGGCGAACGATCGATTGGGCGAATCGATAGGCGAGCGATGGTGATTAAGATGGCTTGATGAAGCTATGACTATGGAGAATAAAACGAGCAAAGAAACAAAGGAGATGGATACCTCAAGGGGGCAAGACTCAAGGTGGAGATACCTCAACGGTGAGGTTCGTCGGAGGTGAGGAACGCGCCCAGAATGGTTGGTACTCCTCCGCTTTGAAGGTGGCGACCTGCAGCTGTCACCAACAAGCCTCTAACTCGAGACAAAGGGGGAAGTTCTGGATGTATTGCGGTTCGAATTCAAAAGGAAAGAGAAGAAGGTTTTTTGTATGGCTGACTGAAGGGTCTCAAAGAACGAGGTTTATCTGGTGAATCTTCGATCCATTCGCCGAGGAAACACCTAGGCGTGTATGCTGGAAGATCGAGGAGAAAAAGTCACATAGGAATCATCATGAGAAGAGCAACGAGGAGACCTCGAAAAAATCAAGAAGATGGGTCAAAACCCACTTCTGACACAAGTCAGGGGCTGGCCCAGACAGTTGACCTCAGGTCAACAGTCAGAGCCTCCTGGTTGGTCCACAGAAAAACCTGCAAGAAAAGTTTTATTAATTCAATAAAAAATAGAATAAGGTCGAATTTTATTTAGATTATTGAATAAAAAATATTTGTTATTTTATGTAGTATTTTATTCTGATTTTTAATAATTTTTATGAAGTATATTTTTATAAGTTTACTTTTATACCCCTTATAGGTATATTTACCTATGTATTGTATGAATTAATTTTTATTTTGGTATTTTTAATTTCTTTAATTCTGTTTATTATTTTATAAAATTATAACATACTTTTATACATGTAAATATATTTTTATTTTATTTTTCTGAATTGTTTGGTATATTTATAAAATATAAGTAGGTATTGTATAGGTATGTATATAGGTATGATACCTGTGTATTTTATATACATATATTTTTATTTTGAGTTTTATTTGGGTTTTTATTCCTATTTTAATGTACATAATTATTATAAATAATATTTACAAAATTATAAAAATATAAAAACAATGAATAAATAATAAATTGAATATTTTAATCTGTGCAGGTATACAATGAGGGGTCCAAAACTCAACTTTCAAACCGTAGCTCCGCCAAATGCGAAACCACTGCCATTAAATAGATTATTTTATTCTATATACAATTAAAGGTGAGTTTGCTGTATTTGGAGTTCTCATCTGTGAGATACGGGTCTGGGAAGTTGGGATTCTGGATTTTTAGACCATAACTTTTTTTCTGTATATTAGTTTCAGTGAAATCAATTTTGTATTTTTCTTTATTAAATTATCTACAACTTTAATGTACAAAGTTTCTTTATTTGAGGTATAAAAAGTGGAACCAAAAATAGGTCCAAAAATGAATAAAGAATGAATGGAATAATATAGGTATCTGACCCTTATCTCCCCCCACTTTCTTCCTTGTCGACCTATTCATCAAGATGCCTAGGTCTCGGGGTTTGGGTCATAAAATATTTACAATATTTTATTCTTTTTCTTTTCTTTTATTTATTCTATAATTTTAGCTTTAATTACAGTAATTTATATACTATTTACATGTACATGCATGAATGCTAATATGCTCTATTTAAGGGTATTTACATGCATTTACTAGGGTTTTTGAGGCCAAAATTATAGAATAAAGATGATGAAATGTGGATTCATCAGCCTACTGCAATTTTTCCATAATATTTAACACATGTCAAAACTCAGCACGCACAGGGGTATAAGTGCAAATATGAAACTAAAACTTCAAAACATAACATTCACTAAACCCGAGGGCATACATGCAAATGTTCCAAAAGATACACGTGACGATGCACGTGCAACCATACAGGAAGGACCAAAATATTAATAATAAAAACATCAGGGATCAAAGTGCAAATAATCCACAGTATACTTTTATTTTACAGACTAAATAAAAACATAAAAGAAATGCAGGGGCATAGAAGAAAGTTACCCAGGCGGGGCGTGCATGTCACGTGGGATGATAGATGGCGCTTCCTGAATGGTTGGCGACGTACGGCTCTGACTGCGAACACCTGGCGCATCCAACGGTCCTGACGAAGAGACGAACGTGGGGCGTACGAGGCCGTTAGATGTCAGATCTAACGGCCTATCAGGCACGGGCGATGGACGACCCTGATGTGAACTGGCGGAAAGGGAATATCTGACGGTGGAGGAGGCTGCTGGATGAACTCCTCCTGTGCAAACTTCGTCGGAGGACCGATGGTAATCCGGGCATCCTATGAGTGATCAGGAAGCGGGGCTCGACTCGCGATGCTCCTCCGCGTCAGGCGGGTGGCGGGCGATGGAGCATCCACTGGTCGGATCTCCGGGAAGGTGGCTGTGACCCGGGATGGCTCCGGCTTGGTTGGACTGAGGTGCTCTGGGAGTTCTCCACGCGTGACTCGACCTGCGGGGTAAATCTCCTACTCGGAGGCGTGCTCCGGCCAAAGTTATTTAACTTAAATTAACAGAAGGCGGTGACGAATGGAAGTTGAAGTTCCGGCGAGGGGTGAAGGAACATCGATCCTAATCTTGGTTGTCTAAGCTGAGTCTAGGGTGATCAGAC
Source organism: Ottelia alismoides (assembly GCA_037367405.1). Classification (NCBI taxonomy): domain Eukaryota; kingdom Viridiplantae; phylum Streptophyta; class Magnoliopsida; order Alismatales; family Hydrocharitaceae; genus Ottelia; species Ottelia alismoides. The sequence goes on along the minus strand of JAZKJV010005969.1, from coordinate 551,908 downwards.
TGCGGAGGAGGGATGAAGATGGATGGGGAGTTGATCAGAATGGGTATCGATGAATGATGGAGCTCCGACCGTCGGGTCGAAGCTGGTAGAGGGCAGATGAAAGAATCGAAATAAGGGAGCTAGGATTGAAATGTGGGTTACCTGAAGATCCTAGAATGATCCTTAACTCCAGGGGGTGGCGTCGATGGGGGTCTTCACCTTGATCATGCTGCGGAAGGCGGGGATGCTCGAACGCGGTGGAGGTCCGGCCACGAGCTTCGAGCATCGGCTGTAGCTACTCTCTCCGGACACCAAAGGGTGTTTCCGAAAGCTGTAACCAAGGGGAAGGTCTCTAGGGAAGAAATAGGGTGTGCGTCACGAGCTACAGAGCTGGGGCAAGGAATGAAGACTTTATACTCGTTCACAGGTGGTGAAGAAGATCGGGCATGGGCACGCAGACCGAGGGCGATCCGACTCTGCCTAGGGATCTGCGAGGGTCGTAGATCCACCAGGAAGAAGCCGGGCAAAGAAATCGAGGCGAAAGGTGGAGGAATCTGATCAGGAAAATTATGAGAAGTGGGCTCAAATCGGATCCGGGCGAAGAGAGCGTCCGGGAGGGGGGAGTTGACCGGGGTCAACATCCCTCCTAGACCAATCTGAAAATTCCGTGGTCTAAATTATTTGTAAAATAATTAAAAAATGGAAAACGATTTTATTTTAAAATATTTACAAAATGAAAAATGTTTATTATTTTTCAAGCTATTTTTAGTATTTTTATTTATTTTTTTGAAAAATAATTATGATATAATATAATATATTATATACCGGTAAAATTATTATTATTTTTCTTATTTTTGTACAAATACTCCAATTTATATTTATTTATTTAAAACATAAAATTTGGAGTATAAAAAAATTTTTATTTTATTTTTATTGTTTATTTACAAGAGTGAAATAAATAGATATATTATTCATTTATACATGTATTATGTACAAGGTTGAGAGAGAAATTATTTTATTTTTATTTTTATTTTATTTTTTCTAATTTTTATATTATTTTTAGCAATATATACAAGGTAGTAGAAACACATTTTTATTTTTGTGAAAATAAAATATGTACATAAGAAGGAATATTCACAAGGTTTAATGGCCCTATCTCTCTCTACTTATTTTATTTGGCGGTCAGACCAATGCTTGGCCCTCCCTTGGGATTAGGTCACTCAATATTTATTCTAAATATTTCCTTCTTTTTCTTTTTATTCTTTGTTCTTTTATTTTTGCACAAATGCATGCTAATTATTGATATTTACTAAAGGCATACTTATGATTTAATTATTGTATTTACAGCTGTCTACATGGTATTTTGCCAAGATAATTAGCTAAAAAAAATAAAGAGTGATGAATGAGTATTCATCACCCCCTATACTTTACTTTTACTATTCCTTAGCAAACACTTATTTGAAAAAGAAATGAAAAAGAGAAAGGAAAAGAAAAAGAAGAAAATGAAGATGAATCAATGCTGATTATTAAACTTGCCTTCATTAAATTGAAGTATGGAGCTCAGTCAGATCTTTCGATTATTAATTTATCGGAACCTTATTTGGACTTAGGTTTAGAACTCAACAGCCTCTATGTTCCACTAATCTATAGTCAAGACTCCTCAACAATCCAGATCAGAACAAGTTTACATACACAAACTCTGATGACCATGAATCTTTTCTTGTACGGTGTAAGTGATATGTAGCTCCCCACCTCAGAAATGGCAAAGTGACAACCCCCCTCAACAAGGTAACTCTAATACCCGAGTCTGGCAACTCTTTCCTCGAGGAGCGGGGTATTCCCTTCTAAGTTCAAGTTCAACCGGCTCAAGAAGAGGAGGAAGAAGAGAATGGACCATGGCCAGTGTAGTCATGTATCCTTAGGAGCTCAACTAGTGTAGCTAAATCTCCCTGCTGCAAGCTTCATGAGATGGGCATGGGTAACATAAGCTTTGCTTTATTGGATTATATACACTCCGATGGGTATTTCATTTTCTATCAGACCCACCACTTTTTTGGAGTTATTCTTTTTGCACATTTTTTTGATGTGCTTATGTACAACATATCTACATGTTGAAGCATATACACATAAGGAGTTTTTCCTCTTGAGCCAGTAGACTATCCCTCTTTTGAAGCAATATTGCAATCCACAACTCCTGTCTTTAGACCTCACTGCTACCAAACCAAGTTGAGATACACTTCCTTAACTAAAAGAAGAAGAGAGGTTTCGCCTAGAAGTACTACCCTCATATGCTACCTCAAGTCAAAGAAGTATGCCTCCTTACCACCTCATCCGTAGAGAGATATGTGTAAATTGCTGGTTCAAGTAAAGTCATTGTCTGTGAGAGTCATGCATGTGGTGTTAAATGTTCTACTTAGGCTCATCAAGATGACATGTGATCATAGCCTAGTGGACTCAAAGAACTAAGTCACCATGGACCTGAAAAGTCTCAACCCTAAGCCCTATAAGGTTCCTCTTAGAATTAGGTGGATTAAGATCTTAACCAAGCTCCATTTTTCAATTTAATTCCAAGCTAGTTTAAATGTCAATTATGATTCGAGAAAAACTGTACAAATATTTACAAAGATGTGATTATGAAATTTTGAAATTTTGTGAAAATATGAATTTTTTTTGAAAATGTTGGAAACATGGATGTATGCATTAATGCAGAAGTTTTGAAAATATTTACAAACATTTACAAAAGGGTTTTTGCAAACTTTTTGTTTTTCAAACATTTTACAAAAATTTTGGACTATATACATAATTCTGATATGAAAATATTTACAAACTATTTACACAAAGCATTTTTACACACAGTTTTACAAAAATAATTTGTAAATAGCTATGTATGTGCAATAAAGAATTTTATGTACAAGAAAAATTTTAAAATTTTATGGATTTTTACGGATTTTAGCCATTTTATTTATTAACACACTCACACAAAGTACGAGTTATGGCTAAAGTATATAAGAAACATATACGACACCCCCTATACTTAGCTCGAACGATGTCCTCAGAGTGAATCAAGAGCGATGAAGAAGACATAACTCGTGCTTAATATAGGGAAGTGAAAAGAAAACCTATACTACAACGACGAATGAAAGAATAGAATGAAAAAGGATCTCGGGGTTTCCCCTATACTTAGGATTAAATAATCCTAAGTATAACAAGCTGTACACAAAGGAAAATCCGAGTGGGAGAATGTACAAGGTCTACCTCCCCTATACTTAGGGTAAAATATCCCTAAGTATAGGTAGAAAAATAGAGATAGAAAAGAATCAAGAGAAAATCAAAGTCTCACACCCCCATACTTAGGTAATGGGCACCCTAAGTATAGCATAATCAAAGATGCAAATGGGGTGTTGGACTAAAGAATGATGTGATATGGACATCTGGATCTATACAAGGCGGGAGAACAATGATAATCTGGCGTGAGATGCAATAGATGTGAGTCAAGAGACCACATCTCACGCAAAATTAATAGGGGTGACGTCAACGACCAGCGGTTCATGATCTAGATATGGTTTGAGCCGATGCCCGTTAACACGAAAAGGTAGACTCAGATGACAACACAGATATGTCGATGCTTCCGTTGTCATGTACCTTTCGGACCAGGTATGGTACCTTCCATTTACTCTGCAACTTCCCTGGAAATAAACGAATCCTAGCATCGAACAACCATACTCTTTGTCCTAGCTCAAACTGCTTGTGGCTGATATGAGAATCATGCCACTCCTTCACTCTCTCCTTATACTGTAGGCTGCTTGAAAAGTCTGCATCTCTAAGCTCCTCCAGGGCTGCCAACTCGGCCCTCCTCTGGTCACCTACACTCACTGGATCCAAAAGTATATATGTGACTGCCCAAAGTGACCTATGTCTCAGCTCAACAGGTAAATGGCAAGGCTTGCCGTAAACGAGGTGAAAGGAAGATGTACCCAAAGGCATCTTGAAGGACGTCCGGTATGCCCACGAGAATGAGTCCAAAAGTTGTGACTAACCCTTTCGGTCAGGGCGGACGACCTTCTGCAATATAGTCTTGATTTCCCTGTTCGACACTTCAACAAGACCATTGGTGTGAGGATGATACGGTGTAGCTACTCGATAGTCAATGCTGAACTCACTAGCAAGGGCCTTTACCTTGTCGTTGACAAAATGAGACCCCCCGTCAGATATCAAAACTCTAGGCACCCTAAACCGTGAAATGATATTCTTCCTCAAAAATCCGCATACAGTCCTAGCATCTGCGGTTCGGGCGAGGATGGCCTCAACCCGATGACTCACATAATCCACGGCGAACAGAATGTACTCAAATCCCTGACTCTTAGAGAATGGACCCATAAAATCGATGCCCCATACGTCAAAACCTCACAGAAGTGAATGGGCTGCATCGGCATCATATCACGCTATCAACAAGTGCCCATCCTCTGATAGACAGTACACCTCTTCACAAATTCATCAGAATCCTTGAAGAGGATAGGCCACCATAGGCCGGATTGGAGCACTTTCTATGCCATTCTCCTCTTAGAGTGATGTCCCCCTGCCTCAAGCTTGTGGCAGTAAGTGAGGACGCTATGGTGCTCCACCTGAGGAATGCACCAACTCCAGACGTTGTCCCCTCCTTCATGATAAAGTTTGGGATCCTCCCAATGGTAGAACTTGGCCTTCGCGAGGAAGGTCTCAAGTCGCTACCTGGGCCAACCTTGTGGAACATTCTTGGCAACAAGATAGTTCACAATGTCGGCATACCACGGGAGAGAGGCGATAGCAAGGATCACCTCATCTCGAAAGGTCTCAGAAATAGGCTCAATCTGCTCAGAATCCTCAAGATGCTCTAATCGGGAGAGATGATCTGTCACCACATTCTTGACTTCAGGCTTATCCTTAATCTCTATATCAAACTCCTAGAGAAGAAGGATCCATCTAGTCAATCTTTCTTTGGCATCCTTCTTGGCCATAAGGTAACTGATGGCAGTGTGATCTGTGAATGTGGTCACCTTAGATCCAATGATGTACGATCTGAACTTATCTAGGGCAAACACTACTGCTAGCATATCCTTCTCAGTGACGGTGTAGTTCCGCTGAGCGAAATCCAAAGTACGGCTAGCGTAGTGTATGGCAAATGGCACTCCATCCCTCCTCTGTCCCAGCACGACCCCTACGCCAAAATCAGAGGCATCCGTCATGATCTCGAATAGGAGAGACCAATCTGGAGGCTGGAGGACAGAAGCCTCTACAACTAGACTCTTGAGAGTCTCAAACGACGCTAGACACTTATCATCCACAATGAACTCGGTGTCTTTCATCAGCAAATCAGTCAATGGCTGGGCAATCCTGCTGAAATCATGAACGAATCGTCAGTAGAAACCGACATGCCCTGGAAATGACCGTAATTGTCACAAGTTGGACGGTGGACTGAGTTTCGTAATTATATCCACCCTTTCCGGATCAACCTCCATGCCCCTGTTGGAGATGATATGACCAGGCACTGTCCCTTGAGTCACCATGAGGTGACTCTTCTCCTAAGAGAGCACAAGATGGACCTCAATGCATCACTGAAGGACGCGATCTAGGCAGTCAAGACAAGCATCAAACCCATCGCCATAGATTCAAAAGTCATCCATGAAGATCTCCAAGCACTCACCCACCATGTCTGAAAAGATGGAAAACATGCACCTTTGGAATGTCACCGGGGTGTTACATAGACCAAAGGGCATCCGTCTGAAAGCATATGTCCCAAAGGGACAGATGAATGTGGTCTTGTCATGGTCTTCGGGCGCAATGGCCACCTTATTGTATCTGGAGTACCCGTCCAGAAAAAAAAATAGAGACTCTTCCCAGCTATCCTCTCTATAGTCTGATCAATAAAAGGCAGCGGGAAATGATCCTTCTTGGAGGCCTGGTTCAATCGTCTGTAGTCCACACAGACCCTCCAAGAAGTGGGTATTCGGGTAGAGATCTCCTCTCTAGACTCACTAACAACTATGGTGATGCCCGTCTTCTTGGCCACCACATGTAACGGACAGACCCATTTGGAGTCAAAGATGGGGTAAATAAAATCGGTGCTCCACCATTTCGAAATCTCCTTTATGAAAACCTCTCGAAGATTTGGGTTCAGTCACCGCTGGAACTCACGTGATGGCTTCGCATCCTCCTCGAGATAGATATGGTGGGAGCACAAGGCCAGACTTATCCCCTAGAGATCGGCTACGCTCCATCCTATCGCCTTGCGGTTCTTTTCAAGAACCCCCATCAGACGGGATTCTTGCTCTCCAGTCAAATCCACTGAGATAATGTCTGGGTACATCACATGCTCAACCGCAAGGAACCTATACTTCAGCGATGACGGCAAGGGCTTCAGCTCTGGACAACTGGGTGCTGAAGGATCTGGCCTTTGAAATATTTGAGTGAACGTGACCAAATCTGCATGGGAGAATGAGAACTATCGCTGAAAATCAGAATCTGGTGAAGACTGCTCTGCTGGTATGTCTCTGCTCTGAATGAAATCAGCCTCCAGCTTAGTTGCTGGATCTGTAGACATCAGACAAGGAATCATATCATCAAACTCTTCCCAATCTATGTTTGACTCCAAGGAATCTGAATCTGAATCAAAAAAATCAACTGCCTCGCTATCGGTAACACGATCTGCTGCCTCAACTGTATCCTGTACCAGGAATGTGCTCTCCAAGCTCTCCTCTACTGGCATATGTGCATCAGCGGACTCTGAAGGTGAGAGGATGGCTCGTGAAACTGGGTCTGTCCAAACTACCTAATCGTCTGTGATCACAAAATCACAATCCTAGTGGATGTTCCGCTCTGCCTCTGTCATCTGCTCTGAATATGTAGGCGGGTCCGAGCAAGCTGAATATCTAGCTCTAGTCTCCTCGATCGTCTCTATTTGTATACTCTCGCCCTCGACGCGAAAGTATACCTTCCCGCTATCATGATCGGACACTGCCTTTACTGTGGTCAAGAACGGGCATTCTAAAATGATGGGGGTATCAGTTATAGACCCAGGGATCTCCGTGTCCAACACAACGAAGTCCACGTGGAATTTCATGCCCTGAATCGTGATGATAACGTCCTTCAGCAACCCCTTCGACCTCTTGATAGATCAATCAGCAAACTGAAGGATCGTCCTACTCTATCGGAGAGGGCAAAATTCGAATCGGTCGAGTAAGGCTGCCGGAAGTAGGTTGATGGAATAACCACTATCTAATAGAGTCCTATCGAACATCTGCTCATGAATATGGCATCTGACATAGGGATCTCCTGTATCTAGCCTCTTGGCTGGCAGACGGTTCTGGATGGAGAAGTATGTGGCGAGAGTGAGTACATGGATCGTTGACTGGTTGTTCCTCCTTTTCCTGCGAATGGTAGTCCTGTCTCTAAGGTTCCTCTAGAAGAGGGGGATGTTCTCCAAGGCCTCCTGTAGAGTCAAATGTACGTGAAATCTATCCATCATCTGCTGGCTAAACTCAGTTGGGGTGATTTTTTTGGATTTTCTTTTTTTGTCCCCTTAGCCAAGCGGAGTGCTTGGGGAAAGAGGATGGTTGGGCCCTTCTCAGATGAAGGGCTAGGATCGGGTCTATGCTGTTGTGGCAAAGTAGAATCCATACACAAATCATCAATCAACACAGATGAATCCACAAATGATAAACCCTTTCCTTTATTCACAGAATCGTCCTGAGATACATGAGTAGCAGGAAAAGCAACAGGAATGAAATTGGTGGCCTCAGTGCCACCCTCGGCATCTGGAATCGCGACATCAGCACCATGCTCTAGCTCAGCAACTCTGTTGGCATCAACACCACCTCCTGTATCTGGTGAAGTGGCGGCCTCAGTACCGTCAGCTGGATCAACATCCTTGGTGGCTTCATCACCATCATCATCATTATCATCATCATCATCACGAGCGGCATCAACACCGCTCTCCTCCTCGTCTAGCTCTCCTGAAGCTGCATGGGGTCGTCGCTCAAACGAGGTACCGCTGGCTGGCATCCTATCGCTCCTAAGTGCAACAAAGTCAGCATCGAACATGTATGCAAAAATATCACCAAGGGAATCACTAGGAGTGGTAACTTCTGTAAACTCTACCTGCTCAGACTTCCTTTTGAGGTTGTTCGGGTTTGGCTCAATCTGGGCAGGGATGGCAGCCTTTGATGATCTCTCTCATCTCGTGACAAAACTCATCCATCTCCTGTATGAAGGTAGCCTGATGGTCAGAGATGAGGCGGGATAAATCATCTAAGGCGAGGTTCTCATAAGCGGGCCCAAGAGAACCTGACGGGTGGCCTCTTTGGAAGTGAGACTACTGTTGCTGGGAGTGAGAGGGATATGGGGGCTGAGACTAATAATGCTGAGGCTGCTGCTGTTGCCTCCAAGACTGTCCCTGCTGATAGGGACAAGGACCATGCTGCTGGTAAGACTGGGGATGTGGTTGTTGCTGCTGTTGTGGTGGGAACTGGGGCTGCTGGTTCTGCTCTCGCTATTGGCCGTACTGGCCACCCTGAACTGGAGGATGCTGCTGGGAACTGGTACTTCTGGTGGACCAACAGAATCCGGGATGATCTCGTCAGATTCCAGGCTGAGGTCGGTCATACCATATCCCGTTAACATCCATCAACTGCTCATACTCGTAGGTGGGTGGGGGAGTATTGCTAGGGGCTGGTCCAGCTGATATACCACCATTTGGCTGTCCTGAGATTGTGGTGACTGGGTGTACTATTGCTGCTGCAGCTGGAACGACTTCGCCTGAACATGGTGAACCTGTCAAACTAGGCGGAGGGCTTGGTCGAGCTGCTGCTGCTGCCAGTGTCTGCCCGTGACCCGAGACGGGGCTGAGAAGCCGTCTGTGCCTCTTGGAGACACATGATATGGGTCATCAGGTCACTCAACGTCTGTGCCATCTGATCAATATGCGTCATGCTCTGGCACTGCTCTTCTCTGTCAACTCGATCCAGTCCACCTTCTCACTGATGATCCCCATGTCAGCAGCTGTCGACTCTGTATGTGCTGCTGCTGATGATGATGTAGAAGGACCGGCATCGACCCGTGCTATCCTCTGATAGGACACGACCTGTGGCGTGGGTTTCCCCTGAGTGTAGAGTCGGGTCTGGGACATAACCGTGTAGTTCTCAACCATCTCCTCATAGATGGCCCAGACCTGATCCTCATCCTTGGTGAATTACGACCCCCCACAGGATGCGTTTACTAACCCCTACAGCTCCAGTGTAAGCCCATAGAAAAATCCCTGGACGAGATTGGGCTTAGATATGTCGTGATGAGGGCACCGGTCTGTGAGCTCCCTGAAGCGATCCCATGCCTCGTGAAACTGCTCATTGGGGAGCATGGAGAAATTGCTGATCAGGGCTCTAGCTGCATTGGTCCGGCCGAGTGGATAGTAATTGTTGAGATACTCGTTCCGGAGCGGTTCCCATGTAGTAACGAATCTCCCTAAATGCTTCAACCAATTGGCTTCTCTATTTACCAGGGAGAAAGGGAATGCCATCATCGGAATGGTGTCCTCATCCACGAGGCGATCGTGGACAATAGTGCATATCATCTCAAACTCCTGGAGATTAAGGAGCGGCTCCTCGGTGGAAAGTCCGTAGAAGCGGGGAAGAAGTTGGATCGTTTGAGGCACGAGTTTGAAATCTCCCAGAATAGACGGCAACACTATCCATTTGTGGGTGAGAGTCACACCAGGGTTGTGCAACTCCCTCATCGGTCTTGCGGCTGCTGCTGGCTGAGCTGGCTGCTCCTCAGGCTGTCTGGCATCTGGTCCATCTCCTCCGGGTCTGCACTGCTCTCTGTCTGCACGCATCAGCTCCATCTCCTGGCGCATATCCAACATGAAAGCTCCCTGATTGTGGATCTATCTCTGCATCATCTCAAGGGAGGCTAACAGGGTGTTGTTGATGGCACCCTGGTAAAACACGTAAGTCTGCTCTCCTCTAGGGCCATCGGTGCGGTCCTCGCTGCTGGCCATGGTCTCTACAAGGGCAAAAGACCCAAACTCAGGTGCCGATAAATCAACTGGCTACTGTTGTCTCTGATCTGGCACCTCAGGACTAGTTGAAGGGTGTTCGGGGGGGGAGGGGGGGAACAAGATGTCGTACTCGGGTTCGGAGAGCGGGTCTCAGCTCTCGCAAACCAACCTACATGAGCGGGATGGAGTGCTCCAAAGTGGTGCAACCGGAGGCTGCCTAAGGGACCTCCGACCAATCATCTCGATCTGGCAAGTAAGGCGGACGGGATCTGAATAGCAAACAGGATCGGTCAAGCAAAACTCCTGATTCACCTACGCACACAGAGCTGATGATCGTGAAGGTTCGGTCTTTTATCTTATCAATTTTATTAGGTGATCAAACAATCTATCAGAGCGATTATGCGAGCTGTTAGGTATCCAACACCCCCAGGAGACTGTCTCAATCCCAAACTAGATCTTTCCCTGCCAGTACAAGTCACAGACCGTTTACCGGCTACCTGATCGACTCGCTCTGTAAAGGATATCACGGCCCGCGTTACCGAAAACCGAAGCGATCCTTACTGGAGAACGACTAGCTCAAAATCAGTAGTTTGAAGAAGGGTCGGATGTGGCTCTAGCCTAGGGTGCAACTCACTCTCTCGCTCATCCAAACCATACAAGGAGGGGATTGCTCTCCCAAGACAATTTTTTTTGGTAAAGTGAATTTTAGGTCAAGTTTTCTTAAATAGTACCAATTTTATAGTTTTTTTAGGTATTTTTCAAAGCAAACAACGCCTAATGATTTTTTCGATTATCTTGATTTTTATTAGATCCAAAAACAGGGGGAGAAGACGAAAAAGCCGATGCGTGACTAAATACGATGATGCATGCTGAGTAAGAAATGTGTACCTTATCTCCAGCACTCTATATGCAAAATGATCCGTGCATAATTGAAAGACATAACTAAACTAATCTAAATGATGTAGCGAGGAAATCAACCTTAAGCAGATAGTTCTGCACGTGAAGCACGGTAGCTAACGGGTCAACAGGAGGGGTCGGGGTCCGATTTTTGATGCCGATCGGTGTCGGCCACAACAGATCCTGCCAGCGCTGTATACGGCCTCTAGTGGTACGTGACTCCTCAAGTGACCAGGTTAGCTTTTTTTTTAATTAGTGAATTAATTAAGGTCCAATTATTCAATCTATAGGAACATGCAAAGTAATTAAGGTTGGGCCCTAATAATTACATCACAAAGCAAATAGAAAATCTTAAGGTAAGGCTAAATCCTCGGGAATCAAAATAAAATAAAGTCGAAAAACACAAATCCGACGAAAACCGCGGTGAGATCCCCCGAGCACACCGGTGCTTGGTGAAACAGACCCCGAAAATAACCAAGTCTCTGAGCTGTCTTGGTCATGTATTATTACAAAAATATAAAGTCTGCAGGAAAATAAAACTAAACTAAACCTAAGCTAAACTCCCCACACTCCTGTTCTCCTCTCTCGCGCTCTCCTGTGGCTCTATGCAGAAAAGAGCTGCCTCTGAATCTCGCGGTTGCGTCAGCTTCTCGAAGGAAGCCGCCACAATCCTCAGGTCTTCGCAAGAAAAGTAAACATAAGACACGTCAGACCAGAGTTATTATAATAATGAAAAATAAAATTAAATGAAAAATAAATGCAAAAATAAAAACAAAAATAAAGAAAAGAAATAAAAACACAAAAAAATAAAAATAAAAATAAAAATAAAAAGGAAATGAAAAAGAAAAGCTGAAAAAGCAAGAAAAGCAGACTACTAGGCTGTGCTCCCCGACAACGGCACCATTCTGATGGAGCGACCCGAGCGACTAAGGTAAAAAAGGTATCAATGGTTGTTGCAACCTCAACCTCTTGGGCCGGACTCAATCAAGAAAATCAAGACCACCAAACAAAATAAATCTATAAATCAAGCAAATAGCGGTCTCGCTATTTTATTTTACCAGGTATAGCTACCAGGGTCAAACACAAGGAGCACGGTTCGGTAGGCCTACGAAATAGTTGGGATTCAAAAATAAAAATAAATAAACTATTTTTGGTGGATTTTTGGTTTTTCAATTTTTTTGTAATTTGTATATTAAGAAAAATGTAAAAGAAGTAAAAAAGGGTACAAACAAATTATTATTTAACACACCAAAATAGGTCAGTAAATTAAAATAATTTTTTTTTGGTTTTTGCAAATATTCAAGTGTTTTTGGTATTTTTCTTGGATTTTTCTGATTTTTAGTTAATTTTATAAAAATGAAATAAGACTAAAAACAAGAGACAGCGTGCAGCAAGAATCTAAAGGCTATTTAAAAATACCTAAATAGCCTATACAATTCCAGCAACAATTTTATTGCAAAATAGAAATAACAATCTAACTAAAGAAACTGAAAATGCAATTTTTTGAATTTTAAAGAATTTTTAATGATTTTCTAAGTTTTTAAGTGTTTTTTTACTTTTTATGATTTTTATAAATCTAAATGTAATGAAAATTGGACTGAATAAAAAACACAACACAAGCAAACAGTAAATATTTTAGATTTTTTGAGGGTTTTAAATATTTTTAGTTGAATTTTCAAATTAGACAGAAGAAAATTTGGAGGTTTTTGAATTTTTAAAAATATCTAATGAAAACAAAATAAGCCAAAAAATTCAAAGAAATTTTTTACACTGTGGCAGGAGCCACGTGTCCAAATTTCATGAATTATGGACGAAATTTTCTATTTATTTAAGCCAATAAAAACACACAGCACACAGGGACCTAGATGCAAGAAAAATAAGTTCCAGGGTCTTAATGATAACTGATAAACACAAATTATCGCGGGTCTAAGAAGTATGTCTTACACAAGGCGGAGACAACCGATGTCGATGCGGTGACCCACAATAAAATGTGTCTAATCAACAATTAACCCACACTAAAGATCAACAATCAGAAATAAATGTGGAGTTAAAATTTATTTTTAACTCTGCACAAATGGTGTATAGGGACAAGTATGCAGAGAGTTCGAACACAGGGAGCAAACATGGTAATCCAAATAAATGTGCACAAGTGAATGTGAGATGTTGTCTACACTAAGCAAGCAAGCAAAGATTTTTGTGGGTTTTTAATTTTTAATTTTTTTATTTAATTTTTAATTTTGTATTTTGATTTTTAATTTTCTGATTTTTATAATTTATAATTTATATTTTTTTTATTTTTTTTCAATATTGGAATATAAGAATAATGTAATAAAAGAAAAGATAAAATATTTATAAAAGTATGCAAAAATAACCAAAAATTCAGAAATAAAATGTTTTTGATATTTTTAGGATTTTCTACTGTTTTTGTGATTGTTGGGTATTTTTCAAAGTGTTTTTGGTATTTTTAAATACTGAAATAAATCAAAATAGTGACAAAGCTACTGGCTGGGGGTAAAATTGGAATTAAAAAAAACAAACAGCCACCAAAATTTTTTAAACTAATTTTAGAATAAAGATAATAAAATATAGAGTAAACAGGAACTGAGTTTATAATTTTCAGAGTTTTCTTTGATTTTATATATTTTTTTGAAGTTTTTGAGTATTTTTGAATTTTTAAGGTTTTTCTTTTGAGATTTTTAGTGATTTTTGGACTGACACAAAAATAGGATAAAAGACACACTAGGATTTTTTTTTGGGAATTTTTCAAGGTCTTTTAATATTTTTTTGGCATTTTCTAAGCTAGACAGTGAAAAAAAGCATGTTTTTATTTTTAATAAATAGAAAAAATAAAATAAAATAAAAAACTGAAATGATGGAGTCAAGGAACAAGCATCCAGGAGCTTAACCCTAATTTTTGTGAATTTTTGGACTTAAAATGATTATTTCAATAATTAAAACAAGCATCCAAACATTAATCAGACCTGGCAGGGGTATATATGCAATTTCTCAAACATCCAGGGGCATACATGAAATTTTCCACAAAAGTTTGAACTGAAAATTTAATTCACAACACCAAAAACCAATTACAAAACCCGCGGGGGTACGCTAGCAATTTTCCCACCAAGGCGCGTGACTTGCACACGCCTGGCGAGGACCAAAATGTAATTTCTACAAAAGCTGGGGGTTCACATGCAAAATTTCCAAAAATTTAACACTTAATCTGAAAGTTTTGGTACTGAACTAAAATAAAACAATGGCCGAGGGCCTCTATGCAAAATGCCCTCACCTCACGTGTACAGGTCACGTAAGGTGACGTAGTAGAGGACCCAAGTGAAATAAAAATAAGTTCGGAGGTCTTTTTGCAATTTTTACAAAACTTTTACACTACATACGAAAGTTTTTAGACTAAAAAGTAAATACAAAATGTGCGGGGGCTTAGATGCAAAATACCCCCAGCACACGGATCCAACGGCTGCAGATCTTCACTTATACACGTGGCGTGAATCCAATGGTCGACGATGCGTCGCTTGGACGGCAGAGATTAGATCATCTGAGGACGATCGGATGGTGGAGATGTGGCACGATCCAACGGCTGTTGCTCAACCTGGGGGAGCTCTTCAATCCGACGGCTGAGAGGCTGGGATCAACAACAACGTCGGTCGCCGGCGAGGGCAAACTTCGCCGTTCCAGATCTTCTTCCTCCGACGATGGCACGGCTTCAAAATTGGCGTGGAGCTTTCTGGGGTCCTTCTCTTTCTCCTGGAGGCGTCAAAAGACCACGACGACGGCCGTGGCACTCGCAGGCGGTCGGCGGATCTGGAGGGCTCGGCTGAGCTCCGACGAGCGACAAAATTACGCACAGGCGCTAGTCAACGCACTTTGACCCTGCAAAAATGGTTAGGAGGTCCAGGGCAAAATGCCTGGACCTTAGGTGACCGGAATCGAGGCGAAAAGCGAAGCGGCGATGGGTGGCCGGAGGTGCGCTCTGGCGAGGGGGTATGATTTGGCGAAATGACTGATGGAACTTGAAATTTCTTGAGGGCTTATGATCCTAGAGCTAAGGCGAACCTATTGAGCGAGAAATAAATGGGGGAAGGGGGCCCTCAATGGCCGGAGCCAGAGGGAGTGACGTACCTCAACCGCCGGTGTTGCGGGAGGTGGCGGAGGCACCCTCGACCTCGATCGCCTTGGCTGACGGCCTCGCGATGGAGCTGTCACCTCCAGGGAGCTCAGGAGCACGAAGGTGGCGACGAGGGGTGGGCCAAGGGTTCTCAATTTGAATTCGAAGAAGGGGGGTTCATTATATTTGGGTTGACCCGAGGTGACAGGGGTCCAAAGATCGACGAGAATCTCGCAAATCTTGGGTCCAAAGACCAAGATTATGCATGGGCGAGATAGAGGGATGGTTGGTGACCATTGTTGCAGAAGGATACAACACAAAAACGTGAAAGAATTGGCTGGGAAAAAACCAAGAAAATGGCTCAAAAACCAAGCCTGACAAGGGCTACAGGGGGTAGGGCGACCAGTTGACTGGGGTCAACTGTTGACGCCTCCTTGTTGGTCCACGTGGACCAACCAGGAAAAACCCTGATTTATTATTTTGTTAATTCATTAAAAAATAGTAATAGGACGAATTAAATAATGATTATCAAATAAAAAATATTCGTTATTTTATTATGATTTTTAATTTATTTTATGAGGTTTAATTTTATAAGTTTACTTTTTAGCCCTATATTGGTATAATACCAATGTATGTTAGTATTTTATTTTTATTCTGTGTATTTTATTTTATTATTTTTATTTATTATTTTCTAAAATCCTAAAATACTTTTATATACTCAAATATATTTTTGTTTTATTTTTCTGATGTATTCTGCACATTAAATAAAATATAAGTGTAAAAAGTATAGGTATAAGCATAGGTATAATACCTGTATGATCTATATATGTTTATTTTTATTTTAAGTTTTCTTTGCATTTTTATTTTGATTTTAATGTTCATAATTATTATAAGTACTATTTACAACATTATAAAAATATAAAAATGAATAAATAATTAATAAAGAATAAATTGAATATTTTATTCTGTACACTTATACAATGAGGGTCCAAAACCCAACTTTCAAACCGTAGCTCTGCCAAATGCGAAACCACCACCATTAGATAGATTATTTTATTCTATATACAATTAAAGGTGAGTATCTGCATTTGGAGTTGTCAGTTGTGAGATACGGGTCTGGGAAGTTGGGATTCTGGATTCTCATTCAGACCATAACTTTTTATCTATACATTCTTTTTCTGTGAAATCAATTTTGTATTTTTCCTTATAATATTATCTACAACTTTCATGTACAAAGTTTCTTTATTTGATGTACAAAAAGTGGAACCAAAAATAGGTCCCCAAACTGAATAAAGAATGAATGGAATAATATAGGTATTTGGCCCTTATCTCCCCCTACTTTATTCCTTGTCGACCTTTTCATCAAGATGCCTAGGTCTCGGGGTTTCAGGTCATAAAATATTTACAATATTTTATTCTTTTTCTTTTCTTTTATTTTATCTATAATTTTGGCTTTAATTACACTATTTTATACATTAATTGAATGCACATGCATGGATGCTAATATGCTTGATTTAAGGGTATTTACAGGTATTTGCTAGGGTTTTTGATGCCAAAATGATAGAATAAAGATGATGAAATGTGGATTCATCATCCCCCTATACTTTACCTTTGCTAGTCCCTAGCAAACACTTATGCAATAAGTGCAGAAAAGAAAAAGAAAGAAAAGAAAAAGAAGAACTTGGATTTAATTTGATTATCAAACTTGTCTTCACAAAATCAAAGTTTGGAGCTTAAGTCGGACCTTTGGAATTTTAGTGTGGGCGGAACCTTAGTGAGAACCGAATTTGAAATCCAACAGTCCCAGAGAATCCCAAGACTCTGTCCAAGTCTCCTTAATAGCCAGGTCAGAAATACTTCAACTCATACGCAAACTTTACGACTATGAATCTGACTCGTACATTGTAAGTGATGGTGGCTCTCCCCAACTAGAATGACAAAGAGATTGACTTCTCCAGTACGACAACCCAATGATTCCCCAATCCAGTAACTCCATCCTCGAGGAGCTCGGTATTCCCTTCTAAGTTCAAGTGACAACCAGCTCAAGAGGAGGGGGTGAAGAGAAGAATGGACGGTAGACAATGTAGCTACCTATCCTGGGATGCAAGACCAGTGTAGTTAAGTCATCCTGCTGCAGGCTCACATATTTGACTTTGGAACTCAAGCTTGCTCATTGACTTTGTACATACTTTGCAGGCTTTTTATTTTTGTACATGCCTGAACTTTTTTTTGTTTTGAGTACTAAATACAGCAGCATTTACATAAGGAGTTTTTCCTCTTGAGCCAGTAGACTATCCCTCTTTTGAAGCTTTATCGCAACCCACAGCCTCCTGTCTTTAGACTTCCTAATCACTGGACGGGTTGGGGTGCACTTCCCTCCCTAGAGGAGGACAAATGTTTCCACTTGTGTACGTCTCATACCGGCAAATCCAATCCCCTCACCACTCCAACTGAAATGAGCCATGTGAAAGGTGCAGGTGTCCAAGTTAGGTCATTATCAACAAGAGTCATGCATGTGCTTCGAAATACTCTACTTAGGCAGTCAAGAATCCATTGAACCAAGTCTCATGATCCTCAAAGAATTAAGTCAACTAGACCTGAAGTACCTCAAACCCAGTTCCTATAAGGTTCTTGTTATTAGGTAGATTTTAAGGTCCAATCAAGCTCCAATCTCCGGATTTTACTTAGACTTGTTCAACTATCAAACTCAATCCGAAAAAAGCGAATGATATGCAAATGCGATGCAAAATGCAGAAAATATTTTTGTGATGCAATTTTCAAGATCTGAAAATCATTTTGCAAAGGCTTTCAAAACAGTATGTATAGGTTTTTCAAACATTTTTGCAACCATTTTTCAAACCATTTGCAAATCATTTTTCAAACATTTTATTTCACACAAAGAAAATATGTTTTACAAACGACACAATTTTACAAAGGTTGAAAACATGTAACAAAACATTTTCAAAATTATTTTCAATAGATGTTCACAAAAATTTTCAAACTATTTTTCAAACATTTTGCAAAAAATATTTTCACCTGATTTATTAATCAATAATTAAAATGAATTTGAGGAATGATAACATCTTTTTATTAAAGGTTTTTAATGAATTTAAAAGAATGATTAGCCATATTATTAAGAAAATACGAAAGTACGAGTTATGGCTAAAGTTTATACGCAGTATATACGACCCCCCTATACTTAGCTTGAGTTATGTCCTCATACATTGGAGAGAAAAGAGAAGACATAACTCGTACTAAGTATAGACAAGTCTAAATAATAAAGGAATAAAGAAATGAATCAAAGAATGAACCAATGAGAAGTTGATCGTCCCCCCTATACTTAGGATCAACTAATCCTAAGTATAGCAGACTGTACACAACGCAGGGAGGGTCAAGGGTGGAAATGAACAGATCGTACTCGGGTTGTCTCCCCCTATACTTAGGGTAAAATATCCCTAAGTATAGACAAGAAGAGGAGACAATGGAGAGGATCGAGATAAATGAAAAACTAGGGGTGCACACCCCCCTATACTTAGGACAAAGTACGTCCTAAGTAGGGAAAACTGTCTACAAGGGCGGCACCTTATTTATAGATAAAGAAAATAGAAAAGGAAAAGAAGAAAAGAAGAAAAGAAGAAAATAAATCAACAGATGAAAGAGTGATATGGACAGATGATCTGTACAACTGAAGATAGAAGTGATCACCATGTATGAGATGCAGATGATATGAGTCAAAGGGCACATTTCATACCAGAAGAATGGGGGCAACGTCAATGGTCGGTGGATCATGATCTAGATATAGCTTCAGGCATTGACCATTGACGCGGAAGGTAGAGGAAGATGACGGTTCGGATATGTCGATGCTGCCATTGTCATGTACCTTCCTGACCACATAGGGACCTTTCCACTTGCTCTGCAACTTCCCTGGGAATAATTTTAGCATGGAATCAAACAACCATACTCTCTAATCTGGCTCAAACTGTTTATGGCTGATATGCGAATCGTGCCATGTCTTCACTTTCTCCTTGTACTGTAGGCTGTTGGAAAAGGTTGTGTCTCTCAGTTCTTCCAGGGCTGCCAATTCTGCTCTTCTTTGGTCTCCTATACTCTCGGGATCTAAAAGTAAATCAGTGACTGCCTAGAAAGATTTGTGCTTGATCTCCACTGGCAGATGGTACGGCTTGCCATAGACGAGTCGAAAGGGAGATGTCCCCAATGGATTCTTGAAAGAAGTCTGATAAGCCCACAAGACCGAGTCCAAAAGCTGTGACCAATCCTTTTGGTCTGGGCGGACAAGTTTTTGCAAGATTGTTTTTATCTCCCAATTCGAAACTTCGGCAAGACCATTAGTTTGAGGGTGATACGGTGTGGCAACCCGATGGTCAATGCCGAACTCGTCTGCAAGGGCCCTAAGCTTGTCATTGATGAAATGAGACCCCGCGTCTGAAATCAAGACTCTAGGCACCCCGAACCATGAAATGATATTTTTCCTCAAGAATTTGCACACGGTTTTAGCATCTGCGGCTCGGGCGGGGATGGCCTCAACCCATCGACTGACATAATCCACAGTGAGCAAAATATGCTCGAATCCTTGATTCTTAGGAAATGGGCCCATGAAATCAATTCCCCATGCATCAAAAACCTCACAAAAGTGAATGGGTTGCATGGGCATCATGTCTTTCTGTCCGCAGGTTCCCATTTTCTGACAGTCAGTACATCTCTTCATGAACTCATCAGAGTCCTTGAAGAGAGTAGGCCACCATAGGCCGGATTGAAGCACCTTCTGGGATGTTCTTTTTCCAGAATGATGTCCTCCTGCCTCAAGATTGTGGCAGTATGTGAGGACGCTGTGATGCTCTTCTTGAGGAATGCACCTCCTCCAGATATTGTTCCCTCCTTCATGATTAAGGATGAGATCCTCCCAGTGGTAAAACTTGGCCTTCGCCAGGAAGGTCTCAAGTTTTTGCCTGGGCCAACCTTGTGGGACTGTCTTGGCGACAAGATAGTTCACAATGTCAGCGTACCACGGGAGTGAGGCGACAGCCAAGATCGCCTCATCTGGAAATATCTCTGTGATAGGTGCACTGGGCTCAGATTCCTCAAGATTCTCCAATCTGGAGAGATGATCCGCCACCACATTCTTTACTCCAGGTTTGTCCTTAATCTCAATATCGAATTCCTGGACCAGAAGGATCCATCTGGTAAGGCGTGCTTTGGCATCCTTCTTGGCCATTAAGTACCGGATGGCGGTGTGATCAGTGTAGATATTCACTCTAGATCCGAGAATATACGATCGATACTTATCAAGAGCGAAGACTATGGCCAGCATCTCTTTCTCAGTCACATTGTAATTCCACTGCGCGGCATCCAAAGTACGGCTGGCGTAGTGAATGGCAAAAGGTAAACCATCCCTCCTCTGTCCAAGCACAGCCCCAACGGCAAAATCTGAAGCGTCCGTCATGATCTTGAATGGAAGAGACCAATCAGGTGGCTAAAGGACAGGAGCTGAAACAACCATCTCTTTGAGAGTCTTGAAAGATGCAAGACACTTATCATTGACAATAAACTCGGTGTCTTTTGTCAGCAAGTCAGGTAAGCGGTCGGGCAATTCGACTGAAGTCCTGAATGAACCGTCGGTAGAAACCGACATGCCCCAGAAAAGACCGCAACTACCGCAAGTTGGACGACAGATTGAGTTTTCTGATGATATCCACCTTGGTAGGATCGACCTCCATGCCCCTGTTGGAGACGATATGACCAAGGACCGTCCCTTGAGTCACCATGAAGTGACTCTTCTCCCAAGATAAAACAAGATTGACCTCTATGCAGCACTGAAGCACACGGTCTAGGCAGTCAAGAAAAGCATCGAACCCATCGCCATAGACCGAGAAGTCATCCATGAAGACCTCTAAACAGTCACCCACCATGTCCGAGAATATGGACAACATGCACCTTTGGAATGTCGCTGGAGCGTTACATAGACCAAAGGGCATCCGTCTGAAAGCATACGTCCCAAACGGACAGGTGAATGTCGTTTTCTCCTGGTCTTCGGGCGCAATGGCCACTTGATTGTATCAAGAGTACCCATCAAAAAAACAATAATGACTCTTCCCGGCTAGCCGCTCTATAATCTGATAAATGAAGGGTAGTGGGAAGTGATCCTTCTTGGTGGCCTCATTCAATCATCTGTAGTCCACACAGACCCTCCAAGAAGTTGGTACTCTGGTAGCGATCTCCTCTCCAGACTCATTGACAACTGTAGTGATACCCGTCTTCTTGGGTACCACATGTAGTGGACTATCCCATTTGGAGTCGGAGATGGGGTAGATAAAATCGACACTCCACCACTTTGAAATTTCTTTCATGACTACGTCTCGAAGATTCGGGTTCAGCCGTCGTTGGAACTCACGCGACGGCCTAGCGTCATCCTCAAGATTGATGTGGTGAGAGCACAGAGCCGGACTAATCCCCTGGAGATCAGCTATACTCCAACCTATCGCCTTGCGGTTTCTTTCAAGAACCTCCATCAGACGAGATTCTTGCTCTCCAGTCAAACCTGCTGAGATAATGACTGGGTGCATATCTGACTCACCTGCAAGGAATCTGTACTTCAACGACTGCGGCAGAGGCTTCAGTTATGGACAACTGGGAGGCGGCAGATCTGGCTTCTGATATGTCTATGTGAAGGCTACCAGGTCTGCATGGGAGAACTCTCGCTCTGCATGAATCTCTAATGAAGGGCGGCCTGCTGAATCCTCAATAAACTGCACGGGCTCGTACTCTATCATGGTTGTCGGCTCAGAAGGAATTAGACAAGGCAAATAATCATCAAAATCATCCCAGTCAATGTCTGAATCCGAGGGATCAGAAGAAGATGAATAAGAATGAAAATCATCTGCACCACTCATCACAACACTGTCAGCCTCAGGTATATCCTCATCCAGGGATGTGCTTTCTCGGCTCTCGACTGCCATGAGTAGTAGATGCAGTGAATCTGTAGGCAAGGCGAGGGTCGGTGCTACAGGATCTATCCAGTTGGATTCATCATCAGTCGTCACAAAATCACACACCTGGCGGATGTCTAGCTCTTCCTCTGTCATCTGTGCTGCTTCACTGGACTGCTCCGAGCATTCTAACTCTCTGGCTTTGGTCTCTTCGATCGTCTCTATTTGTATGGTTTCACCCTCTACGCGAAAACATACCTTCCCGCTATCATGGTCGGTCACCGCTTTGGCTGTGGCCAAGAATGGACGTCCGAGCATGATGGGGGCATCAGTCACCGACTCAGGGATCTCCATGTCCAACACAACGAAGTCCACTGGGAATTTCAGGCCCTGAATGGTAACGACCACGTCTTTCAATAACCCCTTCGGCCTCTTAGTCGACCTATCAGCAAACTGAAGGACTGTCCTGCTCCTAAGAAGAGGACCAAACTCGAATCGGTCGAGTAAGGCTGCCGGAAGAAGGTTAATTGAAGAGCCGCTGTCTAATAGAGTGCGATCAAACTGTTGCTCCTGAATTTCGCATCTGACATAGGGAGCTCCTGCATCTGGTCGCTTGGCTGGCAGCTTGTTCTAGATGGTGCAGCAAGTGGAGTGAGTGAGCACATGGATCAAATCTCTGTGATTCCTCTTCTTCCTGCGGATGGTGGTTTTCTCTTTCAGGTTCCTCTTGAAGAGGGGGATGTGCTCAAGCGCTTCCTGTAGAGTCAGCTGAATATGGAATCTGTCAATCATCTGGTTGCTGAACTCTACCTGTTGATCTCTTTTAGGATTTTCTTTTTTATTCAACTTCGTCCGACAGAGTGCCTCTAGGAAGGGGATGGTAGAGGCCTCCACAGATGGAGGACTAGGAATCGGTCCCTGTGCCTGTGAAGGAGGAGAATCCATACAATCATCATCATGCAACACATATGGATCCACAATGTGAACAGAAACCTTTCCTTTATTCATATTTTTATTTTTCTTTTTGTTACCACAGTCCATAGCTACAAAAGGTGGTAACATCACAGAGGGAGGCTCAACAAAAGTAGATGTGGTGGCCTCAGTACCACCACTAGCACCTGTCTCTGTGGCATCAGCACCGCGCTCTGGCTCAGCATCCAAAATGGTGGCATCAGCACCACCGTCTGCATCTGGTCTCACAACGGCATCAGCACCATCGTCTGGATCTCCATCATTGGTGGTCTCAGGACCACCGTCTTCAACATCATCATGAGTGGCATCAGCACCACTACTCTGCTCCTCTGGCACTCCTGGTTCTGCATCTAGTTGTCGCTCAGAAGAGGCGCCACCTGCGGGCATCCTACCGCTCCTAGTAGTCACAAAATCAGCATCATAGAAAGAATAAGACATATCACTCAAATAGTCACTAGGAGAGGTATCCTCTGTAAACTCTACCTGCTCAGACTTCCTTTTCAAATTGTTCGGATTAGGTTCAATCTGAGCGGGTATGGCGGCCTTGCCTTTTATTATGTCCCTCATCTCCTGCTGGAATTCATCCATTTCTTGCCTGAAAGATGCTCGTTGTTCGGAGAGCAAGCGGGCAAGATCATCGAGAGCTGGGTTCTCAAAGGTGGGACCCTGAGAACCGGATGGTTGTCCCTGCTGGAAATGGGGCTGCTGCTGCTGCTGGTGTTGCTCGTATGGATAGTTCTGGGTTGACTGGGCATAAGATTGCTGAGGCTGCTGTCGCTGCCTCCACTGCTGTCCCTGATAGGCGGGACGAGGACCACTCTGATACTGTTGTGGCTGGGCATACTGGGGCTGCTAGTGTTGCTGTTGCTGTTGGCTGCTCTGATGTCCTTGAGCGGGATTTTGCTGCTAGGATGAGGAGCCACCGTTGCCCCAACAGAATCCGGGGTGATCACGACGAATCCCGGGCTAAGGGTACTGGTCGTACCAAATCCCATTGACTTCCATCAATGGGTCTTGCTCGAAGGGGGGTGGAGGAAGAACTGCCAGTGGCTGCTCCGGCTGATACACCACCATCTGCATGTCCGAAGATGGCATCTGTGTTGGGTAGTACTGTAGCAAGGGAACCGGCTCTGCCTGGATGTGATTCACCTGGCGGTACGAGGTAGAGGGCTGGTTAGCATTGCTACTGCTCGGATCAGCATGTGACCTAGGAGGCTGTTGGGAGTGAGTTTGTGCCTCCTGGACGCAAAGGATCTGCGTCTTCAGGTCACTCATGGTCTTGGCGATCTGGTCCATCTGGGCCATGCCTTGCATCTGCTTCTTCTCTAGGATCTCGATGCGGTCCAGCTTCTCACTGATTATACCCATGTCGGCTGCTGATTCAGCTTGGGCTGCGGCTGCCGAAACTGTGTTGGGACCGGCATCGATGCGGGCGATCCTCTGGAATGATCCCACTCCTTGCAGGGGCTTCTGCTGTGTGTAGACTCGGGCTTGGGCCATCACGGTTGAGTTTTCTGCCATGCCCTCGTAAATGGCCCAAACGTCGTCTTCACCCTTGGAAAAGTATGATCCACCGCAAGAGGCGTTGACAACCTCCTGCAGCTCCGGTGTCAGCCCACAGAAGAAGATCTGCACGAGATTGGGCTTGGAGATATCGTGATGTGGACACCAGTCGATGAGCTCTCGAAAGCGATCCCAAGTTTCATGAAACTGCTCATTTGGGATCATGACGAAGTTACTAATCATTGCTCTAGCTACATTGGTCCGGCCGAGAGGGTAGTATTTCTTCAAATAAGCGGTCCGGAGATCTGCCCATGTGTCGATGAATTGCCCTAGATGCTTGAGCCAATATGCGGCTCTATCAACCAAAGAGATTGGAAAAGCAATCATCTTGATTGTGTCCTCGGTCATCAACCGATCATGGATGATGCTGCATATCATCTCGAATTCTTGGAGGTGGAGGTGTGGCTCTTCGGTCAGCAACCCATGGAACTTGGGTAGAAGCTGAATAGTGTGGGGTCAAAGCTCGAAATCTACATGGATGGGCGGAAGTCGGATCCAATGATGAGTGAGGAATGCAGCTGGGTTGTGCAACTTCCTCATGATGGTCTGAGGCGATCTCTCAGCATCTGGATCTCCTCCTCCTGCATCAGGTCCTCCTCCTCATCCACAGCCACTGCCGCCACCGCCGCCACCGCCCCCAGGTCGGTTCTCTCTCATCTGAGCTATCTCTCTCATCAGATCACCCATGAAGGTACCCTGGTCACGGATCTGCCTCTGCATAGTTTCCAGGGACGCTAACAAGGAGTTGTTGATGGCTGCCTGATCAAATATGAACGGAGGGTGATCATGGTCATCTGGGTGCTCGCCTCTGTCTGCCATCACTGGATTCTCTGAAAAAGCAAAAGAGGCCATCTCAGGTGCTGTCGAATGTCCTGAACTCTGTGATGCACTGAATTCTGAAACTATTGGACTGAATGAAGGAGAATGAGAAGGGTGGTCGAGGGGGAATAGGGTGGAGGTAAACTCGGGCTCCGAGAGCGGACTCTCCGAGGTAGTCCTAGATGAATAAGGTGGAGTGTTGAATAGCGGTGCCGACAAAGTCGGCCTTAGAGATCTCCGTCCCATCATCTTGATTATTGGGAAGAGTATGGGAAATGCAGAAGAAGAAGAAGAAGAAGAAGAAGAAGAAGAATGAAATGAGATGCAACAAAATTGCACACAATTGTGCTATGTTTTTGATCTTGACCTTAATAAATATAGCAACCAAACACAAAGCAGGGGTGAGTTCACAACCTCAACACATGAAGCCGTGAAGGTTCGGCTTTTATCTTGTCAATTTTAGCTTGATTCAGGAATTTATCTTTTCACGAGTCCTTAAAGCGCTACGCCTAAAGGAGAGAGAGTACTGCCGGAAAAGTGTTCCCGTACTTGTCCTCCTCCTGTGTAACCTGTAACTTGCGCTTTTTAAGTCCTTGTAACCCTTCCTGGATCCCTACTCAGCCAAAGAAATAGAGGGAGGAAGCCGATAGGCGAAACCGATACTTCGGATCTCGCTCGCAACGGAATCACCCGTGAGCGTGCAAGACCCTACTCGGACGCAGCCGGTGAGACAGACACACCCGTGAAGGCGTGGCCTAAGCTCGGTACTTCGGACAAGGTCGTTGCTCACACAATAGTGAGTCACCAATGGCGACCAAGCCCTACTCGACTACGTACGATAGTAGCGCCAATACTTCGGAAATCCAGGCGATACACAATGCAGCCACAAGTTGGGTTTTTGGCTCTAATCCTTACGAAGCGCTCACCTCACTTGGAAGGAGACCTTCCCATGCAACCTGAATACAAGTGAGGGTGTTACTCTCCCCAAACAATGAATCCAATTATCGATTTTATTTTTGATCAAGGTTTTCTTGGCAGTCCCTTTTTTAATTTTTTTGGTGTTATCGCTTCTTTTGAGTTAATTCAAACAAGCGCCTAACGGTTTTGTATTTTCTTTGATCCTACTTTGTCCAAAAACAGAGGGAGAAAATCGTCAGAAAAGCCGTGCAAGTCGACACCAAGGTGGAAATCTCACCTTTGTGCCTAGATGATGGATGCAAAGTGAGAAGACTTACAACGAATCCTAGCTCTCTCCATGCGGGATGCAAAGCAGAATTTGTAAACCTAGCTACATGGCGATTTGCAAAGCGGAAATCGTCCTAGCGTAGGCAACTGCTAGCGTGAAGAACCACAAGCTAACCACTAACTCTCAATCCTAATGTCCGGTCTAGGCTCACCCCTCCTCTGCTCAATACATTTGAGTTAGGAGAAAGCGCTTGTGTGGGATGAGCTCGCGGCACGCGGATCGAAAGCTAATAGCCAACTATTTAATTAGTCTAAGTCCAAATACGATCTATAGTAACATGCAAAGGTTATTAGTATGTTTGGACCTATTCTAATCGAATCAAGCAGGCCTAGAGTCTAAGAGCCCAATCCACAAAAGAAATGACAAAGGAAAACAAAACCGGAAAATGACAACGAAAAAACACGAGAAAAGCCACGGTGAGCCCCCGGGTGAACAAACACCCGGAAATTAGGCCCGGTAGTCTGAGTGTCCAAGAGTCCAATGTACCTGTATTATTACAAATTATCAAGTCTCTCTCTCACAGAATAAAAAAATGCAACTAATCTACCACTCTATCTCACTCTTCCTGCTCTCTCCTGCCGGCTTGACCTAAGAAGGCCGGCTCCGCTTCCCACGGTTGCTTCGGGTCACCTAGGCGATCCGCCTTGCTCCGCGGTCCCTCGCAAGAAGACAAGAAAGGACGGTCAGAATTGCTCAACAAGATATATCAAAAGTGCAAGAGAGATAAAATAAAGCAATAGTAGACAATCAACACAATTAAGCAAATATAAAGAACTACTCGCTGTTGCTCCCCGACAACAGCGCCATTTGATAAACACAAATTATCGCGGGTCTAAGAAGTATGTCTCACACAAGGCGGAGACAACCGATGTCGATGCGGTGACCTACAATAAAATGTGTCTAATCAACAATTAACCCACACTAAAGATCAACAATCAGAAATAAAATATGGAGTTAAAATTTATTTTTAACTCTGCACAAATGGTGTATAGGGACAAGTATGCAGAGAGTTCGAACACATGGAGCAAACAGGGTAATCCAAATAAATATGCACAAGTGAATGTGAGATGTTGTCTACACTAAGCAAGCAAGCAAAGATTTTTGTGGGTTTTTAATTTTTAATTTTTTTATTTAATTTTAAATTTTGTATTTTGATTTTTAATTTTCTGATTTTTATAATTTATAATTTATTTTTTTTATTTTTTTTCAATATTGGAATATAAGAACAATGTAATAAAAGAGAAGATAAAATATTTATAAAAGTGTGCAAAAATAACCAAAAATTCAGAAATAAAATGTTTTTGATATTTTTAGGATTTTCTACTGTTTTTGTGATTGTTGGGTATTTTTCAAAGTGTTTTTGGTATTTTTAAATACTGAAATTAATCAAAACAGTGACAAAGCACTGGCTGGGGGTAAAATTGGAATTAAAAATAACAAACAGCCGCCAAAATTTTTCAAACTAATTTTAAAATAAATATAATAAAATATAGAGTAAACAAGAACTGAGTTTATAATTTTTGGAGTTTTCTTTGATTTTATATTTTTTTGAAGTTTTTGAGTATTTTTGAATTTTTAAGGTTTTCTTTTGAGATTTTTAGTGATTTTTTAACTGACACTAAAATAGGATAAAAGACACACTAGGAATTTTTTTGGGAATTTTTCGAGGTCTTTTAATATTTTTTTGGCATTTTCTAAGCTAGACAGTGAATAAAAAGCATGTTTTTGATTTTTTAATAAATAGAAAAATAAAATAAAATCAAAAATTGAAATGATGGCGTCAAAGAACAAGCATCCAGGAGCTTAACCCTAATTTTTGAGAACTTTTGGACTTAAAATGATAATTTAAATAATTAATACAAGCATCCAAACATTAATCAGGCCTAGCAGGGGTATATATGCAATTTCTCAAACATCCAGGGGCATACATGCAATTTTCCACAAAAGTTTGAACTGAAAATTTAATTCACAACACCAAAAACTAATTACAAAACCCGCAGGGGTACGCTAGCAATTTTCGCACCAAGGCACGTGACTTGCCCACGCCTAGCGAGGACCAAAATGTAATTTCTACAAAAGCTGGGGGTTCACATGCAAAATTTCCAAAAATTTAACACTTAATCTGAAAGTTTTGGTACTGAACTAAAATAAAACAAAGGCCGAGGGCCTCTATGCAAAATGCCCTCACCTCACGTTTACAGGTCATGTGAGGTGACGTGGCAGAGGACCCAAGTGAAAAAAAATAAGTTCGGGGGTCTTTTTGCAATTTTTACAAAACTTTTACACTACATACGAAAGTTTTTATACTAAAAAGTAAATATAAAATGCACGGGGGCTTAGATGCAAAATACCCTCAGCGCGCGGATCCAACGGCTACATATCTTCACTTATACACGTGGCGTGAATCTAATGGTCGACGACGCTTCACTTGGACGGTGGAGATTAGATCATCTGAGGACGATCGAACGGTGGAGATGTGGCACGATCAAACGGTTGCTGCTCGACCTGGGGGAGCTCTTCAATCCGATGGCTGAGAGGCTGGGATCAAGAACAACGTCGGTCGCGGCGAGGGCGAACTTCGCCGTTCCAGATCTTCTTCCTCCGGCGATGGCACGGCTTCAAAATGGACGTGGAGCTTCCTGGGGTCCTTCTCTTTCTCCTGGAGGTGTCAAAAGACCACGACGACGGCCGTGGCACTCACAGGCGGTCGGCGGAGCTGGAGGGCTCGGCTGAGCTCCGACGAGCGACAAAATTGCGCCCAGGCGCTAGTCAACGCACTTTGACCCTGCAAAAATGGTTAGGAGGTTCAGGGCAAAATGTCTGGACCTTAGGTGACCGGAATCGAGGCGAAAAGCGAAGCGACGATGGGTGGCCGGAGGTGCGCTCCGGCGAGGGGGTATGATTTGGAGAAATGACTGATGGAACTTGAAATTTCTTGAGGGCTTATGATCCTAGAGCTAAGGCGAACTTATTGAGTGAGAAATAAATGGGGGAAGGGGGCCCTCAATGACCGGAGCCAGAGGGAGTGATGTACCTCAACCGCCGGTGTTGCGGGAGGTGGCGGAGGCACCCTCGACCTCGATCGCCTTGGCTGACGGCCTCGCGATGGAGCTGTCACCTCCAGGGAGCTCGTGAGCACGAAGGTAGCAACGAGGGGTGGACCAAGGGTTCTCAATTTGAATTCGAAGAAGGGGGGTTCATTATATTCGGGTTGACCCGAGGTGACAGGGGTCCAAAGATCGACGAGAATCTCGCAAATCTTGGGTCCAAAGACCAAGATTATGCATGGGCGAGATAGAGGGATGGTTGGTGACCATTGTTGCAGAAGGATGCAACACAAAAACGTGAAAGAATTGGCTGGGAAAAAACCAAGAAAATGGCTCAAAAACCAAGCCTGACAAGGGCTACAGGGGGTAGGGCGACCAGTTGACTGGGGTCAACTGTTGACGCCTCCTGGTTGGTCCACGTGGACCAACCAGGAAAAACCCTGATTTATTATTTTGTTATTTCATTTAAAAATAGTAATAGGCCAAACTAAATAATGATTATAAAATAAAAAATATTCGTTATTTTATGTAGTATTTTATTATGATTTTTTATTTATTTTATGAGGTATAATTTTATAAGTTTACTTTTAGCCCTATATAGGTATAATACCTATGTATGTTAGTATTTTATTTTTATTCTGTGTATTTTATTTTATTATTTTTATTTATTATTTTCTAAAATCCTAAAATACTTTTATATACACAAATATATTTTTGTTTTATTTTTCTGATGTATTCTGCACATTAAATAAAATATAAGTGTAAAAAGTATAGGTATAAGCATAGGTATAATACCTGGATGATCTATATATTTTTATTTTTATTTTGAGTTTTCTTTGCATTTTTATTTTGATTTTAAAGTTCATAATTATTATAAGTAATATTTACAACATTATAAAAATAAAAAATGAATAAATATTTAATAAAGAATAAATTGAACATTTTATTCTGTACACTTATACAATGAGGGTCCAAAACTCAACTTTCAAACCGTAGCTCCGCCAAATGTGAAACCACCACCATTGGATAGATTATTTTATTCTATATACAATTAAAGGTGAGTATGCTGCATTTGGAGTTGTCAGTTGTGAGATACGGGTCTGGGAAGTTGGGATTCTGGATTCTTATTCAGACCATAACTTTTTATCTGTACATTCTTTTTCTGTAACTCAATTTTGTATTTTTCCTTGTAATATTATCTACAACTTTCATGTACAAAGTTTCTTTATTTGATGTACAAAAAGTGGAACCAAAAATAGGTCCCCAAACTGAATAAAGAATGAATGGAATAATATAGGTATTTGGCCCTTATCTCCCCCTACTTTATTCCTTGTCGACCTTTTCATCAAGATGCCTAGGTCTCGGGGTTTCGGGTCATAAAATATTTACAATATTTTATTCTTTTTCTTTTCTTTTATTTATTCTATAATTTTGGCTTTAATTACACTATTTTATACACTAATTGAATGCACATGCATGGATGCTAATATGCTTGATTTAAGGGTATTTACAGGTATTTGCTAGGGTTTTTGATGCCAAAATTATAGAATAAAGATGATGAAATGTGGATTCATCATCCCCCTATACTTTACCTTTGCTAGTCCCTAGCAAACACTTATGCAATAAGTGCAGAAAGAAAAAGAAAGAAAAGAAAAAGAAGAACTTGGATTTAATTTGATTATCAAACTTGTCTTCACAAAATCAAAGTATGGAGCTTAAGTCGGACCTTTGGAATTTTAGTGCGGGCGGAACCTTAGTGAGAACCGAATTTTAAATCCAAAAGTCCCTGAGAATCCCAAGACTCTGTTCAAGTCTCCTTAACAGCCAGGTCAGAAATACTTCAACTCATACGCAAACTCTTACGACTATGAATCTGACTCGTACAGCGTAAGTGACGGTGGCTCTCCCCAACTAGAATGACAAAGAGACTGACTTCTCCAGTACGACAACCCAATGATTCCCCAATCCAATAACTCCATCCTCGAGGAGCGGGGTATTCCCTTCTAAGTTCAAGTGGCAACCACCTCAAGAGGAGGGGGTGAAGAGAAGAATGGACGGTAGACAGTGTAGCTACCTATCCTGGGATGCAAGACCAGTGTAGTTAAGTCATCCTGCTGCAGGCTCACATATTTGACTTTGGAACTCAAGCTTGCTCATTGACTTTGTACATACTTTGCAGGCTTTTTATGTTTGTACATTCCTGAAATTTTTTTTTTGTTTTGAGTACTAAATACAGTAGCATTTACATAAGGAGTTTTTCCTCTTGAGCCAGTAGACTATCCCTCTTTTGAAGCTTTATCGCAACCCACAGCCTCCTGTCTTTAGACTTCCTAATCACTGGACGGGTTGGGGTGCACTTCCCTCCCTAGAGGAGGACAAATGTTTCCACTTGTATACGTCTCATACCGGCAAATCCAATCCCCTCACCATTCCAACTGAGTTGAGCCATGTGAAAGGTGCAGGTGTCCAAGTTAGGTCATTATCAACAAGAGTCGTGTGTGTGCTTCGAAATACTCTACTTAGGCAGTCAAGAATCCATTGAATCAAGTCTCATGATCCTCGAAGAATTAAGTCAACTAGACCTGAAGTACCTCAAACCCAGTTCCTATAAGGTTCATGTTATTAGGTAAATTTTAAGGTCCAATCAAGCTCCAATCTCCGGATTTTACTTAGACTTGTTCAACTATCAAACTCAATCCGAAAAAAGCGAATGCTATGCAAATGCGATGCAAAATGCAGAAAATATTTTTGTGATGCAATTTTCAAGATTTGAAAAGCATTTTGCAAAGGCTTTCAAAACAGTATGTATAGGTTTTTCAAACATTATTGCAACCATTTTTCAAACCATTTGCAAATCATTTTTCAAACATTTTATTTCACACAAAGAAAATAAGTTTTACAAACCACACAATTTTACAAAGGTTGAAAACATGTAACAAAACATTTTCAAAATAGTTTTCAATAGATGTTCACAAAGATTTTCAAACTATTTTTCAAACATTTTGCAAAAAAACATTTTCACCTGATTTATTAATCATTAATTAAAAAGAATTTGAGGAATGATAACATCTTTTTATTAAAGGTTTTTAATGAATTTAAAAGGATGATTAGCCATATTATTAAAAAATACGAAATTACGAGTTATGGCTAAAGTATATACGTAGTATATACGACCCCCCTATACTTAGCTTGAGCTATGTCCTCATAGATTGGAGAGAAAAGAGAAGACATAACTCGTACAAAGTATAGACAAGTCTAAATAATAAAGGAATAAAGAAATGAATCAAAGAATGAACCAATGAGAAGTTGACCGTCCCCCTATACTTAGGATCAACTAATTCTAAGTATAGCAGACTATACACAACGCAGGGAGGGTCAAGGGTGGGAATGAACAGATCGTACTCGGGTTGTCTCCCCCTATACTTAGGGTAAAATATCCCTAAGTATAGACAAGAAGAGGAGACAATGGAGAGGATCGAGATAAATGAAAAACTCGGGGTGCACACCCCCCTATACTTAGGACAAAGTACGTCCTAAGTATGGAAAACTATCTACAAGGGCGGCACCTTATTTATAGATAAAGAAAATAGAAAAGGAAAAGAAGAAAAGAAGAAAAGAAGAAAATAAATCAACAGATGAAAGAGTGATATGGACAGATGATCTGTACAGCTGAAGATAGAAATGATCACCTTGTATGAGATGCAGATGATATGAGTCAAAGGGCACATCTCATACCAGAAGAATGGGGCAACGTCAATGGTCGGCGGATCATGATCTAGATATAGCTTCAGGCGTTGACCATTGACGTGGAAGGTAGAGGAAGATGACGGTTCGGATATGTCGATGCTACCATTGTCATGTACCTTCCTGACCACATAGGGACCTTTCCACTTGCTCTGCAACTTCCCTGGGAATAATTTCAACCTGGAATCAAACAACCATACTCTCTGATCTGGCTCAAACTGTTTATGGCTGATATGTGAATCGTGCCATGTCTTCACTTTCTCCTTGTACTGTAGGCTATTGGAAAAGGCTGTGTCTCTCAGTTCTTCCAGGGCTGCCAATTCTGCTCTTCTCTGGTCTCCTATACTCTCGGGATCTAAAAGTAACTCAGTGACTGCCTAGAAAGATTTGTGCTTGATCTCCACTGGCAGATGGCACGGCTTGCCATAGACGAGTCGAAAGGGAGATGTCCCCAATGGATTCTTGAAAGAAGTATGATAAGCCCACAAGACCGAGTCCAAAAGCTGTGACCAATCCTTTCGGTCTGGGCGGACAACTTTCTGCAAGATTGTTTTTATCACCCGATTCGAAACTTCGGCAAGACCATTAGTCTGAGGGTGATACGGTGTGGCAACCCGATGGTCAATGCCGAACTCGTCTGCAAGGGCCCTAACCTTGTCATTGATGAAATGAGACCCCCCGTCTGAAATCAAGACTCTAGGTACCCCGAACCATGAAATGATATTTTTCCTCAAGAATTTGCACACGGTTTTAGCATCTGCGGCTCGGGCGGGGATGGCCTCAACCCATCGACTGACATAATCCACAACGAGCAAAATATGCTCGAATCCCTGACTCTTAGGAAATAGGCCCATGAAATCAATTCCCCATGCATCAAAAACCTCACAAAAGTGAATGGGTTGCATGGGCATCATGTCTTTCTGTCCGCAGGTTCCCATTTTCTGACAGTCAGTACTTCTCTTCATGAACTCATCAGAGTCCTTGAAGAGAGTAGGCCACCATAGGCCGGATTGAAGCACCTTCTGGGTTGTTCTTTTTCCAGAATGATGTCCTCCTGCCTCAAGCTTGTGGCAGTATGTGAGGACGCTGTGATGCTCTTCTTGAGGAATGCACCTCCTCCAGATACTGTCCCCTCCTTCATGATAAAGGACGGGATCCTCCCAGTGGTAAAACTTGGCCTTCGCCAGGAAGGTCTCAAGTTTTTGCCTGGGCCAACCTTGTGGGACTGTCTTGGCGACAAGATAGTTCACAATGTCAGCGTACCACGGGAGTGAGGCGACAGCCAAGATCGCCTCATCTCGAAATATCTCTGTGATAGGTGCACTTGGCTCAGATTCCTCAAGATTCATCAATCTGGAGAGATGATCCGCCACCACATTCTTTACTCCAGGTTTGACCTTAATCTCAATATCGAATTCCTGGAGCAGAAGGATCCATCTGGTAAGGCGTGCTTTGGCATCCTTCTTGGCCATTAAGTACTGGATGGCGGTGTGATCAGTGTAGATAGTCACTCTAGATCCGAGAATATACGATCGATACTTATCAAGAGCGAAGACTATGGCCAGCATCTCTTTCTCAGTCACAGTGTAATTCCGCTGCGCGGCATCCAAAGTACGGCTGGCGTAGTGAATGGAAAAAGGTAAACCATCCCTCCTATGTCCTAGCACAGCCCCAACGGCAAAATCTGAAGCGTCCGTCATGATCTCGAATGGAAGAGACCAATCAGGTGGCTGAAGGACAGGAGCTAAAACAACTATCTCTTTGAGAGTCTCGAAAGACGCAAGCCACTTATCATTGACAATAAACTCGGTATCTTTTGTCAGCAAGTCACTAAGCGGTCGGGCAATTCGACTGAAGTCCTGAATGAACCGTCTGTAGAAACCGACATGCCCCAGAAAAGACCGCAACTGACGCAAGTTGGACGACGGATTGAGTTTTCTGATGATATCCACCTTGGCAGGATCGACCTCCATGCCCCTGTTGGAGATGATATGACCAAGGACCGTCCCTTGAGTCACCATGAAGTGACTCTTCTCCCAAGATAAAACAAGATTGACCTCTATGCAGCGCTGAAGCACACAGTCTAGGCAGTCAAGACAAGCATCGAACCCGTCGCCATAGACCGAGAAATTATCCATGAAGACCTCTAAACAGTCACCCACCATGTCCGAGAATATGGACAACATGCACCTTTGGAATGTCGCTGGAGCGTTACATAGACCAAAGGGCATCCGTCTGAAAGCATATGTCCCAAACAGACAGGTGAATGTCGTTTTCTCCTGGTCTTCGGGCGTAATGGCCACTTGATTGTATCCAGAGTACCCATCAAGAAAACAATAATGACTCTTCCCGGCTAGCCGCTCGATAATCTGATCAATGAAGGGTAGCGGGAAGTGATCCTTCTTGGCGGCCTCATTCAATCGTCTGTAGTCCACACAGACCCTCGAAGATGTTGGTACTCTGGTAGCGATCTCCTCTCCAGACTCATTGACAACTGTAGTGATACCCGTCTTCTTGGGTACCACATGTAGTGGTCTGACCCATTTGGAGTCGGAGATGGGGTAGATAAAATCGACGCTCCACCATTTCGAAAATTTTTCATGACTACGTCTCGAAGATTCGGGTTCAGCCGTCGTTGGAACTCACGCGACGACCTAGCGTCATCCTCAAGATAGATGTGGTGAGAGCACAGAGCCAGACTAATCCCCTGGAGATCAGCTATACTCCAACCTATCTCCTTGCGGTTTCTATGAAGAACCTCCATCAGACGAGATTCTTGCTCTCTAGTCAAACCTGCTGAGATAATGACTGGGTGCATATCTGACTCACATGCAAGGAATCTGTACTTCAACGACTGCGGCAGAGGCTTAAGTTCTGGACAACTGGGACGCGGTAGATCTGGCTTCTGATATGTCTGTGTGAAGGCTACCAGGTCTGCATGGGAGAACTC
Source organism: Ottelia alismoides (assembly GCA_037367405.1). Taxonomy (NCBI): domain Eukaryota; kingdom Viridiplantae; phylum Streptophyta; class Magnoliopsida; order Alismatales; family Hydrocharitaceae; genus Ottelia; species Ottelia alismoides. The sequence continues at coordinate 515,600 of JAZKJV010005969.1, read as the reverse complement.
TCACTCTGCATGAATCTCTGACGAAGGGCGGCCTGCTGAATCCTCAATAAACTGCACGGGCTCGCACTCTGTCATGGTTGTCGGCTTAGAAGGAATCAGACAAGGCAAATAATCATCAAAATCGTCCCAGTCAATGTCTGAATCCGAGGGATCAGAAGAAGATGAACAAGAATGAAAATCATCTGCACCACTCATCACAATACTGTTAGCCTCAGGTATATCCTCATCCAGGGAAGTGCTTTCCCGGCTCTCGACTGCCATGAGCTGTAGATACAGTGAATCTGTAGGCTAGGCGAGGGTCGGTGCTACAGGATCTATCCAGTTGGATTCATCATTAGTCATCACAAAATCACACACCTGGTTGATGTCTAGCTCTTCCTCTGTCATCTGCGCTGCTTCACTGGACTGCTCCGAGCATTCTAACTCTCTGGCTTTGGTCTCTTCGATCATCTCTATTTGTATGGTTTCTCCCTCTACGCAAAAACATACCTTCCCGCTATCATGGTCGGTCACCGCCTTGGCTGTGGCCAAGAATGGACGTCCAAGGATGATGGGGGTATCAATCACCGACTCAGAGATCTCCATGTCCAACACAACAAAGTCCACGGGGAATTTCAGGCCCTGAATGGTAATGACCATGTCTTTCAATAACCCCTTCGGCCTCATAGTTGATTATCAGCAAACTGAAGGACTGTCCTGCTCCTAAGAAGAGGACCAAACTCGAATCGGTCGAGTAAGGCTGCCGGAAGAAGGTTAATTGAAGAGCCGTTGTCTAATAGAGTGCGATCAAACTGTTGCTCCTGAATCTCGCATCTGACATAGGGAGCTCCTGCATCTGGTCGCTTGGCTGGCAGCTTGTTCTGAATGGTGCAACAAGTGGAGTGAGTGAGCACATGGATCAGATCTCTGTGATTCCTCCTCTTCCTGCGGATGGTGGTTTTCTCTTTCAGGTTCTTCTTGAAGAGGGGGATGTGCTCAAGCGCTTCTAGTAGAGTCAACTGAATATAGAATCTGTCAATCATCTGGTTGCTGAACTCTACCTGCTGATCTCTTTTTGGATTTTCCTTTTTATTCCCCTTCGCCCGGCAGAGTGCCTCTGGGAAGGGGATGGTAGAGGCCTCCACAGATGGAGGACTAGGAATCGGTCCTTGTGCCTGTGAAGGAGGAGAATCCATACAATCATCATCATGCAACACATATGGATCCGTAATATGAACAGAAACCTTTCCTTTATTCATATTTTTGTTTTTCTTTTTGTTACCACAGTCCATAGCTACAAAAGGTGGTAACATCACAGAGGGAGGCTCAACAAAAGTAGATGTGGGGGCCTCAGTACCACCACTAGCACCTGTCTCTGCGGCATCAGCACCGCGCTCTGGCTCAGCATCCAAAATGGTGGCATCAGCACCACCGTCTGCATCTGGTCTCATGACGGCATCAGCACCATCGTCTGGATCTCCATCATTGGTGGTCTCAGCACCACCGTCTTCAACATCATCATGAGCGGCATCAGCACCACTACTCTGTTCCTCTAGCGCTCCTGGTTATGCATCTGGTTGTCGCTCAGAAGAGGCGCCACCTGCGGGCATCCTACCGCTCCTACTAGTCACAAATCAGCATCATAGAAAGAATAAGACATATCACTCAAATAGTCACTAGGAGAGGTATCCTCTGTAAACTCTACCTGCTCAGACTTCCTTTTCAGATTGTTCGGATTAGGTTCAATCTGAGCGGGTATGGCGGCCTTACCTTTTATTATGTCCCTCATCTCCTGCCAGAATTCATCCATTTCTTGCCGAAAGATGCTCGCTGTTCGGAGAGCAAGCGGGCAAGATCATCGAGAGCTGGGTTCTCAAAGGTTGGACCCTGAGAACCGGATGGTTGTCCCTGCTGGAAATGGGGCTGCTGCTGCTGCTGGTGTTGCTGGTATGGATAGTTCTGGGTTGGCTGGGCATAAGATTGCTGAGGCTGCTGTCGCTGCCTCCACTGCTGTCCCTGATAGGCGGGACGAGGACCACTCTGATACTGTTGTGGCTGGGCATACTAGGGCTGCTGGTGTTGCTGTTACTGCTGGCTGCTCTGATGTCTTTGAGCGGGATTCTGTTGCTAGGATGAGGAGCCACCGTTGCCCCAACGGAATCCGGGGTGATCACGAAGAATCCCGGGCTGAGGGTACCGGTCGTACCAAATCCCATTGACTTCCATCAATCGGTCCTGCTCGAAGGGGGGTGGAGGAAGAACTGCCAGTGGCTGCTCCGGCTGATACACCACCATCTGCGTGTCCGAAGATGGCGGCTGCGGTGGGTAGTACTGTAGCAAGGGAACCGGCTCTGCCTGTATGTGATTCACCTGGCGGTACGAGGTAGAGGGTTGGTTAGCATTGCTACTGCTCGGATCAGCACGTGACCTAGGAGGCTGCTGGGAGTGAGTTTGTGCCTCCTGGACGCAAAGGATTTACGTCTTCAGGTCACTCATGGTCTTGGCGATCTGGTCCATCTGGGCCATGCCTTGCATCTGCTTCTTCTCGAGGATCTCGAGGTGGTCCAGCTTCTCATTGATTATACCCATGTCGGCTGCTGCTGATTCAGCTTGGGCTGCGGCTGCCGAAACTGTGTTGGGACCGGCATCGATGCGGGCGATCCTCTGAAATGATCCCGCTCCTTGCGGGGGCTTCTGCTGTGTGTAGACTCGTGCTTGGTCCATCACGGTTGAGTTTTCTGCCAAGCCCTCGTAAATGGCCCAGACGTTGTCTTCACCCTTGGAAAAGTATGATCTACCGTAAGAGGCGTTGACAAGCTCCTGCAGCTCCGGTGTCAGCCCACAGAAGAAGATCTGCACGAGATTGGGCTTGGAGATATCGTGATGTGGACACCGATCGATGAGCTCTCGAAAGCGATCCCAAGCTTCATGAAACTGCTCATTTGGGATCATGACGAAGTTACTGATCATTGCTCTAGCTGCATTGGTCCGGCCGAGAGGGTAGTATTTCTTCAAATAAGCGGTCCGGAGATCTGCCCAGATGTCAATGAATTGCCCTAGATGCTTGAGCCAATATGCGACTCTATCAACCAAAGAGAATGGAAAAGAAATCATCTTGATTGTGTCCTCGGTCATCAACCGATCATGGATGGTGCTGCATATCATCTGCAATTCTTGGAGGTGGAGGTGTGGCTCTTCGGTCGGCAACCCATGGAACTTGGGTAGAAGCTGAATAGTGTGGGACCGAAGCTCGAAATCTCCATGGATGGGCGGAAGTCGAATCCAACGATGAGTGAGGGATGCAGCTGGGTTGTGCAACTCCCTCATGATGGTCGGAGGCGGTCTCTCAGCATCTGGATCACCTCCTCCTGCATCAGGTCCTCCTCCTCCTCCACCGCCACTGCCGCCACCGCCGCCACCGCCCCCAGGTCGGTTCTCTCTCATCTGAGCTATCTCTCTCATGAGATCACCCATGAAGGTACTCTGGTCACGGATCTGCCTCTGCATAGTTTCCAGGGACGCTAACAAGGAGTTGTTGATGGCCGCCTGATCAAATATGAACGGAGGGTGATCATGGTCATCTGGGTGCTCGCCTTTGTCTGCCATCACTGGATTCACTGAAAAAGCAAAAGAGGCCATCTCAGGTGCTGTCGAATGTCCCGAACTATGTGATGCACTGAATTCTGAAACTATTGGTCTGAATGAAGGAGAATGAGAAGGGTGGTCGAGGGGGAATAGGGTGGAGGTAAACTCGGGCTCGGAGAGCGGACTCTCCGAGGTAGTCCTAGATGAATAAGGAGGAGTGCTGGATAGCGATGCCGACAAAGTCGGCCTTAGAGATCTCCGTCCCATCATCTTGATTATTGGGAAGAGTATGGGAAATGCAGAAGAAGAAGAAGAAGAAGAATGAAAGGAGATGCAACAAAATTGCGCACAATTGTGTTGTGTTTTTGATCTTGACCTTAATAAATCTAGCAACCAAACACAAAGCAGGGGTGAGTTCACCAACTCAACACATGAAGCCGTGAAGGTTCGGCTTTTATCTTGTCAAGTTTAGCTTGATTCAGGAATTTATCTTTTCACGAGTCCTTAAAGCGCTACACCTAAAGGAGAGAGAGTACTGCCGGAAAAGTGTTCCCGTACTTGTCCTCCTCATGTATAACCTGTAACTTGCGCTTTTTAAGGTCCTTGTAACCCTTCCTGGATCCCTACTCAGCCAAAGAAATAGAGGGAGGAAGCCGATAGGCGAAACCGATACTTCGGATCTCGCTCGCAACGGAATCACCCGTGAGCGTGCAAGACCCTACTCGGACGCAGCCGATGAGACAGACACACCCGTGAAGGCGTGGCCTAAGCTCGGTACTTCGGACAAGGTCGATGCTCACACAATAGTGAGCCACCAATGGCGACCAAGCCCTACTCGACTACGTACGATAGTAGCGCCAATACTTTGGAAATCCAGACGATACACAAGGCATCCACAAGTTGGGTTTTTGGCTCTAATCCTTACGAAGCGCTCACCTCACTTGGAAGGAGACCTTCCCATGCAACCTGAATACAAGTGAGGGTGTTACTCTCCCCAAACAATGAATCCAATTACCAATTTTATTTTTGGTCAAGGTTTTCTTAGCAGTCCCTTTTTTAATTTTTTTGGTGTTATCACTTCTTTTGAGTCAATTCAAACAAGCGCCTAACGGTTTTGTATTTTCTTTGATCCTACTTTGTCCAAAAAACAGAGGGAGAAAAGAGTCGGAAAAGCCGTGCAAGTCGACACTAAGGTGGAAATCTCACCTTTGTGCGTAGATGATGGATGCAAAGTGAGAAGACCTACAGTGAATCCCAGCTCTCTCCATGCGGGATGCAAAGCAGAATTTGTAAACCTAGCTACATGGCGATATGCAAAGCGGAAATCGTCCTAGAGTAGGCAATTGCTAGCGTGAAGAACCACAAGATAACCACTAACTCTCAATCCTAATGTCCGGTCTAGGCACACCCCTCCTCTGCTCAACACATTTGAGTTAGGAGAAAGCGCTTGTGTGGGATGAGCTCGCGGCGCGCGGATCGAAAGCTAATAGCCAACTATTTAATTAGTCTAAGTCTAAATACGATCTATAGGAACATGCAAAGGTTATTAGTGTGTTTGGACCTATTCTAATCGAATCAAGCAGGCCTAGAGTCTAAGGGCTCAATCCACAAAAGAAATGACAAAGGAAAACAAAACCGGAAAATGACAACGGAAAAACACGACAAAAGCCGCGGTGAGCCACCGGGTGAACAAACACCCGGAAATTAGGCCCAGTAGTCTGAGTGTCCAAGAGTCTAATGTACCTGTATTATAAAAAATTATCAAGTCTCTCTCTCACAGAATAAAAAAATGCAACTAATCTACCACTCTCTCTCACTCTTCCTGCTCTCTCCTGCCGGCTTGACCTAAGAAGGCTGGCTCCGCTTCCCAAGGATGCTTCGGGTCACCTAGGCGATCTGCCTTGCTCCGCGGTCCCTTGCAAGAAGACAAGAAAGGACGGTCAGAATAGCTCAACAAGATATATCAAAAGTGCAAGAGAGATAAAATAAAGCAATAGTAGACAATCAACACAAGTAAGAAAAAATAAAGAACTACTCGCTATTGCTCCCCGACAACGGCGCCATTTGATAAACACAAATTATCGCGGGTCTAAGAAGTATGTCTCACACAAGGTGGAGACAACCGATGTCGATGCGGTGACCCACAATAAAATATGTCTAATCAACAATTAACCCACATTAAAGATCAGCAATCAGAAATAAATGTGGAGTTAAAATTTATTTTTAGCTCTGCACAATTGGTGTATAGGGACAAGTATGTAGAGAGTTCGAACATCGGGAGCAAACATGGCAATCCAAATAAATGTGCACAAGTGAATGTGAGATGTTGTCTACACTAAGCAAGCAAGCAAAGATTTTTGTGGGTTTTTAATTTTTTATTTTTTATTTAATTTTTAATTTTGTATTTTGATTTTTAATTTTCTGATTTTTATAATTTATATTTTATATTTTTTTATTTTTTTCAATATTGGAATATAAGAACAATGTAATAAAAGAGAAGATAAAATATTTATAAAAGTAACCAAAAATTCAGAAATAAAATGTTTTTGATATTTTTAGGATTTTCTACTGTTTTTGTGATTGTTGGGTATTTTTCAAAGTGTTTTTGGTTTTTTTAAATACTGAAATAAATCAAAACAGTGACAAAGCTACTGGCTGGGGGTAAAATTGGAATTAAAAATAACAAACAGCCACTAAAATTTTTTAAAACTAATTTTACAGTAAAGATAATAAAATATAGAGTAAACAGGAACTTAGTTTATAATTTTGGAGTTTTCTTTGATTATATATATTTTTTTGAAGTTTTTTGAGTATTTTTGAATTTTTAAGGTTTTTCTTTTGAGATTTTTAGTGATTTTTGGATTGACACTAAAATAGGATAAAAGACACATTAGGAATTGTTTGGGAATTTTTTGAGGTCTTTTAATATTTTTTTGGCATTTTCTAAGCTAGACAGTGAATAAAAAGCATGTTTTTGATTTTTAATAAATAGAAAAATAAATAAAATTAAAAATTGAAATGATGGCGTCAAAGAACAAGCATCCAGGAGATTAACCCTAATTTTTGATAATTTTTGGACTTAAAATGATTATTTCAATAATTAAAACAAGCATCCAAACATTAATCAGGCCTGGCAGGGGTATATATGCAATTTCTCAAACCTCCAGGGGCATACATGCAATTTTCCACAAAAGTATGAACTGAAAATTTAATTCACAGCACCAAAAACCAATTACAAAACCCGCAGGGGTACGCTAGCAATTTTCCCACCAAGGCGCGTGACTTGCATGCGCCTGGCGAGGATGAAAATGTAATTTCTACAAAAGCTGGGGGTTCACATGCAAAATTTCCAAAAATTTAACACTTAATCTGAATGTTTTGGTACTGAACTAAAATAAAACAAAGGCTGAGGGCCTCTATGCTAAATGCCCTCACCTCATGTGTACAGGTCACGTGAGGTGACGTGGTAGAGGACCCAAGTGTAATAAAAATAAGTTCGGGGGTCTTTTTGCAATTTTTACAAAACTTTTACACTACATACGAAAGTTTTTAGACTAAAAAGTAAATATAAAATGCGTGGGGCCTTAGATGCAAAATACCCTCGGCGCGCGGATCCAACGGCTGCAGATCTTCACTTATACACGTGGCGTGAATCCAATGATCGACGACGCTTCGCTTGGACGGTGGAGATTAGATCATCTGAGGACGATTGGATGGTGGAGGCGTGGCACGATCCAACGGCTGCTGCTCGACCTGGGGGAGCTCTTCAATCCGACGGCTGAGAGGCTGGGATCAAGAACAACGTCGGTCGCCGGCGAGGGCGAACTTCGCCGTTCCAGATCTTCTTCCTCCGGCGATGGCACGACTTCAAAATGTACGTGGAGCTTCCTGGGGTCCTTCTCTTTCTCCTGGAGGCGTCAAAAGACCACGGCGACGGCCGTGGCACTCGCAGGCGGTCGGCAGAGCTGGAGGGCTCGGCTGAGCTCCGTCGAGCGACAAAATTGCGCCCAGGCGCTAGTCAATGCACTTTGACCCTGCAAAAGTGGTTAGGAGGTCCAGGGCAAAATGCCTGGACCTTAGGTGACCGGAATCTAGGCGAAAAGCGAAGCGGCGATGGGTGGCCGGAGGTGCGCTCCGGCGAGGTGGTATGATTTGGCGAAATGACTGATGGAACTTGAAATTTCTTGAGGGCTTATGATCCTAGAGCTAAGGCGAACCTATTGAGCGAGAAATAAATGGGGGAAGGGGGCCCTCAATGGCCGGAGCCAGAGGGAGTGATGTACCTCAACCACCGGTGTTGCGGGAGGTGGCAGAGGCACCCTCGACCTCGATCGCCTTGGTTGACGGCCTCGCGATGGAGCTGTCACCTCCAGGGTGCTCGGGAGCACGAAGGTGGCGACGAGGGGTGGACCAAGGGTTCTCAATTTGAATTAGAAGAAGGGGGGTTCATTATATTTGGGTTGACCCGAGGTGACAGGGGTCCAAAGATCGACGAGAATCTCGCAAATCTTGGGTCCAAAGACCAAGATTATGCATGGGTGAGATAGAGGGATGGTTGGTGACCATTGTTGCAGAAGGATGCAACACAAAAACGTGAAAGAATTGTCTGGGGAAAAACCAAGAAAATGGCTCAAAAACCAAGCCTGACAAGGGCTACATGGGGTAGGGCGACCAGTTGACTGCGGTCAACTGTTGACGCCTCCTGGTTGGTCCACGTGGACCAACCAGGAAAAACCCTGATTTATTATTTTGTTAATCCATTTAAAAATAGTAATAGGCCGAATTAAATAATGATTATAAAATAAAATATTCGTTATTTTATGTAGTATTTTATTATGATTTTTACTTTATTTTATGAGGTTTAATTTTATAAGTTTACTTTTTAGCCCTATATAGGTATAATACCTATGTATGTTAGTATTTTATTTTTATTCTGTGTATTTTATTTTATCAAATATATTTTTGTTTTATTTTTCTGATGTATTCTGCACATTAAATAAAATATAAGTGTAAAAAGTATAGGTATAAGCTTAGGTATAATACCTGTATGATCTATATATGTTTATTTTTTTTGAGTTTTCTTTGCATTTTTATTTTGATTTTAATGTTCATAATTATTATAAGTAATATTTACAACATTATAAAAATATAAAAATGAATAAATATTTAATAAAGAATAAATTGAATATTTTATTCTGTACACTTATACAATGAGGGTCCAAAACTCAACTTTCAAACCGTAGCTCCGCCAAATGTGAAACCACCACCATTGGATTGATTATTTTATTATATATACAATTAAAGGTGAGTATGCTGCATTTGGAGTTGTCAGTTGTGAGATACGGGTCTGGGAAGTTGGGATTCTAGATTCTTATTCAGACCATAACTTCTAATCTGTACATTCTTTTTCTGTGAAATCAATTTTGTATTTTTCCTTGTAATATTATCTACAACTTTCATGTACAAAGTTTCTTTATTTGATGTACAAAAAGTGGAACCAAAAATAGGTCACCAAACTGATAAAGAATGAATAGAATAATATAGGTATTTGGCCCTTATCTCCTCCTACTTTATTCCTTGTCGACCTTTTCATCAAGATGCCTAGGTCTCGGGGTTTCGGGTCATAAAATATTTACAATATTTTATTCTTTTTCTTTTCTTTTATTTATTCTATAATTTTGGCTTTAATTACACTATTTTATAAAATAATTGAATGCACATGCATGGATGCTAATATGCTTGATTTAAGGGTATGTACAGGTATTTGCTAGGGTTTTTGATGCCAAAATGATAGAATAAAGATGATGAAATGTGGATTCATCAATAACACGCATCAAAAACCTAGGGAGCCTACTGCAATTTTCCATAATATTAAGCACATGTCAAAACTCAGCACGCACAAGGGTATAAGTGCAAATATTGAAACTAAAACTTCAAAACATAACATTCATTAAACCCGAGGGCATACATGCAAATGTTCCAAAGATGCACGTGACGATGCACGTGCAACCATACAGGAAGGACCAAAATGCAAATAACAAAAACAACAGGGGCCAAAGTGCAAATAGTCCACAGTATACTTTTTATTTTACAGACTAAGTAAAAGCATAAAAGAAATGCAGGGGCATAGGAGCTAGTTAACCAGGCGGGGCGTGCATGTCACGTGGGGTGATAGGTGGCACGTCCTGAATGGTTGGCGATGTGCGGCTCTGACTATAACACCTGGCGCATCCAACGGTCCTGACGAAGAGGCGAACGTGACGTGTACGGGGCCGTTAGATGTAAGATCTAATAACCTGTCAGGCACGGGCGATGGACGACCCTGATGTGAACTGGTAGAGAGGGAAGATCCGACGGCGGAGGAGGCTGCTGGATGAACTTTTCCTGGGCAAACTTCTTCGGAGAACCGGCGGTAATCCAGGCATCCGATGAGCGATCAGGAAGCGGGGCTCGACTCGCGACGCTTCTCCGCATCGGGTGTCAGGGTCGGATGGAGCATCCATCGGTCGGATCTCCGGGAAGGTGGCTGTGACCTAGGATGGCTCCGACGAGGCTGGGGAGAGGTGCTCTGGGGGTTCTCCACGTGCGATTCGACTTGCGGGGTAAAGCTCCTGCTCGGAGGCATGCTCCGGCCAAAGTTATTTAACCTAAATTAACAGAAGGCAACGACAAATGGAAGTTTAATTTTCGGCAAGGAGGCGAAGGAACTTCGATCCTAATCTTAACTATCTAAGCTGAGTCTAGGGTGTTCAGACTGCGGAGGAGTGATGAAGATGGAAGGGGGAGTTGATCGGAATGGGTATCTGTGGTTGATGGAGCTCCGACCGTCGGGTCGGAGCCGGCGGAGGGCAGATGAAAGAATCAAAGTTAGGGGTGCTAGGATTGAAACGAGGGTTACCTAACAGTCCTAGAACGATCTTTAGATCCAGGGGGTGGCGTCGATGGGGGTCTTCGCCTCGACCACGCTACGTAAGGCGGGGAGGCTTAAACACGGTGGAGGTCCGGCCACGAGCTTCGAGTGTCGGCTGCAGCTACTCTCTCCGACTATTAAAGGGTGCTTCCGAAAGCTGTCACCAAGGGGAAGGTCTCTAGGGCAGAAAGAGGGTGTGCGGCGCGAGCTACAGAGCTGGGGCAAGGAATGAAGAATTTATACTCGTTCCCAGGTCATGAAGAAGACCGGGCACGGGCACGCAAACCGAGGGCGATCCGACTCTGCCTAGGGATCCACGAGGGTCGCAGATCCACCAAGAAGAAGCGGGCGAAGAAATCAGGGTGAAAGAAGGAGGAATCCGATCAGGAAAATTATGAGAAGTGGGGCTCAAATCGGATCCGGGCGAAGAGAGGGTTTGGGAGAGGGAGTTGACTGGAGTCAATATCCCTCCTGGACTAATTAGAAAATTCCGTGGTCAAAATTATTTGTAAAATAATATAGAAATAGAAAATGATTTTATCTTAAAATATTTACAAAATGTAAAAATATTTATTATTTTTTAAACTATTTTTTAGTGATTTTTATTTATTTTTTTGAAAAATAAATTATGATATATACAATATAATAAATTATATATAAGTAAAATTATTATTTTTATTTTCTTATTTTTGTACAAATATCCAAATTTATATTTTATTTATTTACAACATAAAATTTAGAGTATAAAATATTTTTTATTTTATTTTTATTATTTATTTCCAAGAGTGAAATAAATAGATATATTATTCATATATACATGTATTATGTACAAGGTTGAGAGAGAAATTATTTTATTTTTATTTTATTTTTTCTAATTTTTATTTTTTTAACAATATATACAAGGTAGTAGAAACATATTTTTATTTTTGTGAAAATAAAATAAAATATGTCCATAAGAAAGAATATTCACAAGGTTGAATGGACCTATCTCTCTCTACTTATTTTATTTGGTGGTGAGGCCAATGCTTGGCCCTCCCTTGGGATTAGGTCACTCTAGTATTTATTCTAAATATTTCCTTCTTTCTTTTATTCTTTATTCTTTTATTTTTTCACAAATGCATGCTAATTATTGATATATACAAAAGGCATGCTTATTGATAACTTATTGTATTTACAGCTATCTACATGGTATTTTGCCAAGTTAATTAGCTAAAATAAAAGAATAAAGAGTGATGAATGAGTATTCATCAGTCGCACACCCCTCTCTACCATTCGTTTGATTACCTTCTGAAGATTCAATCAACGCCACATGTTCCCGCTTTTTTCCTAGCCCTCTGATTCACCTGCCATAGCGCATCTCGACCGTTCACTTCCCCCCGCCTCTCCTCTCGCCACACGTCACCCCCATAACCATCGATGGCAGCCTCATCGATGAGATCAGGTCTGCATCTTCACACCCTTCTCTGGACCGTTGGATCGCAAGATCCAACGACCAATCTTTCGTCTCCTTCCTCCAAACCCTCCTCTCTCTCTCCATGATCACATGCCCGCACCCGTCGCCCCCTTCTCATTTTCACCACCTCCTCAACATTCCCCTCGTCTCCATGACCATGCTCAGTCAAAGCCCGATTCACCCTCTTCCTCACGGGTACCCACATTCTCCATGACTCCCTCTCATTCGCTCCATGCCTCGCCCGCAAACCACGACTACCACCATCTTCTGCTCCAACTGCTCTCCTTGAAATAGCCTATCTCCAGCTACCTTCGCAGTCATCCACCTTTACGAGGGGTTAGGCCCAGCATCTCTCTGCCTCCCCATGATAGGGAGAGGCCGAATCGATGAAGTCACGATGACCAAATCTCCGGTGTCGACCCCTGCCCATGGTAGGCCAGGTTTCCGGCTCTCAACTGCTGGCGAGCTACTCCATGTGGCTGACGGAGTCCCGTAAAGACCCGAGTTCCATTTAGAAGCTCAAGCCTAGGCCCTCGACCCGCCATTTCTCCAGGTAAGTACCTTCGATCTTTCTATGTTTTTCTTAATAGTTTGTTATAATTAATTAGGTGACCCTGGTCCTTATCACCCCTATTCATCATCTCCTTAGCTTTGCCACTCAACGACCATCTTCTCCACACCTCGCATTCGCCTTCTCCCCTTCTCCATTACATGAATGCCTCCGACCCAACCCCTTTCCAGTTCGTCGGAGAGGTAGATTTGATCTCCCATCTCTCCGCCTGCATGAGTTCCTATTTCACTCCCAATCATATCGCATTTGCATGCCTCGACTATTGGACTAACATTGCCAGTACTATATGTTCAATGGTCGGAGAAGTGGGCTGTGCTCTGATTTCCCTCAATGCCTCCGATAGAGCACCATCGACCGGAGAGTCCAGCCATTCCGACATCTCCTTCGAGCCCTAGACTTCTTCGCGAGGCTTCCATGGATATTCTTGGACTGTCAGAGGACATGGTGGGACACGACGGAGCTCCAGGCATCTCATCGGAGTCCCATAAGCGTCGCCAGCCTATGTAGGAGGAAGAAGACCCCGATCATACATGTGTCGTTGGATGGCTGATGAATCCCTGATTCTCACTCTTTATTCTTTTATTTTAGCTATTTATCTTAGCAAAATAGCGTGCAAATACCTGTAAATACTATAGCATAGCATTTAGCATGCATTTGTTAATATTGCATAATTAGCATGTTTTTTTGCAAAAATAAAAGAATAAATGAAACGAAAAAGGAAGGAGGTATTTAGAATAAATACAGAGTGGCTCGAACCCCAAGAGAAGGTCAGGCCTTGACCTGATCGCCAAATAAAATAAGTAGAGAGAGATAGGGTCTACCTTGTGTTGTACATATCACCTATGTAGATAAATAAGTATATTTGAAAAAATAAAACAAAATCATTATTTTTACCTCCTTGTATGTATTTGTAAAAATAAAATAAAATAAAAAATAGAAAAATTAAAAAAAATAAAAATAAAATCCTCTTCACTTATGCAAATACACATGTATATATGTCACATCCACTATTTATTCTATACATGAAACTAACTCGTAAAAATAAAATGAAAATTATTTTATATTCCTAAAATTATGTTGAAAATGAATAAAATAACAAATTAGGGTATTTTTGCAAAAAATAACAAAATAAAAATAATTGTACATAATACATAGGTATATTATACCTGTATATAATACTCTATATTGTATATACCCTAATTTATTTTTCATAAAAATAATTAAAAATCACATAAAATTATTTGAAAAATAATAAACATTTTTCATTTTATTCATTTTTAATTTAAATTCATTTATTTTTTTAATATAATTATCTTTATTTTTCTCATCTGTTTTTTCATGTAGTGTGTTTTGTCTGTATTCCAGCCCCCTCTGACCGGGTTTCTCCCATTTATCTACAACCGAACCGATCTCCACTTCTCCCAAACTTCCGCTATGAATCATGGGCACAGATCCCTGACCCTCGCCTGATACTCCCTTGCTCAATCCGTACCTCGGTTCGCGGGCGCCTCCTCCTTCTTTTCGGACCCTCGCTCCTATATAACATGCACTACCCCCTCCTTTTCCTCCACCTTTTGGTTACGCCACCACCGCCTACCTACCGATCTACCTTTCCCATAGTGACAGTGAGTGAGAGGGAGTACGTGGGAGCTGTTTGGAGCATACTAGCCCTAGGTCCGACGAGGTGCAACCTCAGCTCTGCCGTGAGGAGCCAAGCCTCTAGTTGTGCCATCCTTGAGGCCAAGACCCCCGTGGACGTTCATCTGCAACCTCAGTGCACATCTTTCATCTCAGGTACCCCCCTACGCTTCCATTTTCCATTGAATCCATCATTTCTTCGTCGAACAACATATCGTCGGTCATCCCTTGTTCTTCACATTTCCAATTTATTCCGACCCTTCGTACGCCTCACTCCGACTCCCTATCGTTGATACATCCGCTCTGCAACCCACCACGAGCCTTCATCCATGGGGCTGGAGACCCATACAGGTCTAATCCTCCACTCGTCGAAAACCTGCTCGTTCACTCCCACCTTCTGCCTTCGGTTACTTGTGGCACTCTAACCAGTGACGGAGCCATCCTCCGAGCAAGCCCACTTCTCGTCAGTAGACCTCATTTGGAGGTCCAGGACAACACATGAAAGCTCTAGGTCGTCCGAGCACCCCTAGGGCACTCCTCGCGGTCCTAGGCCCTTCTGAGTCATCCTACAGCTGCAGAGCTTCACCGCCGATCTATTCCATAGTCCATCAGCTCGAGAGGACGTCGGAGACGCGCTCTACAGCTGATTGAAACTCACCTCCGGTGAGTTCTTCCTTAATCTTCCAGACACCTCCTACGTTGTTTGATCGAAGGTCTTCCCCGTTCTAATCGTGATCATTCGTCTACGAGAGGCCTCCAACCATCATATCCATCTCCCTTCATCGCCGAAGTGTTATCCATCCATCTCAGGCATCCGATCATAAGTGGGACATCCTCGACCGTTGGATCGTGTTTAATAAAGGGTAAATTTCACTTAGGCCCTTTCTGTTTTGTTTTTAGTGTTTAGTTCTGTAAATATTTACCATAGTTTAAATTAGTTTGGTTATTTTGCATGTGGACCCTTGCTATTTTGAGTATTTGCATTCCAGTCCTGTTTATGTGATCTCACACGCTGTCTCACATGTTACTGTGGTGTATTTGCATGTTCTGTCCTGGATTATATATATGTTATGCTTTGAGTAGAACTTTTTGATAATTGCATTTATACCCATATGCGTGGATTTTTTAGTATGTGTGTGAACACCCTAGGCTTTTTGCATCTTTGGTCCCAAGCTTTTTATCTGTGTTATTAGTCGGCCCCTGGACTTTCTCGTAATTGCAACTAGGTCCCTACAAGTTGAGTGTCTTATTTTTGATCAAATAAATACCTAATTAATTCCAAAAATCCGATAAAAATCATTGTTAGCTCCTGCCAACACGTAATATTTATGGTGCTTTTTGTGAATAAAATTATATTATTTGAATTTTCAAAAAATTAGAAAACCCATAAAAACTATTGTGTCTATTTTATAAAATACATAAAAATTAAAAAAAATTATGTTAAAAATTCCAGAAAAATTAGTGTTTGTTTGTTTATGTGTGCTTTAACTCCAGTAGCATTTTTGTTTTAAAAATTATTATAAAAACACTAAAAATCTAAAAACTCACAAATTTAAAAAAATCAGAAAAATACAATTTCAATTTCAGTTTGTAGTTCCTTTTATTTATTTTCTTTTAAAATCATCACCAGGTTATTAACTCACGTTAGCTATTTTTAATTTACAATATTGACATGGCTATGCACTGTTTGTGTTTTTAGATCTTATTTGAATTTTATAAAATCACATGCAAATCAGAAAAACCCCAAAAAAATATCAAAAATACCTTAATATTTGAAAAACATAAAAATATTTTTATTCTTAATTTTGAGCATTTTAGATCTGAATAAAAATTGAATAGGGTTGATTGTGCGCATAGTTTCTTATTTGGCTTGATTTTGCTTATTAAAATAAAAAATACATAAAAATATGCATTTTATGTTCTGATTTACGACTACTTCGAACGATTTCCTGTGCTCCTTGAGTTCGACCCTAGTCATTATACCGGGTTAAATAAATAGCGGAGATCGATAACATTGTGCTTTGAATGAGTGTTTGCTTGATTGGAGTGGATCTCTATTTCTCTTGTTGATTCTGATTCGTCGATTGGGGTTGCAATGACCCTGATTTATATTGATACTTAACACTAGTCGACTAATCGCTCAATCAATGGCACCCTCCCGATGCTCATCCAACGATGCACATTCAGCCAAGTAGCATCCCACGTGCACTTACAGCCATCGTCCGATATCTAAGATCAGATGGTCCACAGAAGGCCACGTCACACGCCCGAGCCTCCATTCCGAGCTTCTAGGCTCGGAGCTGACGAGCCAAGACAGAGCCTCATCAGTTGACACGTGGCCCGAGCCACACCCCCGAGCCTACATCACCACCGAGCCTATCCTCACGTGCCCAGGTCACGTGAGGGTGGGAAATTTGTAGGGGAACCCTGCCAAGTTCTTCAAATTACAAATCGGTCCTCATGTCACGTGCATACCACGCGCGCTTGGGGTTAATTGCAACCAACCCACTTCAGGTTTCAATAATTGCAATTTAGTCCCCGCGCATGTGGGAAAATTAAAGGGTAGGCCTTGTGGTTTATTTTATTTTCATTTAGGTCCTCATGGGGACCTATTTGTAGTATTTTCTCAATTTATTTTCATGTTTTCTTTGTGTTTATGTCACTGGACTCTTTGTTGCATATCTTCATCACCCGAGCTCTGTTTTAGTCGATTTTGGTCTCCTTTCGAAGCGTGTTTCATTATATTTCTAATGGAATGAATTGTTTGATATTTTGATACTTTCAACTTTGATTATTAATTTTAATAATGAAGTGCCCCTTATGTAATGATGTTCCATGCCTTTAATTAGTATATCAATGGAATTTGCTTCATCATTGGATCCTGAAATTGACTACAATTTATTGCTCATTTGTTTTATCTGTTAAGGTATTTTTGCATCATTATAAATCTGCATCATGTTGCATGTTAAAAATCAAATAAGAAGTGTTAGTAGTGTCTGTCTTGTCATGTATTGGACTACGAATTTCTAATTCAACACTTCATCTGAATATTAGGAGTCTAAATATATGCTTAAGAGGCTCGTCTACTTGATTTCGACCTTAGGCTTGCCAAATAAAAAATGTAATTGCTCACTTTAATCGATAAATTAAATTTGTGGTTTTTGATCGATCCGAATTTAGCCGACTACAACACATTAAAAAGACATAATCAAGAGGCTGAATTTGTGGTTTGATAGAATGCAAGTTGGACTTGCAAGGCAGAAAGAGTTCCTGCTTTTTTTATTCGAGTTGCAAGTTCTCATATTATTGAGATGCAAGAAATATAAGAAAGGAGATCCTAGATCTTGCTTGAGATATAATGGTAAGTATATCTCTTACATTGAAGGTGAATAAGAGAATGAACTTTCAGTGTTGACAAGGTAAGACAATTTTGATATAAAAATTTCAAAATAAAAGTAATATTTATATGTAAATATCTTGTTTCAGATAATCCTCATTAAACCTACTTAATACTATACTCAATAATGACCAGTAAAATATCATGTATTTGATCGAGGATCAAGATAATGCACTTGCAGTTGGACATCTAATGTATGTGGTTTCAATATGCAAGTTTCCTCATAATAATGAGGAATGACAGTTAAATGGACAACAGGAGAACAACCTAGGGTTTGTATATCTCTACAGTCTTGATCTCTCATCGAGTGTGCTTTAGAAGTATCATGTCGATGATGATTGCAATTGTCAAAAAATCTTTATAAAATCTAAGAAGATGTTCTGGCGCATGTATGTTCTCTCGACATTTAATCATGAATGACATGGTTCACTGCATCATGCAAAATGGTTGCTCTATAAGAGATGATGTATTGAAAATGTTTGAGTACCTACCTGAACCAAAGTGTTTAAGAGTGAAGATGTACGTAGATACGATGAGTGTCATCATTCTACTTTCTATACTCAAGTCATTCATGAAGCCTCATAACACTCATATTGTATGAATTGAATGAAGCATGTATAAATGTTGAAATACTCTTATATTAAAATTTTTTGAATTCAACATAAGAGATCCCTTGTCTTAAGAAATGGTTGTTTATAGATGAAGGGAGCACAGTGGAAGCATGGGTCGGACCCAAGCTAGAAGGAAAGTTAAAAAGTTGACTGCACTTCTATGGTTTCCACACATATGACATCCAAAGAGTTGGATGAATGCCCATACTACAACAAGCCGATGTATTTATAGTATAACTATCTAAGACTCTTAGAATTTGGATAGTGCATCGGAATATTATACATCTACATATAATCATTGAAATAGACTTTCTTATTACATAAGATCAAAGTCTAATAATTGTATATCATTCTTCTAATAACACTTGCAATTGGTTGCATATGTTTAGAAGACTAGAAAATTTGATCAAAAGGTTTAATAGTCATCCATATGGATATTGATGCAATTGTTGCAACAATCTCTATTGAATGGATAGACTTCATATTTTCAATGGGAAAGCCCTTGGTCTTAGAAAATGTCTCTATGACCTAGATATTATAATACACTATAAATCAATCATAAAGAATTATGATGGATATATTCCAGATAGTAATCTAACATCTAGTGGACTCTACTAAATTAAAAAATTAATGAATGGTTCATTAACATTTCTAATACTGAAAATCAAACCTCAAAAGATCAATAGGTGGATGAAGATCATTTGATAATGATTTGACATCAAGCCTTGAACATGTCTATTGATGAGATCAATAGAATAGTAAGATATTGAACTTTAGATTGTCTGAAGATTCAAAATCTTAGATACTTTTGATTATTGTATTCAAAAATAAAAATGTTCAATACACCATTCTTTGAGAATGGTGTAAGATGCCAAGGTATTCAAGATCTCATACATATTAATGTATGTGGGTCATCTGTATCACAATAAACATTGATGATATGTGATATCATTTGATGATTATTTGTTATATGAGATTTCTTCCCTTCACATTAGATAGCTTAAAAATGTTCAAAGATTTCACAAATTTGATTTAGAACCAATGTTTGAAGGAAGATGCAATGAATCTAATCTAACATAGGTATCAAGTGCCTATTAGATGAATTCAAGGAATACCTTATGGAGATATGAATATAATTCCTATCTCACTCCTCCTGATACATCTAAATTCAATAGAGTTGTAGGGAGGTGCAGTTGGATCATGTGTGACTTGATTTGTTTAATGATGAATATTAGCATGATTACCTCTTAGTTTCCAAGTATATATGTAGTAGAGACTACAATATATAAGGTTCCAAGCAGTTAAGCTAGAATATAGCACCAGAGAGTGCTATTTCAGTAGGAAAATAAAGTATGGCATTGGATACCTACTTTCTGACCTTGAGATTTTTAAAAGATTTCATATCTAAGAATGTGATTCTTAAAGGATAACTTTCTTGAGAATCAAGATGAAGTAAAGGAACTCATTTAATTTTGAGAAGATAATGAGGTTCCTAAAATCGGAAACTAAAAGGACAATTAAAGATGGAACATTCACACCTCTTCAAAATTAGTTTGAGAATGGATTCCATGTGTCAGTTAAGTCTGACAATCATCTAACTTCATGTGATGAAGCTTCTAAGAATCATGACATGGAAAGATATATGTTAGCAATAAAGTCTAAAGTGGACTTTATATACAAGTGTTGTATATGGACCCTCGAGGATTGATGACCGCCCGAATGACAGAGGTAAAGGTGTAGAAAAATGTAGGTCGTTGCGACCTCAATCACTCGGGCTGAGTCAATCAAGAAAATGAACCACAAATGAAAATAAATCAATGAAAACACAGAGAAGTGGTCCTGCTAGAGGATTAACCTGGTATAGCTCCCAGGGTCGAACACAAGGAGCACAGATTGGCCTTGCGGCCTACGATGTAGTCAGAAATCCAAGGGGGTCTTTTTTTTTAGTGTTTTTATTTGTTTTTATAATTTTTAGATTTTTTTTTAAATGATGAGAAAATGAAATAAAGTGAATACAAGGCAACTTCAACAATTTATTAAACACTCCAAAAATAATGCAAAAATTAAGGAAAAATGGTTTTTATGTTTTTTAAGTTTTTTACTGTTTTTGGTGAATTTTTGGAATTTTTCTAATGGTTAAATTATTTATTAAAAATCAAACAATGCGAAAAACAAAGGGAACTGTCCAGCAAGGCTTAAGACCCAAAAATAAAATACTCTTGGATCTCAAAAAGCCCTAAAGGTAATTTTCCTATAATCTAGAAAGAATAAGGAAAATTTAGGCACCCTAATTATTGTTTTTGGATTTTTAATTTATTTATTATAATTTTTATGAGTTTTTAGGGGTTTTTCAATTTTTAGGGTTTTTAAGTGATGGAAAATAGCCAAAATTGGCTAGAAAATCAAACAACAAGCAAGAAACAGTATCTAATTTTTTTAGAATTTTTGGAGATGTTTTTATATTTTTTTTGGTATTTTTAAAGTCAAACAGTGGCAAAAATAGGGGTTTTTGAATTTTTAAAAATAATAAATGAAATCAAAATTGTCCTCAAAAATCATAGAAATTCCTACACCATGGCAGGAGCCATGTGTCAAAATCTCATTGGATTTGGAGGTCGTTTGATATTTTATTCAAAAATAAAGGTGGGGCACTGTGCACAGGGACCTATGTGCAAATACCCAAAAGTTCTGGGGTCCTGGTGCAAAATACCCAAGAAGTCACGTGCCAAGCACGTGCCTGGGGCACTCAAGGACCTAAATGTAAGAAAAATAAGTCCTGAGGACCTATTGATAACTCGTATCAAAAGTCCAGGGGGCTCAGTTGCAATTTACCCAAAATAAAACGCACATGCGCATAATCAATGCTCACAGGGGTATATATGCAAATAAACAAAACATTTCATGCATTCATTAACACTCCAGAACTACAGGATTGATTATGCAAAAAGCCCAGATACCACGTGACGACGCACGTGGTCACACACACACAGGGGCATACATACAATTAAAATAAAGCACAAGGTCCATACTGCAATTTACCCTTCGTAAATAAAGTTTTAAAAATAATTACAGGACTAGAAATGAAACTACAAACTACGAGGGGGGGCCTACGATATTTACCCCTTTATTAGCCGACGGTCGGATAGGCGCCACGTGGGTGATCTGACGTCTGAAACGCTGGCGCCTCTCTCCTCTGCTATCAATGGTCCAGATGCGCTCCACGGATGGATCGACGGCTGCTGCTCCTCGAAGAATGGACGGACGCGATCAGAACTGGAGCGAGGGCTTCATCGGACGGCTCTGGAGGATGGTGCAAGAACTCGTCGCCGGCGAACTTCGCCGACCTCCTGCGTGCGCTACACCCCTCCTCAGCTGCTGCAAATGATCGGAGAAGCTCCGCTGGACTGTCCCGCAGCTGCTGGTGGTGGTCAATGCCCCAGCCAAGCCCTGGAGGGGCTCCGGCGAGGCTGGCGGCGCGAAGCTCCTGGCCTGAAGTTGGGAAGCCTCAGACGCCTCCCTTTGGACCTGCAAAGCAACCAGAACGCTTCGCGGGTCGAGGGCAAAGTGCCTCGACCCAAGAAGGCGAGGTGACGGTGAACGGTGCGGTGGGGCGAAAGAGCTCCGGCGAGCGGAGGACGGTGGAGCTCGACTCCCAGATCCGGTGCGATCTGGGTTGAGTGAAAGGGCGTAGAAGGTGCGTGAGGGAATGGCGAAGGTGATGGTCGGGTCGGATGGTCGAGATTTTACGCGAGATGGACGGAATCGGAGGAATGCGTCGGAGATACAAATTGGGCGAAATCTAAAATTAAACGGAATAAAAGAGCTAATCAACTACCTGGATGGAGCGGAAGACTGTGCTGGAGCGTGGCTAACTCCGGGTCGTAGCTTCGAAGGGCGTCAAGGCCTGAAGCTCGATGCTCAACGCCGGCGGCGGAGCAAGGACGGCGAGAATCGCCGGATCAATGGATTCGCTTCCTCGCCTCACTGCAACAAGGGCAGACGCTTGCTGTCACTCTCGCGAAGCCTATGGAGGTCACTGGGAAGGAGGAGAAGGGCCAAAGATGGGGCGCGGAGGCGGCGGAGGTCGGGATATAAATGGTGACAGGGGCGATTAGGGTTGAGTGGCGACAGCTATAGAAGGCGTGGATTTGATGGCGGAAGATCCGGCGAGGGAGAGGGATGAACGGCGAAGAATCCGGGCACGGGGTATGCGTGAGAAACAGCCTGGAGACGCGTGGATAAATCGGCGAAGGAGGCGCGGCACGCATCTTCCAGAAAAGGAAGGAGTCCGCGGGGGAGTTGACCGGGGTCAACAGTCCCCCGTGGACCAATCAGGAGCGGCCACGTGTGCCCGATTTTTGTTTATTTATTTTAGGGTAGAAATAGGCCGAATTAAAGAAAACTCAAAACATGAAATATTTTTCTTTTATTTTTTTCTATTTTTTGGTGATTTTTAATTAATTTTTGGGAATAAAGATAGGGTAGCTATATATATAGGTATATGTACACTATATGGAGTTTTTATTTTTGATTTTTTTTATTTGTTATTTTTATGTATTTTTATGCTCATTTTGTATTTTATTTATTTACAAGATAAAATGAGGAATAAAAGAATATTTTTATTTTATTTTTATCACTTATATACAAGGGTGAAATAAATAGTTGAATATATTTATATACATGGTATTTATACAATGTATTTTTGTATTTTAATTTTGTAATTTTTATTTGATTTTTGTTTTGTTTCTTTTTATTTATTTTATTTACAATATGTAACATAGAATATTTACAAAAAGTTTTGAAAATAATTTCATTTATTTATAGGGTTAAATAAATACAGGATAATGGTCTATACACATGGTGAAGGAAGGGTATTTTTGATCTTTTTGCTTTTCATCTTTTTATTTTGTTTTTAATAAAATATATACAAATACTTACAACATATTTTTGGGTGAGGAAAATATAAAGTTTTATTTATTTACAGAAGTATACACACATGAGCTCCTATCTCCCTCTACTTGGCTTTTATGCGGTCAGGCCCATGCTGAGCCCTCCCTTGGGTTAGGTTGCTCAATATTTATTCTAAATATTTCCCTCTTTTTCTTTTTGCTCTTTATTCTTTTATTTTGTGCACAAAAACATGCTAATTATAGGTTTTTACACAATGCATGCTTTTGGTAATTATTTGTATTTACACATATCTACATGTATTTGCAAAGGTTTTTGTAGCTAAAATAATAGAATAAAGAGTGATGAATGGGTATTCATCAAGGATCCACCCATAAGTAAGACATGTTAGGAGTAAATGGATCATCAAGAGAAAGAGGGAACCTGATGAAAAGGTAGGTACCGTCAATGCACGACTCGTAACCTCAAGATACACACAAAAAGAAGATATCGCTTGCGATGAGACTTGATTTCTAGTGACCATGCTTAAACTCATCAGATTATTGATAACTATAGCTACACTACTTGACTATGACATCTTCAAGATGGAATTCGAGATTTCATTCCTCTATGAATTCCTCGTCGAGGATATTCATATGAAGTAGCCCAGGGCTTCATAGTTGAGGAAAGCAAGATGTGCAAACTGATGAACTCCATCTATGGACTCAAATAAGCTTCTTATAGCTGGAACATTAGATTCGATGAAATTATAAATGTTATGATTTTGGATAGAATCTTGATGAACCATGTAAAGCTTAATGGGAGCACCATTGTGTTCATCATGCTAAATGTAGATGATATCATAATCATTTGGAATGATATAAGGATGATAATAAGTGTTTTATAGTCTGTCTATTATATACCTTGAGATGATCTCAAGGATACTTCTCAGATCTTATTTCTGAAGTTGTTCAAAGGCAAAGAGAAGAGGGTATTTGGATCGTCACATAAATGTTACACCTTGGACATGTTCTATTTTCTGGAAAATTCCAAGAATGGCTTCTTTTCCTTAAGATGTGGTTCTGACCTATCTAAAAGTATAGCACCTCAAAGAGTTGAGGATGTGAATACCAAAGCTATATGCCCTAGTGCATTAGCTTTGGTAAGCTCAGTGTATGCTAGATGTGCACAAAAGTCAAATGTCTGTCACGCAGCGGGAGTAGTAAACTCTTACTAATCTTACTATGGAGATAACACTTTCTCGTAGTAATAACAATATCTTCAAAGATGAAAAGATTGAGATAGTGATCTCAAAGTTTTATCATTCAGAACTTAAGATTTTATCGATAGTGATCTAAAAGATTTTACATATTGATGCCTTGTAAGACATAAGACTGGGTCTTAGTCTTAGGAGATAGAGATCTCCGAGAATAAGGGTATTCGGATAAGGATAACAGAAATTACATATTGGTTATAACGATTATTGAATTGTAGTGTTAAAGACACTATATTTAATAAGATTGAGTATTGGTTGCATAAGAAGCAACATTCGCATTGGATGCAAGCACTGTTACTAGGAGATATGCAAGTGCAGTATTAGGACTTGGCGTAGTCTCTCAGAAATAAAGTGATTGATCAGCTTACCTAGCTATTTTTCTAAATAGTTTATGACTGCCACATGAGTGTGGGTTTATAGATTAGCCCATTAATGGCTCTTTGGGCTAGTGAGAGATTGTTGGACATACGAGCCCATGCCGAGCCATTATGCAATAAATGTTATTGCAAATATCATTTCCTGATCTGAAATAAAGAATAACTAGTTTGTATAATAGGTCCCTTAGTACAATTATGGTTATGTACCATGGTCATCTTAATGATCATACAGTTACTGATTCAATTGTTGATTTGTAGAGGCTGGTGCTTGGATGAATATCTAAAAAGTAGATTGAGGACTCATCAAGCACCGTCAAATAATTATTAAGAGATGATTTCCAACATGAGTAGGAGATGGAAATCTTTTCTCTTTCGCCTAATATTTGACTGACCTCTTGATGCATGTCCTCTGCATAGGAATAGAGATTCGGAGGTATCCAATTAGCTAGGTCAAAGAGTTAACTTAACGAGATCAAGATAACCAATGACCTATATCATATGCTGTCACGATATAAGCACGCATCCTCTGATCGGAGACATATGTGTTACTATATATCTGAGTATGTACATTTGGCAGACTGATAGGTCGATGACCTAATCAAGGTCTATACACAGGTGTGCTGGTGTGCATATAAGGGCATATGAGTAATACGATCTCTCAAAGGGATGATACATATTAATTTACTAAACCAGAAGACATGAGCACACTCATTAGATATTGGAAATCAAATTTCGTACGCGGTCCTCTCACTTTGGAAGCTTGACTGAATTTGTAGGTTTGATATATACTTTTGGAAAGTATAAGATCAATACCTAGGTATGATTCTTTTGGAAAGTAAATAATTGATACCGAATCCTAATGATCGAATGAGAACCTTAATGAGAACCCTGAAGGAGATAACTAAATTGATCTAAAACTTCATATTTATTCTAGGTCTTCTAGTATGCAGAATATACATGTATTACGAATACCTTAGGGTGATGTGATCATAAACAATTGTATAACCTTGTCGCTTCCCTTCCTAGGGAGTGATGAAATGGATCTGGATTTTAGTAACTCCTCTCAATAGAGAAGTAATCTGATCTTGGTCCAAATGTTGGACATTGATCTGAATGTGATATAGATGCAATGAAAAGATTATATTTACGGTTTTGATTTAATCAAACGTTTATGGGAGGTCCGTAAGATCTGGATTTGAGATGTGATCTCAATATCAAAGTCACTATACATTGAACAAATGATCACCATGTCCTTATCTCCATGTATCCACATCCACGGAGAAAGCGCATTATCCTTGAAAGAGTTAATGGATAAATTCACTGTTGATATATGTATCTGAGAATCGAGAAAATTGATAATTAAATGTGATTTTATTATCATGAATAATATGAATTTGATTTATATAATAAAGAGAGTTATCTAAGATAGTTAAATGTGATTTAATTATCAAAGATGTGAATAATGTGAATGTGATTCATATTATTTAGGCACATGAGAATAGAGATCCAAGATGATTAAATGTGATTTAATTATCATTGATATGAATAACATATATATCACTATCCATATTAATTGTGTATATTATAAATTTGATTTATAATATATGAGAGAGAGCTATTTGTAAATAACATTTACAATTTAAATGTTGATGTGAATTAGATTCACATTGGACAATTAATTAAAAATATAATTTACATTTTATTTTAGGTTGTGAATGTGATTCATAAATTTCCAATGGCATGATTGCAATGTGAAGGATATGGTGAGATCATTAAGTACGTCACAAAAGCATGAGGATCGCATCGTATGTGATAGGGAGCGACTAGTCACACTAGTTGCTCGAGGCAGCAATTTAAAAAATTTTCATGCGATGAAACCACATGATCCGAGAACACTTCTCAGATCATTTCTTCTAAACCACAAACAAGTATTAGGGTTATCTCTTGAAGTGTGGTTGCGATCGAGTCTTTAAACGGAGAGACCTCCTGTCTCAAGTCCGACCCAACGGAGGAGACGCTTGCGAGCATGTTGATGAAACATGTGCTCCTCGCAATCCATGTTGATGATCCAAGCGTCGGATCTTCTGATCTCGTCATACGAGATCCGACGTCTTCTTCATGAGCGAGACGCATCGAAGGAGAAAGAGATCCAAGAGCAGACGTTCCGACAACAGAACGACGATGCAGCGACAAAGGAGAATCTCTCTAAGGTTTTCATGGTGGACGGACATACGAGAGAGAGAGGGTGTATAGAGAGAATGAGAGAGAGAGAGCATATGATGTAAACTTAAAAAGAGCAAGGGGTGCCCTTCTATTTATAATACTTTGGGATCCATGGATCTCAATCCATGGACAACAGAAATCCAATGGCTCTCATTGATTTGTGTTTCTTTTAATGGCTAAGATTTTTATTAGTGAAAAACCAACAATAAATAATTTAATTTTGATTAAATATATATTGATTAATCAACATAATTTAATCCTCAAATTAAATCAACTAATCTTGGAGATAATGGAAAGGAGAATCTCTCCTTTCATATAGGGTGGACGGCCACCCTTTCCTTGTAGGAATTGCTGGCCGTCCCTTCTCCTATTAGGAAAGGGAGATTCAATGCAATCTCCAAAATTGCATTATTCCATATATCTCCAATATTTACAACAACAATTGTTGTAAATTATTCTACAAAAATAATTCATAATTATTTTGTGAATAGTGCATTCTTGCCATTGGAAATTTGTGAATCAAATTCACAACCCAAAATAAAATGTGAATCACATTTTCAATTAATTGTCCAATGTGAATCCAATTCACATCAACATTTAATTAACAAATGTAAATTACAAATAGCTCTCTCTTATATATTATAAATCACATTTATAATATCAGTGACTAATATGGATAGTTCTATTTACATTTATCATATCCATGATAATTAAATCATATTTAATCATCTTGGATCTCTATTCTCATGTTCCAAGATAATATGAATCACATTCACATTATTCACATCTTTGATAATTAAATCACATTTAATTATCTAAGATAACTCTCCTTATGAATCAAATTCATAATATTCATGATAATAAAATCACATTTAATCATCTATTCTCTCAATGCTCGGATACATATATCAACAATGAAATTATCTTGAACTCTTTCAAAGATAATGCGCTTTTATTGCGGATACTTGGAGTTAAGGACATGGTGATTGTATTGTTCCATGTATAGTGACTTCGAAATTGAGATCACATCTCAAATCCAGATCTTGTGAACCTCCCATAGACGCTCGATTAAATCAAGGCCATAGATCCAATCTTCTCATTGCATCTGAATCTCATTCAGATCACTATCCAACACTTGGACGAAGATTAGATTACTTCTCCGCTAAGAGGAGTCACTAAAATTCAGACCAGTTTCATCACCTCCCTAGGAATGGAAGCGTCATGGTTATACAATCATTTATGATCACATCACCCTCAGGTATTCCTAATACCTGTACATTCTGCATACTGGAAGACCCAGAATAAACTAGAAGTATAAGATCAATTTTACATTGTCTACTTCAAGGATTTATCATTAAGTTTCTCATTCGATCATTGGGAGTCGGTATCGATCATATACTTTCCAAAATCATATATCATACCTAGTTTTTGATCATATACTTTCTAAAAGCATATATTAATCCCTACAAATTCAGTCAAGCTTACAAAGCGAGAGGACCATGCACGAAACTTGATTCTTCCCAATATCTCATGAGTGAGCTCATGTCTTCTGATTCAGTAAATGAACCTATATGATCCCTTTGAGAGATCGTATTACTCATATGCCATTATATGCACACCAACGCGTCGATGTATAGACCTTGATTAGGTCATCAACCTATTGGTCTTCCAAATGTACGTACTAAGACATACCGTAACTCATCTGTCTCCGGTCAGAGGATGCACACCTATATCGTGACAGCATACGACATAGGACTTTAGTTATCTCGATCTCGTTAAGTCAACTCTTTCACCTAACTTATCTAACACCTATGAATCTCAATTCCTATGTAGAGGACCTACATCAAGAGGTTGGTTAGATATCAGCCTTTAGAAAAAGGATTGCTATCTCCTTCTCAGTCTGGATATCATCACTTAATAATCATTTGGCGGTGCTTGATGAGTCCCCAATCTAACTCTTTAGATATTCATCCAAGCACTAGCATATATGATTCAATAATTGAATCAACAATTGTATGATCATTAATATGGCCATGGTACATAACCCTAATTGTATTAAGGGACCTATCATGCAAATTAGTTATTCTTCATTTTAGATAAGGGAATGATATTTGCAATAAGATTTATTGCATAATGGCTCGCCGTGGGCTCGCATGTCCAACAATCTCCCACTAGCCCAAAGAGCCATTAATGGGCTAATCTTTAAACCCACATTCATGTGATAATCATAGTATATTTAGAAAAATAGTTAGGTAAGCTGATCAATCCCTCTGTTCCTATGAGACTATGCCAAGTCCTTTTACGACACTTGCATATCCCCCAGTAACAGTGCTCGCATCCAATGCGAATGTTGCATCTTATGCAACCAATACTCAATTTTGTTAGCTATAGTATCCTTGACACTATAGATTAATTATTATAACCAATATGTTATTTCCATTATCCTTATCAGAATACCCTTATTCCTAGAGATCTCTATCCCCTAAGGTATCTGCAATTATGACCTTTTAGATCACTATCTATAAAGTCTTATGTTCTTGATGATAAGACTTTGAGATCACTATCTTAAAAATATTTTCATCTTTGAAGATATTGTTATTACTGCAACCAAGTGTTTTATCTCCATAGTAGGATTAGTAACAAACTACTCCCACTACATGGCAAACATCTGGCTTTTGTACATATATAGCATACACCCGGCTTCTCGTAACTGATGCACAAGGTCGAGCAGTTTTGAGCATTCAACTCCTCAACTCCTTGAGGTGTTATCCCTTTAGAAAGGTCAGTACCATATCTTGAGGGAAAGAAGCCTTCCTTGGAATTTTCTAGAAAATGAAACATGTCCAAGTTGTACTACTAATATGACAGTCCCAATACCCTCTTTTCTTTGCTTCTGAACAACTTCAGAACTAAGATCTAAGAGGTATCTTTGAGATCATATTTCAAGGTATGGAATATCTAGTCTATAAAACACTTATTATCATCCTTATATCATTCCAAATGATTAGGATATCATCGACATTTAGCACGATAAACACACTGGCACTCCCACTAAGCTTCACATGGCTCATCAAGATTTTATCTGAAATTATAACATTTATAATTTCATCAAATCCTGTGTTCCAACTACAAAAAGCTTATTTGAGTCCATAGATGGAATTCCTTAGCTTGCACTCTTTGCTTTACTCAACCATGAAGCCGTGGGGTTTCTTCATGTAAATGTCTTCATAAAGGTATTCATGGAGAAATGCAATATTGAATTTCATCTTAATGATGTCAAAGCCAAGTTGTGTAGCTATAGTTAGTAATATTTTGATGGGTTCAAGCGTGATCACTAAAGAGCAAGTCTCATCGCAAGCGATGTATTCTCTTCCTTCGGTGTGTATCTTGAGGATACGAGCCATGCTTTGAAGGTCTCTACCTTCTCATCAGGTTCCCTCTTTCCCTTGAAGATCCATTAACACCGTAATGGATCTTACCCATATAGGTGGATCCTCGAGGGTCCATATACAACATTTGAATATGAAGTCTACTTTAAACTTTATTGCTAACATCCATCTTTTTGTGTCATGATCTTCATAAGCTTCATCACATGAAGCAAGATCATTGTCATATTTCTCTGACATATGGAATCCATCCTCAAACTCATTTAAAGAGGTATTATTGTTTCATCTTTAATTCTCCTTTTAGTTTCCGATTTCTGGAGCCTCATTATCTTCCCAAGATTAAATGAGTTCCTTCACTTCATTTTCATCTTGATTCTTAAGAGTCGCATCATCTAAGAATAATCATCTTGAGACGACTCCTCATCATTCTTGATTCTTAGAGATGAGTCTCAAGGTCATAAAGTAGGTATCCAATACCATCCTTTATTTTCTTAATGAAGTAGCACTCTCTAGTGCTAGATTCCAGCTTATATGCATGGAACCTTATTAAGGATATATATTGTAATATCTACTACACATATACCTTGGAAACTAAGAGGTAATTATGCTAAGATTAGTCATTTATCAAATCATGTCACACATGGTAAAAAATTGTATCTCGCTATAACTCTATTGAGTTTATGTACATTAGGAAGATAGAGATAGGAATGATATTCATATCTCCATAAGGCATTCCCTGGATTCTTCTAATAGGTACGGACACCTAGGTTAGATCGAATTCATTTCGTCTTCCTTCAAACTTTGGTTCAAAACCAAAATTGTGAAATCTTTGAACATTTCAAAGCTTTCTAAGGTGAAGAGAAGAAATCATATATCACCAATAATCATCAAATGATATCACATATAATCAATTTTTATCATGATATAAATGATCCGCATACATCAAATGTATGAGATATTGAATACCTTGACATCTTAATACATCCTCAGAGAAGGTGCTTTGTGAAGGATGTGGTAAGATCCTCAAGCGCATCACGGAAGCGTGAGCGTCGTATTGAATATGATGAGGAACGACTAGTCGCACTAGTTGTTCTATGCAGCAAAAATTAAAATTTATTCATGCGACAAAACCACATGATCCAAGAACACTTCTCAGATCATTTCGTCTAAACCACAAACTAGTAATAGGATTACCTCTTGAAGCATGGTTGCGATCGAGTCTCTAAATGAAGAGACCTCCTATCTCAAGTCCGATCCGACGGAGGAGACACTTGCGAGCGCGGGGATGAATCGCATGCTTCTCGCAATCCATGTTGATGATCCAAGTGGCAAATCTCCTGACCTCGACATACGAGATCCGACGTCTTCTTCACGAGCGAGGCACACCGAAGGAGACAGAGGTCCACGAGCAGACGATAGGGCAGCATAACGACGACGCTGGAGCGATGGAGACTCTCTCTAGGGCATCTATGGTGGACGACCATGAGAGAGAGAGAATAGGTGTGTAGAGAGAAAGAGAGAGAGATGTGCTTCAATACCATTACTTAGAGGGCATGGTATGCCTCTCTATTTATAGGGTTTTGGGATCCTGGATCTCAATCCATGGGAGACATAAAATCAATGAGATTGATTTATGTCTAATCCAATGGTCAAGATTGTTGTTGGTAAAAACCAACAACTTATGATTTAATTTAGATCAAATATATTTGACAAACAAAATATACATCAATCCTAAAATTAAATCGATCAAATATTGGAGATTACCAACATGGAGATTGCCTCCCCATGTATCATGGTAGACGGCCACCAATTTCCATATTGGATATGGTGATCGTCCACTTGATTACAAGTGGGGCAATCTCATGAGATTTCATGAGATTGCATATCTCTATGGAAATCTCCTTTATTTAATCCAACAACTTTTGTTGTGATTTATTCTTTAAAAATAATTCACAATTAATTTTGAGAATATTGCAGTCTTGCCATTGAAAATTTGTGAATCACATTCACAACGCAAAACAAAATATAATTTACATTTTCAATTAATTACACAATGTGTATCCAATACACATCAAAAATTAATTAACAAATAAAATTATAATTAGCTCTCTCTAATACATTATAAATCATATTTATAATATATTATGAATAATATGAATAGTGCTATCCACATTATTCATATCCATGATAATTAAATCACATTTAATCATCTTGGATCCCCATACTCACGTGCCCAAATAATATGAATCACATTCACATTATTCACATTTTTTATAATCAAATAACATTTAATTATCTAAGATAATTCTCCTTATAATATGAATCAAATTCATATTATTCATGACAATTAAATCACATTTAATTATCCATTTTCTCAATGCTCGGATAAATATATCAACAATAGAATTATCCATGAACTCTTTCATGGATAATGCACTTTACTCGCGAATATTTGAAGATAAGAACATGGCGATTGTATTGTTCCACGTATAGTGACTTGGATATTGAGATCACATCTCAAATCCAGATCTCGGGCCTCCATAGATGCTTGATTAAATCAAGACCGCAAATCTAATCTTCTCATTGAATCTGAATCGCATTCAGATCAATGTCCAATATTTGGACTAAGATCAGATTACATCTCTACTGAGAGGAGTCACTAAAATCCAGACCCATTTCATCATTCCCAAGGAATGGAAGCGTCATGGTTATACAACCGTTTATGATCACATCACCCTTAGGTATTCCTAATATTTGTACATCCTGTATACTGGAAGACTCAGAATAATCCTGAAGTATAAGATCAATTTTACACTGTCTACTTCAAGGATTAATCATTAAGTTTCTCATTCGATAATTGGGAGTCGGTATCGATCATATACTTCCCAAAAGCATATATCATACATAGGTCTTGATCATATACTTCCCAAAAGTATATATCAAACCTACAAATTCAGTCAAGCTTCCAAAGAGAGACGACCGTGCACGGAATTTGATTCTTCCCAATATCTCATGAGTGAGCTCATGTCTTCCAGTTCAATAATGAACCTGTATGATCCCTTTGAGAGATCGTATTACTCATATGCCCTTGCATGCACACTAGCGCGCCGGTGTATAGACCTTGATTAGGTCATCAACCTATTGGTCTGCCAAATGTACATACTCAGACATATAGTAACACATCGGTCTCCGGTCAGAGGATGCATGCCTGTATCATGACAGCATAGGATATAGGACTTTGGTTATCTCGATCTCGTTAAGTCAACTCTTTGACCTAACTAATCTGACACCTCCGAATCTCTATTCCTATGCAGAGGACCTACATCAAGAGGTCAGTCAGATATAAGCCTAACTTAGAAAGGATTGCCATCTCCTACTCAGGCTGGAGATCATATCTTAACAATCATTTGATGGTGCTTGATGAGTCCTCAATCTAACTCTTTAGATGTTCATCCAAGCACCAGCCTCTATGATTCAATATTTGAATCAACAGCTGTATGATCATCAATATGGCCATGGTACACAACCCTAATTGTACTAAGGGTCCTATTATGCAAATTATGTATTCTTCATTTCAGATTTAGGAATGATATTCACAATAACATTTATTTCATACTGGCTCACCGTGGGCTCGCATGTCCAGCACTTTGGACATTGTTACTTTGAATACAGTATTCTCAAGTAAGTAGGATTTGAAATTTTAAACATTCTAAAGTTTCATCTCTTACTAGTCTATTGATCTCATCAATAGACAAATATCCAAGGCTTGATGCAAGATCATTGTCAAATGACCTTCATTCTCCTATTGATCTTTTAAGGTTTAATTTCAATATTTGAAATGTTAATGAATCATTCATTAATTTTCTAATTTAGTAGAGTCCACTAGATTTTAGATTACTATACGAAATATCTCCATCATAACTCTTTATGATAGGTCTATTACAGAATTCATGTTTATTTCCAACATTTAGAAATAAACAATGAGTGTATTCTAATATCTAGGTCATAGAGACATTATCTAAGACTAAGGGCTCTCCCACTGAAAATAAGAAGTCCATCTATCCAATAGAGATTGTTGCAACAATTCCATCAATATCCATGTGGATGACTATTAAACCTTAAAATCAAATTTTACAGTCTTCTAATACATATGCAACCAATTGCAAGTGTTATTAGAAGAATGAGATACAATTATTAGACTTTGATCTTATCAAATAAGAAAGTCAATTTCAATGATTATATGTAGATGTAGATTATTCGATGCACCATCTGCATTCTTCTTTAAGGATCCTAGATAGACAAGATAGTCACACTATCAGTACATCGGCTTATTGCAGTATTGGCATTCATCCAACTATTTGGATGTCATATGGAAGTCACAGAAGTACAGTCAACTCTTTGACTTTCCTTCTTACTTGGGTCTAACCCGTGCTTCCACTGTGCTCCCTTTATCTATAAACAACCATTGCTTAAGACGATGGATCTCCTATGTTGAATTCCAAAGATTTCAATATAAGAGCATTTCAACATTTATACATGCTTCATTCAATTCATATAATATGAATATTCTAAAGCTTCATGAATGACTAGAGTATAGATAGTAGAATGATGACACTTATCATATCTACATACATCTTAACTCTTAAAGACTTAGGTTCAGGTAGGTACTTAAACATTGTGAATATATCATCTCTTATAGAGCCACCATTCTGCATGATGCAAAGAACCATGTCATTCATGATAAAATGTCAAGAGCACATACGCATGCCAAAACATCTTCTTATATTTTATGAGGATTATTCAAAAATTACGATCATCATCGACATGTCACTTCCAAAGTATATTCGATGAGAGATCAAGACTGCAGAGAGATACAAACCCCAGGGTTTTAGTCTTATTGACTATTTAATTGTCATTTCTCATTATTATGAGGAAGAATTGCACATTGCAACCACATACATTATGTGTCCAACAACACGTACAATATATTGGTCATGGATCCAATCCATGATATTTTACTGGTTATTATTGAGTAATGTATTGAGTGGGTTTAATGAAGGATTATCAAATAAGAAATTTACATATATATATATATATATATTACTTTGATTTAGAAATTTTTATAACAAAGTTGTCTTGACTTGTCAACATTGAAAGTTTATTCCCTTAATCACTTTCAATGTAAGAGATATACTTTCCATTACATCGCAAGCGAGATCTGGGATCTCCTTTCTTATCTCTGTCACATCTCAATAATATGAGAACCTGTAACTCAGATAAAAAGAAGCAGGAATATATTCTTCCTTGCAAGTCCAACTTGCATTCCCAATTCGATCTTTAGCACCCGGGCCCACTACCCCTAAGGTGATATTGACCCATCATTAATTGAACCAACCAACAACAGGAATAGAACTCGCTATGCGCAATCCAATATCGCCCCAATAATATGAGGACCTGATATTGGGGTCACTAGGCATACATCCTTACTCTTTCGAGAAGCGAAGAGCCTGATCCAGATGCGCTTGCATGCAGGAGCTGTCACTTCGACAGGCATCTCCTACATACAATCCCTGGTAACGGAACCCTTCACCTTGATGGGAGACCATGGATGTCACTTATTTGATCCTCCATATCATATTCAAATTCTAATTAATCATTATGAATCGTATTCATTACGATTAACTCTTCCAAGGAAAATCACAACTCTATTCATAATAGATTGTTTTAATTTTAATTGGATTCCAATTAATCTAATCATATTAAATTAATAATCCAATCAATATCCAACATTCTTTATTATTACTTGAATTATGGTATTATCTCAAATACGTATTATTTCAAATTTTAATAATTAGAAAAATATACTGTGATCTCTCTTAAATTATCAAGTCCCTACCCGCTGTCAAGGCCAATACCGATGGGAGTGGGACATACCGCACACAGTGCAACCTGCTACCCCAACACTCCCCGACTAGACACCATATCCACCTCTTGAAAGGACAATGCCAAATTGATCATTGTGTACTTGAGATGATAATCGGTTCTTCAACCAAAGTTATAACATATATAATAATAATCAAAACATTTTTTATTAACATTATGAGGAGATTTGCTAAACAAATCTCCAATCCTATTCAAGCATCTTCGTTTGTTGGAAAGTAGATTGTGTAACCAATTGTGATCTAGATCATATCTAATCAATTATTTGTTAAGGAAATGTAATTGAAGGAAATAATTATCATCAAATATTTCACAAACATTTATCCATAAGTATTCCAGGAAATTAAACCACTTATTTTTACTAATTAATTAAATGACAATCACAAGGTTCGTGATAAGAAAAGTAATTTCCAGCAATGACCCTCACTTACTAAAATTAGAATTATCTCAATCAATTTAAATCCAAATTAAGCAAAAATAAGTTTCCAAAGTTTTTTAATTTGATTTACAATAGAACCTAAGTGATTTACAATCATTTCTAGGAATTTCAAATCAGTAATTAACTCCTTAATTACGTCATAATTCGCAGTCTCTGAAATAGTGGATACATGTTCACTAATTTGATCATAACTTGAGCAAACGGAAATCCATATCACGCAAAATCAAATACCAAAGTATCCTTATTTAATGTGTAACATAATACAATTGATAATTTCATGTTTAAACAATTTAAAAAGAGCCGAAAAATATCATAAAATAAGGCTGCGAAAATGAAATGCGATAAAACTTTCGCAAACCCTAACGAATCGAAGTCTTCCTAGGTTCATGGATCGCATCCAAAACCTCTAACCTGGCTCTGATAACACTTGAAGGATATAGTGAGATCCTTAAGAGCATCACGGAAGCGTGAGGATCGTATCGTATTCGATCGGGAGCGACTAGTCGCACTAGTTGCTCGAGGCAACAATTAAAAAGTTTTCATGCGATGAAATAACATGATCCGAGAACACTTCTCGGATCTTTTCATCTAAACCACAAACAAGTATTCGGGTTATCTCTTGAAGTGTGGTTGCCATCGAGTCTCTATATGAAGAGACCTCCTGTCTCAAGTCCAACCCAACAGAGGAGACGCTTGCGAGCGTGTTGATGAAACACGTGCTCCTCGCAATCCATGTCGATGATCCAAGTGACGAATCTCCTGATCTCGACATACGAGATCCAACATCTTCTTCATGAGCGCGATGCATCGAAGGAGACGGAGATCCACGAGCACACGATCCGGCAACATAACGACGATGCTGCGACAACTCTCTCTAGAGTTTCCATGGTGGACGACCATATGAAAGAGAGAGAGAGAGAGAGGACGTGTAGAGAGAATGAGAGAGAGAGCATATGATGTAAACTTAAGAAGATCAAGGGGTGCCCTTATATTTATAATACTTTGGGATCCATGTATCTCAATACATGGACAACACAAATCCGTGGCTCTCATTGATTTATGTTTCTTTTAATGGCTAAGATTTTTATTGGTAAAAAATGAACAATAATTAATTTAATTTTGATTAAATATATATTGATAAATCAATGTAATATAATCCTCAAATTAAATCAACTAATCTTGGAGATAATGGAAAGGAGAATCTCTCCTTCCATATAGGAGGGTTGGACTGCCACCTTTTCCTTGTAGGAATTGGTGGCCGTCCCTTCTCCTATTAGGAAAGGTAGATTCCAATGCAATCTCCAAGATTGCATTATTCCATATATCTCTAATATTTACAACAACAATTGTTGTAAATAAATCTATAAAAAATAATTCATAATTTTTTTGTGAATATTGCAATCTTGCCCTTTGAAATTTGTGAATCACATTCACAACTTAAAATAAAATGTGAATTACATTTTCAAATTATTGCCCAATGTGAATCCAATTCACATCAACATTTGATTAACAATGTAAATTACAAATAGCTCTCTCTTATATATTATATATCATATAGAATATCAAAGATTAATATGGATAGTGCTATCCACATTTATCATATCGATGATAATTAAATCACATTTAATCATCTTGGATCTCTATTCTCATGTTCCCAAATAATATGAATCACGTTCACATTATTCCATCTTTGATAATTCAATCACATTTAATTATCTAAGATAACTTTCCTTATGAACCAAATTCATATTATTCATGATAATTAAATCGCATTTAATCATACATTTTCTCAATGCTCGGATACGTATATCAACAATGAAATTATCTTGAACTCTTTCAAGGATAATGTGCTTTCTCCGAGGATACTTGGAGATAAGGACATGGCGATTACATTATTCCACGTATAGTGACTTGGATATTAAGATCAAATCCCAAATCCAGATCTTGCAAACCTCCCATAGATGCTTGATTAAATCAAAGGTCGTAGATCCAATCTTCTCATTGCATCTGAATCACATTTAGATCACTGTCCAACACTTGGAGCAAGATTAGATTACTTCTCTGCTTAGAGGAGTCACTAAAATCCAGACCCGTTTCATCACTCCCTAGGAATGGAAGAGTCATGGTTATACAATCGTTTATGATCACATCACTCGCAGGTATTCCTAATACATGTACATCCTGCATACTGGAAGACCCAGAATAAACCAGAAGTATAAGATCAATTTTACACTGTCTATTTCAAGGATTTATCATTAAGTTTCTCATTCGATAATTGAGAGTCGGTATGGATCATATACTTTCCAAAAGCATATATCATACCTAGGTGTTGATCGTATACTTTCTGAAAGCATATATCAATCCCTATAAATTCAGTCAAGCTTCCAAAGCGAGACGACCGCGCGCAGAATTGATTCTTCCCAATATCTCATGAGTGAGCTCATGTCTTCCAATTCAGTAAATGAACCTATATGATCCCTTTGAGAGATCATATTACTCATATGCCCTTATATGTACACCAGCGCACCGATGTATAGACCTTGATTAGGTCATCAACCTGTCGGTCTGCCAAATGTACATACTCAGACCTATAGTAACACATATGTCACCGATTAGAGGATGCGCGCCTATATCATGACAGCATACGACATAGGGCTTTGGTTATCTCGATCTCATTAAGTCAACTCTTTGACCTAACTTATTAAACACCTCTGAATCTCAATTCCTATGCAGAGGACCTGCATCAAGAGGTCGGTTAGATATCAACCTTTAGACAAAGGATTGTCATCTCCTTCTCAGGCTGGGGATCATCTCTTAATAATCATTTGACGGTGCTTGATGAGTCCTCAATCTAACTCTTTAGATATTCATCCAAGCACCAGCCTCTATGATTCAATAATTGAATCAACATCTGTATGATCATTAAGATGGCCATGGTACATAACCCTAATTATACTAAGGGACCTATTATGCAAATTAGCTTCATTTCAGATAAGGGAATGGTATTTGCAATAACATTTATTGCATAATGGCTCGCCTTGGGATCGCATGTCCGACACAATGTTCACAAGATAATTGTGAATTATCATTATGAGATAATATTGGAGATGAGATAATGTAATATCATTGGAAGGAGATTGGCATCCACCAAAAAAGGTGGTGGGCGACGACCAAGTCCCAATTGGATTGGGTGGCCACCCCCCTTTATGGTTGGATGATTATATCCTTCCAATTATCTCTAAGGATAGGTAATTTGATTAAATTAATTGTTATTGTTTTTACAACAAAAATCATGGCCATTGAAAGGAACACAAATAAATCTCATCCATTTATTTTATTTTATTTTTGGACTCCCAAAATACTATATAAGAAGAGACAACCCTTGCTCTTTAATAATACAACAAGAGACACAACATATACTCTCTCTGTCTTATTCTCTACAGGTCCTCTCTCCTCTCTCATTGTGGCCATCTACCATGGAGCCCTAGAGAGAGTCTCCACTATCGCTGCACCGTTGCTATGTTACTGGATCATTTGCTCGTGGATCTCTGTCACCTTAGGCGCACCTCGCTCGTGAAGAAGTTATCGGATCTCCTGTGATGAGATTAGGAGATTCACTGCTTGGATCATCGATATGGTTTGCAAGGAGCACATGTTTCATCAACGCGCACGCAAGCGTCTCCTCTGTCGGATTTGACTTGAGATAAGAGGTCTCTTCGTTTAGAGACTCGATCGTAATCACGCTTCAAGAGGTAAACCTAATACTTCTTCGAAGTTTAGATGAAATGATCCGAGAAGTGTTTTTAGATCAATTGGTTTTATAGTTTCAAAATTTTTAAATTCTGCTTCCTCGAGACACTAGTACAACTAGTCCCTCCCGATCGCATATGATGCGATCCTCACTCTTCCATGATGCGCTTAAGGATTTTTCCATATCCTTCATAGGGTTGATCATGTGAGAGCTTGAGAGCAGTGAATCTAGACCACTAAATTCTTCTCATCACTCTCCTCCTCCAATCAACCTGTAGAGAGATGGTAAAATCTAGTGGTCCAGAATCATTGCTCTCATGCTCTACAGTTTTTTGTTCTCACAGAATCAGTTGTATATATACATACATATATATATGCATTTCCTTCCAATAGGACATGGTCCTTCTTGAGTTCAGGAGGGCCACCCTTCTTTTTTATAGAAAAATACGATTACATAAGTAGAATACGTTTACAATTTGTATTATAATGTGCAGTTTTAATGTTTGTATTATAACGTGTAGTTTTATGTGTAGTTTTGTATTTATAATTTGCAGTTATAATACAAATTGTATACGTACTATATTAAATTGCCCGAGACTTCTACAAAAAGAGAACAACCTTCCTGAACTCATGAAGGGCACATCTTATTAGAAGGGTTGCTTCTTGGGGGGCAACCAATGGGCTGCTCCCACCACATTTTCCCCCATTTTTTTGGAAAATAAAAATATGTATATTCATCGCTATATCTCTCTAATATGTCATTCTAATTTTTCCATAAACATAGCTCATATACCCTCTATCTAAAACAAGTAATTATAATGGTCTAAGAATTGCTTTAATCGACATGTTTAGATGGAGAGCACATGAGTCTATGTTTCTGACGAAATTTGAATGACATATTAGAGGGATATAGTGATGAATATAGATATTTTTATTTTCCAAAAAAATAAAAATAGGGGGAAAATGGGGCGGGAGAAGCTCTTTGGTTGCCCCCATGGAGCAGAAAAAAGGTGTTGCTCCAGTACCATTTTTCCGCATTTTAAGTTTTTTTGAAAAATTCATCATATTCATCACTATATCCCTCTAATATGTCATTCGGATTTCGTCAGAATCTTATCTCCTCCATCTAGAACATGTAATTTTAACATCTCAATATTGTTGTAATCGACTTGTTATAGATGGAGGGCATAGGAGTATCAGTTTCTGGCAAAATCAGAATGACATATTAGAGGGACATAGTCATGAATATACATGGTGAAATTTTTCAAAAAATAAAAAATATGCGAAAAAAATGGGTGGGAGAAGCCCCATTTTTCCATATATATATATATATAGAGAGAGAGAGAGATAAGTGATTCTGTGAGAGCCAAAAATTGTGAGAGCAAGAGAGCAATGATTAGAGGAGAGAGATGGGCAAAATCTAGTGGTCCAAACTCACTGCTCTCATTCTCTAACAGTTTTTGGCTATCACATTAT
Source organism: Ottelia alismoides (assembly GCA_037367405.1). Taxonomy (NCBI): domain Eukaryota; kingdom Viridiplantae; phylum Streptophyta; class Magnoliopsida; order Alismatales; family Hydrocharitaceae; genus Ottelia; species Ottelia alismoides. The sequence continues at coordinate 473,702 of JAZKJV010005969.1, read as the reverse complement.
CAATCCTATATATATAGAGAGAGGGGGTTGATTCTGTGAGAGCATGAGAGCAATGATTCTGGACCACTAGATTCTTCCATCTCTCTCCTAATTGATCGGAGGAGGAGAGAGATGCGTAGAATTTAGTGGTCCAGATTCATTGCTCTCATTCTTTTACAGTTTTTGGCTCCCACAAGATCAACCATATATATAATATATATTGGGTAAAATGGGATTGTTCCCTGAGGGGATTAACTTGGCTCCCCACATCCTATTTTTCCCTTTTTTTGAAAAATACTTCCGCGAATTTTCATACCTATATCCCTCTATTATATCATTCAAGTTTCTTACAAAACAGAGACTCCTAAGACCTCCATCCATATGGGATCAATTTCAACACTTCTATGACCGTTAAAAAATATTGGAGGCTGTAGGAGTCTCTATTTCGTACGAAACTTGAGTGACATAATATAGAGATATAGTGATGAAAATTCACGGATTCATTTTTAAAAAAAAATAAAAAAATGGGAAAAATATGGTGGGGGAGACAAGTTAGCTTCCCCCATAGGTCATTCCCAGTTTTCCCTATATATAGGAGGTCCTTTCAATAGGATGCGTCTTTCCTGAGTTCAGGAAGGCCGCCTACTTTTTGTAGAAAACACAAGTATTCTAGTAGAATACATGTACAATTCGTATTATAACTGCACATTTTTAATAATAAATTGCACATTATGATACAAATATTAAAATCACACATTATTATACAAACTCTATACATATTTTAATAAAATCATCATTTTTTTTACAAAATTGGTGGCAGCCTCCTGAGTTCAGGAAGGATCACGCCCTATTGGAAGGAAATCCTATATTTATGTATGTATGTATGTATGTTGTATGTATGTTTATTTGTTTGTTTGTACGTACGTACGTGTATGTATCTGGGAGCCGACACCCGAGTATGTAGGTAACTCCATACATCCTATCTTTCTTCATTATTTTTTGATTTTATGAAGGAAACCTTAAGGGGATTTGCTTAATATAGTGAAGGGAATATGTGTTTCAAGTTTCATATAAAACAAATATTCCTAATGAGTTCATCTAGAAGGGCCAATTTCAGCAGTTCTAAGTTCATTAAATTTTGATAATCTTGATCTAATTCCTATAATGTTTTATTTAAAAAATAAAAAAATAATGGGAAAAAATGGGTGTTGGTAGTTACCTACTCCCATGGGGTGTAGGCTCCCTTTTCTACACACACACAAAAAATATTCATTTCTAATAAGGCATACCTTTCCTGAGTGCATGAAAGTCCACCATCTCATCCGTATGCAATTAACCCAACGGATCCGATTAATTACTTTTTATCATTATTTTTTAAGTTGAAAATCTATTTTAATCATTTTTTTCCATTCAAAAAATAGAAGGTGTCAACCCACATTGTATTTTCAGATTCTTCTTTGGGAGAATCCTTGTCAGGGTTTTCTCCTCTCACAACTAACGATGACGATGACAACAATGCTTGAGGGCATAATGTACGGGGAGGGTGACGGCGTTCAAGGTCGTGCATGGGAAGGGGGAGAGCGATGGCACTCAAGATGCACATGGGGAAGAGGAGGGCGACAATGCATGGGGATGGGGAGGCCGTTGGCAATGCTCGAGGGTGAAGCATTCACGACCATGTACGGTGAGTGCCAAGGCAACGGTGCAAAGGGTGGTAGTGGGCGACAGTGTACTGGGAGGGGGGGAGGCGTTGACTCTTGAGGCCGCACACAGGGAGGGCACACACCTTGGAAGAAGTTGTTGGCATCAATCCTCCTGGGTTGATGCCAACATGCATTATTTATTTTTATTTTAGGAGAAAGTGCGTCCTAAGCAAGGCACACATGAGAATGGGGTGGATGAGCAAAATGATATATAGATAGAGTGAAACGAGGGCGAATATACAACATAGTGGATATACAGTGGATCAAGAAGGTAAAAAGTGAACCTTCTTGCGAGACCGCTGAGGAATGGATCTGACCTGGTGGAGGTCGATATCAGGGTCCACAGTGGATGGAAGCCGCTCAGGATCGACCTAGTGAAGATCCTCAGTAGTCGCAGAGTGAGAAGGCACGGACGGGTCAATGGAAGTAGTGTGGCTAGGTCTGGCCTTGGGTGTCTCACAAATGTCAAAATGAAAATAGACGAACTCATCATAGGAAGAAGTAGAGTCAAGGTCGTCCTGTGTGGTCTCTCTTAGGTCAAAACCAAATGGAATGAACTCATCAGTGGAAGTAGTCGAGTCATGTTCGTCCTCTACAGTCTCAGCTGGATCATTATTCTCATCAAAAGGCCCAAATTCCTGATAAAAGTAACAAGATCAAATTTGGCCTTACTAGTCTCCTCAATATCTGCCCTTCGCTCTAAAGTGTCAATCATGTAAATCCCGCAGATGTCATCAACACATCGCCAAATACTAGAAGAAGGAATTCTGAGGTCCATGCTTTCTGAGTCTTCCTCCATGGGATGAATTCTCAGGTCTCAGTGGAATCCAACACACAACAAAAGTCATTGATGGTCTCATCAAGACCATAGTTCTCGAGGTCAGTTAAGATAAGTGAAGGCACAACAGGTGCATGTCTCTGATCGGATGTAGGTGTAGTGATGATCACCTCGCTCTCGTCAACAGGATGGAAGCGAATCTTGATCCATAATCAATAACGACTCTTGCAGAGGCGAGAAATGGTCATCCCAAGATGATTAGAGAGTGCTCCCCTGTGGAGGTCTCCATGGGCAATACGACAAAATCTACAATGTAGCTCATGCCTTGAATCCAAATAACGACATTTTCAAGGATACCCTTCGGCCTCTTGATAGATCCATATGCGAATTGAACTATCATCCTGGTTTTCTTTAGAGTCCCTAAGTGAAGAGACTGTACCAGCGAGAATGGTATGATGCTAATCAAAGAACCACTGTCAAGGAGAGTGTGATCACAAGTGTGGTCAAAGATGGTGCAACTAATAAAAGGTGCAACAGTGTTCCTTTTCCTAGAAGATGGACGGTATGTAATGGCATGGGCAATGGCCATGGTCAAGATATGATGATCATATATGCTCCTCCGCTTTCTTTTCTTGGGAAGTTGAATAGATAATTGGGTCATGTCCTAGCGAAGTGGGGCATCAATGATCTCATGAATGGTGGCCGCCACTTTGGGTTCAGTCAACATTTTTTTAATTTTTGTACCTCCTTCATACAAGGGAGGAGACCGAATTAGCAACTACATGAGGAATGGCAAGAGCAGTCTGTACAGTAGCATCATTAGGGTTAAGGGTGGGACAAGATGTTAGTGGATGTGTGGTCAAAGGATCTGGCAAATGGTCCCTCTCCTCACAGTCAGAATCAACCGTCTCCCGAACTCTTTTTGTATTTTTAAAATTTTCTCATTTTTTTTTGTATTTTTAGTGATTGTAAGCCCTCATGGAAATCCTCAAATGAATCCATATCGTCAGATCGTGAAGCATCAATGTGGCTCTTATTTAGGCAAGGGAGGTCATCAATCCTCGAATTCATATGCTCCATGAACTGGGTCAAGGTCTCAAGTGTAGAAATTGTGAGAGGTGACTCCAACAGATCAGTCTCGGGTGGATGTGAAAAATGTGAAGGTGGAGGTGGGTAAAAATCCGAGGTTGAAAATGTGGTTCAGGTGGATATGTACAAAAGTTAGAAGCAAAGTCCTCCTAGAAACAAAAGAGGTGGACCGGCTGGAGTGTACGAGGGATACATGAAGTCCGGATAAAAAGAGCTCCGATTGGCCATCTCAAAACAAAAGGAAAATAGTCAGGAGAGCATGATGGTCAAGTCAAGAGGAATGAGAAAAAGGTGCATATGTGTAGAGACGATCTAAAATTCGCACAAGCAAATACAAACAAATGCACACAAGACAAAATGCACACCTCAATTCGCCTACTCAACTCGGTGAAGATCGTGAAAGTTCGGTCTTTTTATCTTGTCTTTTTTAGAGTTAGGTAAGAAGTCAAAATTTGTACAAACACTTAGGAAGGTTGAATGGGATTTGGGTAGGCCTTAGTGTGTATGTGAGCAATTAAAACAAAGACAATGAGGGGATTACTCACTCAAGACAAATATTTTTCTTTTTGATCCTTTTTAGGGTCAAGTAATGTTAACAGTCCCAATTTTATTTTTATCACTTTTTTTGATTTTTTAAGAATGCACGAATCCTAATAAGGGAGCAATTCCTTTTTGCAACCTAGGTAGTCAAAAATCAGAGGGAGAGTCGAAAAAGTAATGCAAGCGATGAATCGACGATGAATGCTAAAGAGAAACGTTCACCTTGCCTCCAGCACTCTACATGTAAGGATGTTAAGCAGAATTGAAACCTATCTATATGCAAATGCAACTGATGAAATCTCCTTAGGTGAACAATTGCTATTAACGTGAAGAACAAGATGCTTATTATTCAGATGATAGACCAATGTCCGGTCTTTGATGCCACTCGGTGCCTACCACAACGGGTCCTGCACGTGCCATATGCGACCTCTCTTGGCATGCGGTCTCAAATCCAAATAACTAGCCATTCAAAATTTGACTAAGTCCAAGAACGAATCTATAGGTACATGTAATGATGATTAATGTGTTTGGCCTTAATCTATCGTCAAGAAAATCCTACAACTAGGGCTCAATCATGCAAAAGAAAGAAAATAATATTGGAAAACAAATGAATGAAAACAATGCGAAGAAAATGTGTCAAAACTGATGAGGGTCCCAAGGGAACAATCCCTCAAGAACTGGACCTCATGAGATGTGAAGTGTGGCAGAGTCCTGAATTATTACAAGTTATTAGGTCTCTCTCTTACTTTAGTTACAAAAATTAATAAATATGCAAAAATAAAGGTGACTATATTCAAAATGTCCTCCAAGTCCTCCTTTGCTGCTCTCTCTTATCGACTAGGTCAGAAAGCTGACTCCTCGTCTCAGGGGTTGCACCGAATCTCCTAAGAAATCCGCCCTTGATCCACGATCCCTCATAACAAATTCAAATAAGGAAGAGTGATTAGATAATTCGAACAACTACATCAAATAAAAGAGAAAATAAATGAAGGAGACATAGACGGATAATCACAATAAAAAATAATACCAATTTATGCGGCGTTGCTCCTCGGTAACGGCGCCATTTGTTGAAGAGGATTTTGGAAGGGTCTAAAAATCTCACAAGGCGAGAGATCCAGTCGATGCGGTGACCGCTCACGAAACCCATCTTCTGACAACATTAACCAACAAATAATTATCAAACAATGAAAAATAAATGCGAAGTTAAAATTTATTTTATTTAACTCTACAATAAGATATGTATAGTGTGCAAGTATGTGTAGAGTGTCGAACACAGGGAGCAAACGAGATAGATAGGGCAAGTGAATGCAAAAGTGATTGTGGTATGTTTATCTATGTGTCTTTTGTGGGTTTTTTATTTGTAATCTTTTTATTTTATTTTTACTTTTATATTTTTGTATTTTGTTTTTTGATTTTCTATTTTTATATTTTATTTTTATATTTTATTATTTTTTCTGTTTATAAAACAGATAAAATATATAAGGCTATATATAGTATATATACAATATATGCTAATACAGTAATAAATAATAATAAAAATAGATAAAATAAAGAAAAAATATTTTTGCATTTAAATAATTTTTTACTATTTTATGATTTTTATGAGTTTTTGATAATTTTAATATATTTTATGTTAAAAATACCCAAAAATAGGGTTTAATAAAATATGCTGAATTAAAATAGATATATAAAATAGGAAACAAAATCAAAATTTATCCAAATTAATTTTCATATATAAATAACAATATAAAAAATAGAAAATGGAAAATATAATTTTTAGAATTTTTATGAATTTTGTTGATTTTTATAAGTATTTTTGTGGTCTTTCAATTTTAAGTGTTTTCTTTTGTAATTTTTAGTGATTTTTGGTCTGAAGGTTTTAAATACTTAAATAAACAAAATATATTTTTTGGGAATTTTCAAAACATTTTATATTTTTTTTGGAAATTTTCAAGTCAAACATGAGCTTTTTTAACTATTTTTTATTTTTAATAAATAAAAATTCCTAAAATTGCAAAATATAATGTGTGCATAAAAGTTTGTGCAATCAGAAACATACATGTATTTTATGAGTTTTTTTTGGAGTTTAATTGCTATTTTAAATAAATACAAGAAATAAAGAGAAACTACACTGCTGGTAGAGGCATTTTTACAAATAGAATAAAGTTCCAGGGACAACATGCAATTTCCACAAAAAGTTATAACTGAATTTTAAAGTTACAGGACTAATTCGACATACCCAAATCCTCAAGGCCCTCCTATAAAAATGCCAAGCTCACGTGTATAGGTACGCGAGCCGCGCTGGTGGGGACCAAAAAGCAATTACCAAAATGTTGGGGGCCTACTTGTAATTAATACAAAAATTATGAACGGCCAAGGAAGGTTAGAGTCTCGAATATTAAATACAAAACTTTGGTGGGGTTAAAGATCAAAATACCCACAACTGAGCATGAGCCAATGGCTGGATGAGCTTGACTTGCCACGTAGCCGACCTACGTTGCATGATACTGCTTCGCCACCAATGTTTGAGATTAGATCTCAGATCGAGATCCAGCGGTGAAGGCTTGAGAAGATCCGACGGTAGCTGGCAAATCTGGATGGTTGTTCTTAATCCGATGACAAGCGAAGTAGCTGGAAGAGATGCTGAAGAACTCTCCTCTAGCGAGCCATGATATGGTGATGCATGCACTTCCGATGACCGAAATCCCCTCTGGCGATCGTGTGACGTTGCTGCAATCCTCCCGTGCCTCCCAAAGACCTCCAAAATGTCTAGGGGCTACTAATGGAGCCCCTGGATCTCGAGGTACCTAGACGGTGTTCTTGGAACCAAAAATGTCTGTAATGAGGCTGTAGCGATCAGGGACCTGCAAGGTTAGCTTAAGCACAGAAGGAGAGCCCCCTAGATGTTTTCGTGGTCGAAAGGAATCGGAATGGTGGTGCGGAGGCAACTCTGGTGAGGTGGAAGTGGTGGAGTGTTTTGGTTCTGATTCCGTGAGAATCATGGGAGCTGGAGGTGCGTGGGATGGCAAGAAATGAAGGGGAAAAAAGATGTAGTGGTTTGTGGGTTGAGGCACGGTCGGAGATAGTGGGATGGGTTCACTGGAGACCAGGGTCCGATGAACTTCGAAGCGGGTTTTTTACACTGATACCCATGGTCAAAGTATAAAATAAAAGCGAAAACAAATCCTAGGAGCTAAACTAATAGAAAAAGCAAGAAATAGCATACCTTACTAGTCAAGACCGGGAATGTGGGACCTCACGGCGGAGGTTCGTCGGAGATAGGGTGGAAGCCGCCTCAACCCTCGCCTGAGCTTGCTCGAGGTGGCTGGAGAAGGTTCTGTCACCGCCTTCAATCCAGAGCGCACAGAGGAGGCCAAAGCATGGTCCAAAGGGATTCAAACTCAAAGGGGGTCAACGGGAGGGTTATGTACAACTAATCGAGACGATGGGAAAATCGATGAAGATGAGACGAATCAGTGATGCTCGACCTAATAAATCGAAAGGGCGTGTAACTACAATGATTGAGGAACAAAAAGTGAAAAATAATCGAACCGAGAGGATGAAAAGAACATGCTATAAAAATCGATGAAATTGATGAGAAATGAGGTTTGAAACAAGATACCAGGCGGGTCAGAGGAGTTGACCAGAGTCAACCCTCCCTGCCACCTGGTTGGTCCACGTGGACCAACCAGGAAAAAGAAGCATGAAAAAGATTAAAAAAATCAAAAAAGAATTAATAAATGATTTTATTAATTTTAAGTTATACCATAAAAAATGTTTATTATTTTCTAATTTATTTTTTATGATTTTTTTATGTTTAGAGTTATATAATTACAAATTAGTTTTTAGGGCTTAATTATAGGTATATTTGCCTATGATTTATGTCTTTTATTTTTATTTTGTAATTCTGATTTTATTAATTTGGTTTATTATTTTACATATTTATAACTTATTTTTAGATGCTTAAATATACTTTTTATTATATTTTTTGATATAATATATACACTTAAACAAATAAATATATTTATTATATAAGTATAGACATAGGTATTTTACTTATGTATTTTCTATACATATTTTATTTTAGTGTTTTCTTTACTGTTTTATTTTAGTTTTAATATGTACATATATTATAAATAATGTTTACAAAATTATACAAATATAAAATTACAAAATAATAAATAATAAATAATTTTATTATTTCAATCAGGTAAAATATACAATAGGGGTCCAAAACCTAACTTTCACATCTTAACTCCAAAAAATATAAAATCACCTTCATTAAATAGCTTATTAAAAGTTATATACAATTAAAATGATTTTGATATATTTTGACTTTTTATTTGAGAGATATGTGTCTGGGAAGTTGGGATTTTGAAAACTTAATATGAGTATATCTTTTATTTTGTATATTATTTTTGTATGAAATCAATTTTTATTTTTCTAGATTTTATTATCTGCAACTTTCTTGTTCAAAGTTTCTTTATTTGAGGTATACAAAGTGGAAACTAAAATAGGTCGAAAAATGAAGAATAAATGAATAAATAAAAGTAATTTTTATTTTATCAATGGCCCTTGTCTCCCCCTACTTTATTCGTGGTCAACCTAGTCATCAAGATGGCTAGGTTTCAGGGTTTAGGATCATAATGCACAAATGCTAAATTGCCTAAATTAAATGTATTTACATGCATTTACTTGGGTTTTTAAGGCCAAAATGATAAAATATAGGTGACGACATGGAGATTTATCAATATGAAAATAAACAAGCTATACTATATATTCTAAACGTTTCTCACCAACAATGACGTCATTTGTTATTATGCATAAGGATTGAGGTACCTAACATTCAGTCTTGGAGGGTTTGTAGTGTTTGACAAGTCGAATCCGAAAAATTATTGTACCAACTGCTCTCATGACACTCGGTACCCGATCAATGTAATAATCAACAACAATCAACACACAAATATATATATATATATATATTGTGAATGTAAAATGTGAGTCAAACTTTATTTTATTTCACTCTATAAAATGTGTATAGTGGACAAGCAGTAGAGTGTTGAACTTTGGGGACCAAATTGGTAGGTAGGTTAATTATTAGTAATTATTTCTAATTAATAATAATTATTTTTAACTTTTAACCATTTTTTAATTTATGTTGTTTTTTATTATACTTAATTTTATGGGTTTTAAATTTTTTATGATTTTTTTATATTTTTGATTTTACTTTTTTTCATTTTTTAATTTTTTAACTTCTTTTAATTTTTAAAATAAATTTACAATTATATATAATAATATAGATATTACATCTAAACAAAGTAATATATAGAATATATAATATATATAGGGTATTATATTTCTAAATATACATAAATATACTAAAACTAAACTAAATAAAAATGTTTTTGTGTTTCTATATTTTTCTTTAGTTTAGGTATTTTATAGAATTTTTGCTATTTTTTATATTATAAAAGTATGAAATATATAATAGTGCATGGATTAATTATCCTAGATAATTATTAGTTTAATAAATATAAATAAGCCTAAAATAACCAAAAATTATTTTAAATATATACTATATAATATATAGAAAATTTGAAAATGAGATAATATAATTTTAGATTTTATTTTTTTCTTATTTTTATAATTTTTTTAGAGTATCGTAATTTTTAGATTTTGTATTTTGTATTTGTTAGTGATTTTTGGATATGTGTTAATAGATAATATAATATAGGTATTATATTTTTGGGGAATTTGTGGAAATGTTTATCTAATTTTGGGTTTTAATAATTAGTCAGAGCAAACCTGAATGTTTTTTTTATTTTCAATAAATAGGAAAGTTAATTAAAATATCATACAAAAAATATTTTTTCATCAAACAAGATTTCAGGCACTTAAAAATGTTCCTACTATTTTTGGAGCAATAAAATTATTTATAAAAATGAATATTCAAAAAATAAAATACTAAACTGGTAGGGACATATTTACAATTTATAGAAACATTTAATCCATTTAATAAAAGGTCCATGAAGTTTAGGATACACAATCCCATTTTTATTGCGCCTCATGTGGCACAACACGTGAGGCAGGAGGACGTAAATGCAATAAACAGATAGTATGAGGGTCTAATAGTAAAATAACCAAATTTATTTACAAAGCAATTACTATTTTAAAGTATTACATTAGTATACAAAAATCAAAGGGGCACATGTACTATTTACCCTTTATGCGTGCGATAAAGCGGTCCTAGACATGCCACGTAGAGCCACTTAAGCTGATCAGACGGTTGGCGAGGCATACCGGCTCGCTCCAAATGAATGCCCATGATTATACCTAGGTGTTGGCTTCAATCCAATGACTCTGGAGGGGTTTGCAGGAGCACCCAAAAACAACCATTTGGGCAGCCTTGATCAGCCAAATCTCCTCGCTCTGGCGTCCTTCTTTGACGTTGGGTAACTATACACATTCCTAGGAGAGATCCGAATATGCAGGAGGCCTTCAGATAGTCTAAGTCTCAGTGATGGAGATCTGGTCTCTTCTTCTTCAGCAGCCACCTAGAGGTCTAAGTTTAACTTTGATTTGCACTCCATGTGCTCCTTCAAGCCTCGGCTCCTGCAAAAAAATACAACAGGGCTCAAAGAGAACAACCTCAACTCGAAGTTGAATCTTGTAGCAAGGGGGATGAAGGGGAGATGATGCTCTGGTGATGGTTGGAGGAGGAGCTTTAAATCTCTATACTTGCCTTTGCTAGTCCCTAGCAAACACTTATGCAATAAGTACAAAAAGAATAAAAAAAAGAAAAAGGACAATTAAAGAAGGATAGAGTGGATAGGGGTACTTTCAGTGCAATGCATGTCTTTACAAAATCTGAATTTGGAGCTCCTGTCAGACCTTGGGTGTAGATGTGTGTGGAACCTAGTCGGGAACCAGCTCTAAAATACAACAGCCTTCGATAGTCACAGAACTCGGTTCAACCCACCTCAATAGCCTGGTCAGAACTGGCCTACATCATACGCAAACCCTTATAACTATGAAGCTGACTTGTACAGTGTAAGTGATAGTGGCTCTCCCCAACTGAAATGATAAAGGAACTGACTTCTCCATAATGACAACCCAATGATTCCCCAATCCAACAGCTCTTTCCTCGAGGAGCAGGGTATTCCCTTCTAAGTTCAAGTGGCAACCAGCTCAAGAGGAGGGGGTGAAGAGAAGAATGGACGGTAGCCAGTGTAGCTACCTATCCTAGGATGCAAGACCAGTGTAGTCAAGTCATCCAGCTTCAGGCTCACATATTTGACTTTGGAATTTAAGCTTGCTTATTGGCTTTACAACATATGTACATACTTCACAGGCATTTTATTTTTGTACAAGCCTGACCATTTTTTTTTCAACATACTATTCACAGCAGCATTTACATAAGGAGTTTTTCCTCTTGAGCCAGTAGACTATCCCTCTTTTGAAGCTTTATCGCAACCCACAATCTCCTGTCTTTAGACCTCATGGCTATTGAACCAGGTTGGGGTGCACTTCCCTCCCTAGACGAGGACGAATGTTTCCACCCGTGTGCGTCTCAGACTGGCAAATCCAACCCCTCACCACTCCAGCTGAGTTGAGCCAAGTGGAAGGTGCAAGTGTCCAAGTTAGTTCACGGTCGGCAAGAGTCATACGTGTGTCTCGAAAAGTTCTAGTTAGTCCACTGAGGTGACTTGAACCTAGCCCTGATTTCTCAAAGAATTAAGTCTGTATAGACCTGAAGTACCTTAAACCTAGTTCCCATAAGGTTCCAGTGCAGTTAGGTGCGGTAAGGTCTAACCAAGCTCCAATTTGAGACTTTATTGGACTGATTCAATCATCAAGCTCACTCAAATAGAATATGAATGGTATGCTTATGCTATGCACAATGAATGATGCAATTTTTCACAAAGGTTTTTTTTAAAAAAAAGAAGCAAAGAATGTTTTTACACAATGAATTTTTGCAAATAAAAACTTGACACATACAAAAAGGTTTATACAATTATTTACACGGGTGTGCCGCTTTATTTACAAAATGTATGGATTTATAAAGACTCTACAGGTTTTAATGAAGTAGTTTATTTTGGCTGTTGAGAAAGAATTTTATGCATTTTATTTCTGATTTACAGGTATTTGTAATAGTGATCTTATTCTTCAGGTCTAGTTTTGAAAATAATTTTGCAAACTATGGTACACGATAATTTTTGCAATCATTTACACACATTTGAAAACTATTTTTGCAAAGATTTTTCACACTATATATACATTTTTCACAATAATTTTGACTAACATTTTTCAAAACATTTGCACATAGGTTTTTCAAATCCTTTCTTTCACACAAAGAAAAGTTTTGCAATCCAAACAGTTTCACACAAGTTGAAAACATTTCACAGCAAATTTTTCAAAATAGGTCACATTATTTTTCAAATCATATTGTATTGGTATCTAGCCTGATTTATTAATCAGTATATACAAAAGAAGAAAACGGTATTTGATGTATATTATGGTTTTGGCTCTTATAAGCTTTATTTGGGATTATGCTTATTTTTGTATAAGAGATTTTTGTGCAGACTCCTTAGACTTAGTCAAGAATCATTTTCTTAAGAGTTTTGAAAACTTTAGTCTAAAATAATTTTGCAAACATATACACGTATTTGAAAATGATTTTACAAAGGTTTTACACAGCATAGATAGGTTTTTCAAAACAATTTTGACAATCAAGTTTTATAATCATTTGCACACTGATTTTCACACATTTTGATTTCACGCAACGAAAATAAATTTTACACACAAAACTAATTTTCTCAAAGGTTGAATACTTGTACATATTATTTTCAAACAATTTTCACAAAGTTTTTCAAAGAGAACTTTCTTTCACAAAACATTTTTCCTGACTTAATAATCAATACAAATACAAGGAGCCTGAGGAGCTCACAATCATCTTTTATTATTATAGGATTAAATTTTATATTATATTTTATATTGGGGTGATATATTTTAATTTTCAGTATGAGTTATGGCTTATAGTATATACATGGTATATACGACCCCCCTATACTTATCTTGAGCTATGTCCTCATAGGTCGAAAGGAAAAGCAAAGACATAACTCGTACTGAGTATAGACAGATCTAAAGAATCTATATGAATGAAATGAATGAATGAGAAGTTGACCGTCCCCCCTATACTTACGATCAAGTAATCCTAAGTATAACAGACTGTACAAAAAGCAGGGAGGGTCAAGGGTGGGAATACACAGATCGTACTCAAATTGTCTCCCCCTATACTTAGGGTAAGATAAAACTAAGTATAGACAAGAAGAGGAGACAATGGAGAGGATCAGACTGAAATGAAAAACTCTAGGTGCACATCCCCCCTATACTTAGGACAAAGTACATCCTAAGTATAGAAAACTGTCTACAAGGGCGGAACCTTTTAGATAGAAAAAGAAAATAGAAAAGGAAAAGAAGAAAAGAAGAAAATCAGATAAACAGTTCTTGGAGTACATCGTCTGAATCTTCTGAAGCTGCAGCAGTTGTGGATATGTCATCATGTTGCACGAGCTGGATCGAGTCAACAACGGCCAAGAATGCATCTGGCTCTATGTAAGGCTTCAGGAGTTGGCCGTTGACGACGAAGGGTTGTGCGTCAGGGGACAATTCTGATATTGCAATACTTCCATTGTCACGCACTTCACAAACTCGAAATGGCCCTGTCCACTTACTCTTTAATTTGCCCGGGAAGATCCGCAACTTTGCATCAAATAACCACACTTTCTGTCCAACATCGAAGGTCTTTCGTCTGATGTGCCGGTCATGCCAGCGTTTCACCTTCTCTTTGTACATCAAGGTGTTATCGTATGCATAGTCTCGGAATTCCAAGAGCCTATTCAGATCATCTTTTCTCTTCTGACCACTTTTGCGTGAGTCCAAATTACAACTGTTGATTGCCCATAAAGACTTGTGAATTAATTCCACGGGCATATGGCACGGTTTTCCATATACAAGACGATAGGGCGACATGCCCAAGGAATACTTATAGGCGGTTCGGTAAGCCCATAGGACCGAGTCCAAGAGTTGAGACCGGTCCTTCCTGTTTGGCCTAACAAGTTTCTGCAGGATAGTCTTGATTTCTCTGTTTGATAGCTCCGCCATGACATTGGTCTGGGGATGGTAAGGAGATGCAACATGATGATCGATGCCGTACTCCTTCGTTAACTTCTTGACCTCTTTGTTCATGAAGTGGCTACCCCCGTCTGATATGAGAATTTTCGGTATCCCGAACCGCGAAATGATGTTCTTCTTCAGAAACTAGCATACTGTTCGGTTGTCAGTGGCTCGAGCGGGGATAGCTTCAACCCAACGACTCACGTAATCGATGGCGAGAAGGATGTGCTCAAAACCTTGACTGATAGGGAAAGGTCCCATGAAGTCAATGCCCCATGCATCGAAAACGTCTGCTATCTGAATGATTTTTAGGGGCATCGAGTCTTTGGCAGTAAGTGTACCTTTCATTCTCTGACAGTCAGTACATCGCTTAACAAATTATGCTGCATCCTTGAACAATGTGGGCCACCAAAAGCCGCACTGAAGTACTTTAGCTGCTGTACGATCTCCAGAGTGATGTCCACCAGATTCGAGCGAATGGCAATGCTCGAGGACACTAAATTGCTCTGTCTGAGGAATGTACCTGCGCCAAATGCAATCCACTCCTTCCCTGAATAGAAGAGGATCCTCCCATTGGTAGAATCGGATAGTCGACATGAATTTGTTCTTCTGATTTTTCGTCCAATCCGCTGGTGTTACCCCAGAGGCGAGGTAGTTGACTATATCTGCATACCAAGGAAGAGAATCCACTGCTAAGATGGCTTCGTCAAGGAAGGTTTCTGTGATGGGTGCACTGTTCAGAGGAGATTCATGCTGCTCTATCCTGGAGAGATGGTCTGCTACCACATTTTGAACTCCGGGCTTGTCCTTAATTTCCAAATCGAATTCCTGGAGGAGAAGGATCCAACGAATCAGTCTTGGCTTGGCATCCTGCTTCTGTTGTAGGTACCGGATAGCGGAGTGGTCTGTGAAAATTGTGACTTTCGATCCCAACAAATAGGATCTGAACTTCTCAAGGGCAAAAACCACAGCCAGCAATTCTTTCTCTGTCACAGTATAATTTCTCTGTGCTTCATCTAGTGTTCTGCTGGCATAGTGAATGGCATAGGGCGCTTTGTCTTTTCTTTGCCCAAGAACCGCCCCGACTGCAAAGTCTGACGCGTCGGTCATTATCTCAAAGGGAAGGGTCCAGTCGGGCGGCTGTAAGATTGGAGCCTGAGTGATGAGCTCCTTCAACTGATTGAAAGCAAGGAGAACCTGCTGATCAACAATGAACTCTGTTTCCTTGCATAAAAGTTCTGTCAGAGGTCGGGCAATGCGGCTGAAATCCTTGATGAATCTCCTGTAGAATCCCACATGCCCCAGGAATGACCTCACATTCTTCACTGACTAAGGTGGCTGAAGATTTGAAATGACATCCACCTTCGCCGGGTTGACTTCCATGCCACGTTTGGAAACGACGTGACCTAGCACAATACCTTCTGTGACCATAAAGTGGCTCTTTTCCCATGAAAGCACTAGATTGACTTCTCGGCACTTCTGAAGTACTCTGTCTAGGTGCTCAAGACAAGAATCGAAACTATCACCATAGACAGAGAATTCGTCCATGAACACCTCGAGAAAACTGCCTACCATCTCGGCGAAAACTGCTAACATGCATCTTTGGAAGGTTGCAGGTGCATTGCACAAACCAAAGGGCATTCTCTTGAAGGCGTAGGTGCCGAACATGCAAGTGAAGGTAGTCTTCTCTTGATCTTCAGGGGCGATCGCCACTTGGTTGTACCCGGAGTACCCATCCAAAAAGCAGAAGAACTCCTTGCCTGCGAGTCTTTCCAAAACTTGATCAATGAATGGCAAGGGGAAGTGGTCCTTCTTAGTTGCTGCATTGAGATGGTGGTAGTCAACACACACCCGCTAGGAGGTTGGTACCCGAGTAGAAATTTCCTCTCCTTTGTCATTTGTGACCACGGTAAGCCCTGACTTCTTTGGAACTACATGCAGTGGGCTTACCCATTTTGAATCGGAGATGGGATAGATGAAGCCTGCGTCACACCATTTTGTTATCTCCTTCATGACGACGTCCCGAAGGTTAGGGTTCAGCCTTTGTTGGAATTCGCAGGTAGGCTTGGCATCTTCTTCCAGATAGATGTGGTGTGAACACAAGGCGGGATTTATCCCTCGGAGATCTGATACGCTCCAACCAAGTGCCTTGCGGTTCTTTTCTAGAACCTCGAGAAGACGATATTCCTTATCCGGATTCAGCCTGCTGCTGATGATGACCGGATACATTTGTTCTTCACCCGCAAGGAAAGCATACTTTAGGCCTGCCGGAAGTGGCTTGAGTTTTGGTTTTGACCTGTCCACTTTATCTGTCACTTCAGAGACTATGCTGGTGGTGGGATGTACTTCCTTGAAATATGTACCATCCTCATCATCTTGTTGAGATCCCAGTGATGTACCGAACGGGTCTACGTTAAGCTGATCGTGTTTGGTCTGGAGTGACTGCTCAAGTAGATGCGCCTGCATCTGAGAATCTGTCTCCCAAGAATCATCAGAGCATAAGCTGACTGCGCTTTCCAAGTCCTCCTCAAGAGTGAGGGCTTCTTGGGTCCATGGATCGTCCAATGATAAGGCTGAGTCTCTGATCTCTGCAATAAAATCACAGTCTGCTTCAAACGCTGCCTGGCTCTCATCAGTTGTGGCATTGGGCTCTCTGTTCATGTTTATCGTGATCTGCTGGGTGTTCGAGCTGAAAGTAATCTTGCCAGACCCGTAATCAACCACGTCACCTGAAGTACGAAGGAATGGTCTGCCAAGGATGATAGGGGTCTGGAGTAGGGGTGCAGACGAGTCCATATCAAGGACTACAAAGTCAGCTGGGAATTTCATCTCCTACACTTTAACTACCACGTCTTCCAAAATACCTCGGGGCCGCTTGACGGATCGGTCAGCGAACTGAAGGATCATGCGTGTCTGCTTGAGAGATCCCAGCCCGAATTCTTGCATTATGGACGAGGGCAGAAGGTTGATGGAAGATCCACTGTCAAGGAGAGTACGCTCGAAGACCTGATCAAAAATCTCACAACTGATCAGAGGGGCTCCTATATCTTGTTTCTTCTGGGGGAGATTGCTAATGGCTGCAACAGTGGCCATGGAGAGAACGTGCTTTTCTACATCTCGGTGTCTGTTTTCTTGCACTGAGCGACGCCTGTTAGTACATGCCTCCTTCAGTCCTTTCTTTATAGCAGGCATGTATTCCACGGCCTTCAACAAGGGAATCTCAACAATCAATTTTTCTAAAATTTCCACAACACCTGGATTAGACAAAGCCTTTTTTCGTTTTGCATTTTTTTTTGGATTTTTGTATTGCATGAGGAAAAGGAATATGTACATCACTGGCAGGAAAATAAGAGTTCTTATTTACATCAAAATCATCGCCCATCAAATGTTGTACATCCGGACTACAAAAAGGAGTACAAGCTGTATCTTGGCATACTGGTGCTGCAGGGCGAGCAAAAAGTGTAGCGTCTGCTCCATCGGCTGGCAAGGGATCGGTTGCTGCTAGCGGTTCCATTAATGCGGGTGCGGCTTCGCTTCGGCTACAAGCTTCTTTTTGTTGTTTTTGCTTTTGCTGATTTTTTTTGTATTTTTGGCTGAGGTTGCTGCTGGAAATGCACGACAGCTGGACTGGCTTCTCCTTCTTCTTCCTCCTCACCCACCCCTGGAGCTGGCACGGCTGATGCGGAAGATGACGATCCACCTGTTTCTTTATTCACCCCACTTCTGGTAGCAGGCGGAGGCAAGGCCCTACCGCTCCTGAGAGTAACAGCATTAGAATAAACAGTAATATCGTTACCAGACGCGGACAGGACATCACATTCTACCTGCTCTTTCTTCTTGAAATTATTGGGGTTGGCTTCGACCTGCGCCGGAATGGTAGTTCGGGTGGCGGTCAGGTCATCAAGCCGCTTGGTCATATCCACAAGCCCTTTGACAAGTTGGGCCAGACAGTCCATTGTGGGGTTCGTAGGGGGTACTTCTGATGGTTCAGCGTGCAGACCACGCTGTTGTTGGTTGGATGGGTGCGGAGGTTGTTGCTGGTGGTGCTGAGGTGGTGCAGGAAGTTGAAGTTGTTGATACGAGGGGGAGGATATTGCTGGTATTGCTGAGAGGGAGCAGCCGCATACTGGTGATACGGCTGTGGATGTCGGTACTGCGGCTGCTGCTGGTATGGAAAAGTCTGCCTCCATTGATGTGCAAACTGGGGAGGCTGCTGGTACTGTTGGTGAGGCTGAGAGGATTGTCCAAAACGACCACCCTGAGGTTGGTGGTATTGCCGAGTGGCAAATTGCTGACCCTGGGGTTGTCCCTGAGGATGGGTCGGCTACGCATCATTGCTCCATACCCCGTTCACTTCCTGAATCAGGGGTGGTGGTGGGAAGACTGGATCAGATCCGGAAAGGAACTCTGGCTGGTACACGACCATCTGCTGCTGCGGCTGGCCCTGGTCGGGTGCCTGCACGTAGTACACGTGCTGGACTGCCGGTGGCTGCTGGCTCGGCTGAGGCTGATGCTGCGGTTGCTGCTCGTCCTTCTTCTCAGCGGGAGCTTTCGATGGTGTAGCCGACTGAACAGAGTTGATGGTGCCCACCAACAGTTCAAGGTATTTGTTGATCTGATCAAGCTTATCTAAGTTTTGGGTCATCTTCTCGATCACAGCTAGTTTCTCCAGATCTTGTGATCGCTTTTCGATGATATCAACTTTCGAGAGATGGCCCCCGATGATACTGAGGTTGGAGCTCTCATCTCTCTCTGCTTCCTTGGAGGCTGCCATGTGCACTTGTTTTTGCAGGATCTGAGGCTGCTTCTGATACGCCTTGGATGAAGAGAGGGCGGCCTCTCCTTCGGCCATTTCTTCAAATATCTTCCAGTCTACGTCTTCATCCTTATTGAAATGTGAACCCCCACATGCTGCGTCCACGAGCCTTTGGCTTTCAATGTTCAGTCCCCCGAAAAAGTGCTGGACCAAGCTGGTCTTAGGAATATCGTGATGGGGACACTTCTCCTGCAGGTTAGTGAATCTCTCACATGCTTCATGTATCGACTCATGGGGTCCTTGGGAGAAATTACTGATACGGGCTCGCATCTGGTTGAGCCGACCTAGAGGGTAATATTTGTGCAGAAAGGAAGACTTCAGCTCCTCCCAGGTCGTCACAACCTTCCCCAGATGGTTGACCCAATAAAGGGCCTTGTCCTGTAAGCTGAATGGGAATGCCATCATCTTGACAATGTCCAGAGGGACATTGGGATAGTGAATAGTACTACAAAAGCGGGAGAATTGCTGCAGGTGGATGTACGGCTCCTCGCTGGTGTTTCCATGGAATGCAGGGAGAAGAGCAATGAATTGGGGCTTCAGCTCAAAGTGAGCGTGTACCGGTGGAATGAGGATCCACTCGGTCATCTGGCTGTCTCCCGGATTGTATGTTTCTTTAAGTGTTGGCTTTGGTGGTGGTAATTCTAGATCATCATCTGCACCACCACCTCCACCTCCACCTCCTCCTCCCCTACCTCCTCTGCCTCTGCCTCCTCCTCCATTGTCTCGGTTCATCACATCATTCAACATGTCCTGGAAGGCTGTCAGTGTGAGGGCCTGCTCGATCAGCTGCTATTGGATAGCCTGGATAGATGCCAGTAGCTGTGCATTGACTTGATTCTGATCTGACACCTGTCCCTCTGGTTGGGGTGGCTGCTGACCCTTGCCCTTTCCTCCTGGAGCCATGTCAGGGTCTGAGTCGGACGAGATGAACTCCGGAGTAGTCTTCAGGGCTCGCATTATCTTCTATCTGCATAATGAGATAGTCCTGATCAGACCGCTTGCAATTAATGTTCAGCTGCCATGATGAAGCTGGAATTCAGGTCAACCCCAACATGTTGTGAATGGAAAAGGATGTAGACTGTAATCGACTTCCATTCACAACGGCGGAAGTGGGACAAAAGTGATCCCAGTTTATTGGGTGGCCAAGAGAAAAGTAGAAAACGAGGAGTCGGGAGATCAATCTGCAAAGTCCGGATCGGGTTCTCGGGAATCGCCTCGAACTTATTGACGGAGTTGAGTCCATGGAATCGATGTGGGTGTCGGCATGGTCCCGACGAAAACCATCCATGGATCAAATTCGCGAAGCACAAGAGAAGATCGGATGTTGGATGAAAGATATGATGGTCAACGAGGAATAAAAGGAGTGTAAAACAGTGGAGAGGCTCGGTTGAGCGGGGTGGTCAAAGGGAGAAACAACAAAATGTGCGCAAAGGCGCGGGACTTGATCTTTGAACCTTAATCTAGATCCATACAAACACAATACAAAATCGGGTTCACCAACTCACGCCATGTGAAACCGTGAAAGCTCGGCTATTTATTATCTTTTCATTTTTAGAGTTGTGATTTCAGGCATATCTTATAACAAGTCCTTAGTACCTACCCTATAGGAGAGAGAGTACTGCCAGAAGAGTATCTCGTACTTGTCCTCCTCCTGTGTAACCTGTAGTCTGTACTTTTGGGAGTCCTTGTAACCCTTCCTGGATCCCTACTCAGCCAAAGAAATAGAGAGAGGAAGCTGATAGGCGAAACCAATACTTCGGTTCTCGCTCGCAACGGAATCACCCGTGAGCGTGCAAGAACCTACTCGGGCGCAGGACAATGAGACAGACACCCTCGTGAAGGCGTGACCTATGCTCAATACTTTGGACAGGGTCGATGCTTGATGAATCTCGGATTCACCATTCTAAGTCTCATTAATTAAGCTCAAGTCCCTCAAAATCAACAATATTTCTGCATTTATTCTGCATAATTAGCATTCAGGCATGATTTCATAAGAATTGCATTTTAGCATTAATTTCTGCATAAAATAAGGAGCCAAAAATCCAAGCCAAAAATGACCTGTAAATAGCCTAACTTCCCCTATTTTTAACTCCTTCATGCTAACACCGCATACCACAAACTCACTTCCACTGTGTACTCATAGCTGACAAGAATAAATAAAAAATACAAAAAAATCACTAACCCTGTTAAGTGGACCAAAAACCCAAACCCTAGTTTCAGGATTTTCGGACTAAAAGTCACATATCTTCCCCATCTAGTGTCCGATTTGATCTTACTCACTTTTGAACTAATGTACATTCAATTACCTTCAAAAAAAGACCAAGTTCAAGTGAATCGGAGCTCGTATGTGAAAGTTGGGTTTTGGGCCTCTTTTGTATATTTCGCGGTTTTCTGACCTTTAATTTATGTACATATTTTCGTTATCTATAAAAATCCAAAAAAATACATTTAGATGTCTTTTATTTATCTTGGAGTTTTCCATATTTTTCCGGATTTTTATCGTGTTTAAAAACGACAAAAAAATTAGAAAACCCAAAAATCAAGGTATTCTATGTACATGGGATACCCCAAAGATTCACTTTTTACATTTGACCGATTTTGGCTTTGATGTCTTCATGAACGTTGTAGATCTCGTCGAGACGAGCATTTTTCGTGAAGGAATTTTTTCGATCCGAGGTCATTTGCTATTTTTATTGATTTTACAAAATGATTTTTTTTCAAATTTTCTGGTGTTGACACGTGGCAGCCCCAGAGGCCGCCACGTGTCAGCATTTTTTGGGCCTTTTATATACTCGTTTTAAAAAAAAAAATTAAAAACCACGCACGTGCAGCGCACGTGCCACCCCGCACGCACACTGCACGTGCGCCCAGCGCCTTCTCCCCAGGCTCCCGCCACGTGGCCCATATCTGGCCGTTCGATCTCGGTCGATCGAATGGCCAGGCACCCGTCGTCCTCCTCTCTTCGTCTCCCCCAATCCCAGCGCCGACCACCTCCGAAACCGTCGCCAACCGCCCTCCTCTTTCCTCGCAACTGCCCTGACTCCATCTCCGCTACCTCCCTTATCTTCGCCCCGCCGCCTCGCAACGGCCAAACCCTCAACAAACTCCTCACGCACCCTCGCCTATTTAAAACCCCCGCCGCCCCCTTTCTCAGATCATCCGCCACTGTGAGCTTCACGAGGGTGACAGCCTCGCCTTGGGCTGAGACGGCGAGATTCGAGGGTCGATCAACCCTCGTTGCAGCGCGACCTCCTCGCCTGAGCTGCTCTCGCTCCGCCTTGGCGTCGAGCCAAAGTTCTTCGTCTTCGACAACTCGCCTCATCCGACGCTTGGAGATCCATCTTCTTCGCCAGCTACGACTTCGTGCCCCCACTGCCTGCTCCGGCGCCACCGCCAGGAGCGCTGCTCCTCCTCCACCAGCGACTCGGCCTCCCGCCGCCTTGGCCGAGCCGACCAACGCCTCGCTGCTCGCCATCGACTCAAACACCACGTCGCCGCCCTCTTGGCCGTGTGTCGGCCAGAGGAAGGCCGACAATACGACGCCCAGTCCGCCTCGTCCGGTTCTCCTCAGCCGCCTCGCCGCCGGGCTCGCAGCCCGAGACCCCCCACGTGCGAGGCACGTGCGGGGGGACGTCATCCATCGTCAGCCCCCCGGTCACGTGCCCCACACGTGACGCGGGGGTAAATTGCACCAGCCCCCCCCCGAAGACCCTCATATTCACGCAGAGGTCCCCTCCAGCCAGAGGCACGTGCTCTGCACGTGCCCCCGTGGTTAATTTGCATAGGGACCCCCAGTTTCATAGGTAATTGCAATTAGGTCCCCCGCAGTTCATTTTTTTTTCATATTTTGTTTATTTACATCTGTACCCCTGCATTCCTCGTGCATTCTAGACCTCTAGTTTACATTATTTTATTTATTTAAAAATAGCACTTTGTTCATCTTTTAATTCTCTACATTGTGAGCTACTGTGGATATTTTTGTGACTGATGATTAATTAATAAATATTTATTTTGTGGAAAATTGTGAATTTTGCCCATCTGTGCTTGGAAATTCATAGTTGATTAATCGTTAGTCTAAAAGTTCCCCAAAAATCACATATTGTAGAGATTATTTTGATTAACATTGTGCCCAAAAATTTTTGCATTTGCATGCATACTTCGATCTGTAAAAATCATTTAGCACATTTCAGTATTTGATTTTTAATAAGTATTAGACCCTACATTTTTGAGATTTAGGATTTTTCTGAGATCCATCACCTAGTGATAGATCTTAGATAATTTTATCTCTCGAAAATAGTAGGTTTAATATTTATTATAATTAAATATTGAAAATCATTCTGTTTGCATTTAAAAATTCACAAAAAATTCATATTGCATCTAAAAATTCCAAAAAAATTATAGTGCACTCATTTCATTGTCATTTACATTGTGGCCAAGTTTCATATTTTTCGGACATCGTTTGATTGAAATTTACATTTTGCATCTCATATTACATTGAAAAATTCCAAAAAAAAACCACCTTGAAAACCGAACTAAAAATTAGATAGACACAACTCTAGGTTGTTCCTTTGCCTCCTTGTGATCGACCTTGGGACTTGCCTAAGTAAAATAAACATAAAAACCACTTGATTGAATTTGAATAAAATTTGTGGTTATTTCCTTACTGTTTCTGATCGCCGCCTACAACGAACGACACATCATTATTAACACGAACAAAGATTAAAAACAACTTCTTAACGCGGCTTTTACGGACCCGTCAATGCTCTACACAACAGAGAGTCATCATTGGTGACCAAGCCCTACTCGCCTACGTACGATAGAATTGCCATTACTTCGGAAATCCAGGCGATACACAAGGCAGTTGCAGACTGGGTTTTTGGCTTTAATCCTTAGGGGTTCGCACTCGCTCAAGGGAGTAGGGTTTTGGTCCCCCTCCAAGGTACCTGAAAACAATGAGGGCTTTATGAACCCTGTACAATGATAGTCCATCATAGATTTTAATTAAGGTCAAAGTTTATTTAGCAGTCCCCTTGTTTTAATTTTTGGGTTTTTACTTTTTTTGAGTCAGTTTCATACCAGCGTCTAACGTTTTTGTAGATTTTCATTTAAGTCTAGGTGCTCAAAATCAGAGGGAGATAGCGGAAAAGCCGTGCAAGTGGTTCCATGATGGAAATCTCACCATTGAACCGAATGATGCATGCTGAGTTAGAAGACTTGCAGTGCATTGATGAATCCACGATTCATCGCCTTTATTCTTTTATTTTAGCTTCAATTTCTTAGTCAAACACCTGTAAATACCCATTAATTTCATAATCTTACCATTTTGCATGCATTTGTTAAAATTGCATTTTTAACACTTTTTGTACATAAATAAAAGAATAAAGAAGAAAAGAAAAAGAAAAGAAAAATAAAGGATGTAGTTATGCAATAAATACAGACTGACCCAAACCCCGAGAGAAGGTCAAGACTTGACCTGATCGACCAGGAATAAAGTAGGGGGAGATAAGGTTGTCTGTCAGAAAATCCAAAAAAATAACTTGTACATATTTTTCATGTATGTATAAAACTTACATTATTTTATTTGTATATAATTTGACCTCAAATCACTTATTTTTGTAAATAAAAATTGTAAATAAAATTGTGTTGTAAATAATAAAAATATTTGTAAAATAAAATACTGTATATAATGTAAATAATTACACCCAGAGAAAGCCATAATGCAATAATTGAAACATCAATTCCGGCTCCATACAAGCTCAAACCGAACCAAACTCACTTCCATAATACTATAAATTAAATTATCTTTCAAATGGCTGTGGTTTCGCATTTTTTGGAGTTACGATTAAAAAGTCAGTTTTCTGGGGTGTATTGTGCAGTTTACCCATTTATTTGTGTATATAATTATTAATATTTATTTTTACTTAATGTATATATTATAAATATTGTTTTCAATAAAACTAAAATTAAAAAAAAAAATAAAATAAAAAAAAATCTTGTATAAAAATTATTTCCTTATTTGCACTTATGTACATTATATCGTATGTATATAATATATGTATACAATTAATTTCCCTAAATAAAAATGACCAAAAAAATTAATTGTCTCACATTAATTAATTTAATTTATTTAATTACGAAAATCATATGTAATTATTTAATTTATTTGATTTATTTGAATTTATTTGGTTTAATAACTTGCCTTATATATATGATTTTATTCCACACCATATATGGCCACCATTAAGGTGGCTAATTGATTTTGAATTAATTTATTAATTTATTTAATTTATTTATTACGAAATTCGTTTTTAATTAATTAATTATTTTATTTATTTAATTATTTTATTAATCCATCCAATAAACACATTCCTTTTTTGTAAATATTTTCCTTTTTTTGATTTTTGCCTCTTTTTAATGGGCTCCTCCTCCCTCATTCACATTTGATCAATCTTTGGCGGAGAGGAGCCCATTTTCCGAGAGATTTCTTGTTGAAGAGGGTCCTAGCCTCCGATCCCGTCGGTGACAGCGGCTTGAGCTTCGTCGAGGCTATCTTTGGACCCTCTCCTTCTTCCCCGTGACCTCCATTGGCATCGCAAGAGTGACAGCAGCCCTTTGCCCTTGTTGCAGTGAGGTGAGGAGGCGTATCCTTTGATCCGGCGTACTTCGCCGTCCTTGCTCCGCCGCCGGCGTTGAGCATCGAGCTTCAGGCCTTGACGCCCTTCGAAGCTACGACCCGGAGTTAGCCACGCTCCAGCATAGTCTCCAGCATCCATCAGGTAGCCGATTCGACCTTCCATTTAGCGTAATTTTTGATTTCGCCCAAATCATAGCTCCGACGTACATCTCCGATTCCGACCATCTCGCGTTCCATCTCGACCATCCGACCCGATCATCATCTTCGCCGAACCCTCACGCACCTTCTACGCACCTTCACTCAACCCAGATCGCACAGGATCTGGGAGTCGAGCTCCACCGTCCTCCGCTCGCCGGAGCTCTTCCGCCCCACTGCACCGTTCACCTTCACGCCACCTAACCGGGTCGAGGCACTTTGCCCTCGACCCGCGAAGCTTCTTGACCACTTTGCAGGTTCAAAGGGAGGCGTCTGAGGTCTCCCAACTTCAAGCCAGGAGCTTCTTCTCCGCCGACCTCGCCGGAGCCTTCCAGGGCTCGGCCGGGGCATTGGAGACCCGCAGCAGCTGCGCAACCTCACGCCGGATCTTCTCCGACCTTCAGGCGCAGCAGAGGAGGGCGGATACACCTTCACGAGGCCGGCGAAGTTCGCCGGCCATCAGTTCTTCGAGGACCCTCCAGAGCCGTCCGATGAAGACCTCGCTCCAGTTCTAATCCTAGCGGTTCATCTGTGGAGGAGCAGCAGCCGTCGATCCATCTGAGGATCTCATCTGGGCCGTAGAGCAGCGAGGTTAAGCCACGACGTCTCTCAGCCGTCCGATTATCCACGTGGCTGTACCTCGACCATCCGATCTGAGCTTGGTTTCCTTCGAAGAACCACGTTGCATCTCCACCGTCCGATCACCCAAGTGGACGCACGTCAGCCGTCGGATCAGGCCAGCACCTCCAGCGTTAAAGGCGCGTTTGTTCTCCACCGTCAGATCTGACACGCGTCAACATCAGGCCGGCGCTATTAATAAAGGGGTAAATATCGTAGGCCCCCCTCTGTTTGTTCCATTTCTTTTTAGTCCAGTAACTTTCAAGTCAAGTTGTTTATTTTCTGGGTTATTTGCATCAAGGACCTCGGACTTAATTTTATTTGCATTTATACCCCCGCCAGTAGAGAGCCACGTGCTTCGTCACGTGTTTTGTTGGGATATTTGCATGAGACCTCTTGTAGTTCTGGATGTTATTCATTGAGTGAAATGTTTTGTTTATTTGCAAATATACCCCTGTGAGCATTTTATTTGCACATGTGCGAATTATTTTGGGTAAATTGCAACCGAGCCCCCTGGACTTTTGATACGAGTTATCAATAGGTCCTTGGGACTTATTTTTATTACATTTAGGTCCTTGAGTGCCCCAGGCACGTGCTTGGCACGTGACTTCTTGGGTATTTTGCACCAGGACCCCAGAACTTTTGGGTATTTGCACATAGGTCCCTGTGCACAGTGCCCACCTTTATTTTTGAATAAAATATCAAACGACCTCCAAATCCAATGAGATTTTGACACATGGCTCCTGCCATGGTGTAGGAATTTCTATGATTTTTGGGGACATTTTTGATTTCATTTATTATTTTTAAAAATTCAAAAACCCCTATTTTTGCTACTGTTTGACTTTAAAAATACCAAAAAAATATAAAAACATCCCCAAAAATTCCAAAAAAATTAGATACTGTTTCTTTCTTGTTGATTGATTTTCAAGCCAATTTTGGCTATTGTTCATCACTTAAAAACCTTAAAAATTGAAAAACCCCTAAAAACCCATAAAAATTGTAATAAATAAATTAAAAATCAAAAAACAATAATTAGGGTGCCTAAATTTTCCTTATTCTTCATAGTTTATAGGAAAATTACCTTTAGGGCTTTTTGAGATCCAAAATTATTTTATTTTTGGGTCTTAAGCCTTGCTGGACAGTACCCCCTGTTTGTTGCATTGTTTGATTTTTAATAAATAATTTACCCATTAGAAAAATTCCAAAAATTCACCAAAAACAGTAAAAAACTTAAAAAACATAAAAACCAATTTTCTGGAATTTTTGCATTATTTTTGGAGTGTTGTATAAATTGTTGAAGTTCCCTTGTATTTACTTTCTCTCATTTTCTCATCTTTTAAAAAATCTAAAAATTATAAAAACAAATAAAAACCATAAAAAAAAAAGATTCTCTTGGACTCCTGACTACATCGTAGGCCGCAAGGCCAATCTGTGCTCCTTGTGTTCGACCCTGGGAGCTATACCAGGTTAATCCTATAGCTAGATCGCTCTATTGTGTGCTTGCTTGTTTTTATCTTATTTGAGTGATTGATTTTTCTTGTTGATCGATTTTCGAGGGATTGAGGTCACAACGACCTGTTATTTATCTCCCTTGATCCCTCGTGATCCGTCGGTCATCAGAATGGCGCCGTTGCCGGGGAGGTAGATGGCAGCAGCGGAGGCGCGGGGAGGTAGAGGGATATATTGTATATATACTTTAGCCATAACTCGTACTTTCATATTTTTAATATGGCTAAAATACTGTGTAAATAAAAAAAAAAAAAAAGAGATGCATAAATTTCCTCAAAATTTTTCCTTGTACATACTGGCTAATAAGTCAGGTTAAAATATTTTGAAAAATATTTTGAAAGTAGTTTGAAAATCTATTTGAAAAATCTTTTGAAAACTATTTGAAAAATGTTTGAAAACTATTTTCAACCTTTGTAAAAATATTGTGGATTGTAAAAAAAATTTTTCTCTTTGTGTGAAATAAAAAGATTTTGTAAAACTATTTGCAAATGTTTGGAAAAATGGTTGAAAAATTATTTTCAAAAATCTATATATACTGTTTGAAAAATGTTTGCAAAATATTTTCAAATGATTGTAAATGATTGTAAAATTGTGTGAAAAAAAATATTTTGGACTATAGTTTTCAAAATTATTTGTAAAATTATTTTCAAATAAATTTGAGGAATATATGCATCACAAAAAAAAATAATAAAAAAATAATAAAAAAATGAATAAAATAAAAATTAAAAAAAAAATCCAACTGTGTATATACTTGTATAAATTACTCAAGATGTAAATTCTTGCATCCTATTCTTGTAAAATAATCAACTCACTCTTGTGTAAATATGAATCTTATTCAAAAAAAAAAAATCTCTTGTATATATTTGTATATATTTCTAACTATTTGAAAAAAAAAAAACTTTTGCATGTGCATTTTTTTTTTCAAAAATCCATAAAAATTTCAAAAATTTGAAAATTGTTTCACAAAAAGATTTTCTCTATGCATTGTACATATTTTCTTGCATTGGCATGTGCATTTTTCAGGATAGTCTTGACGATTAAACTATGTCTGGAATAAATTTGAAGAATGGAGCTTAGTTGGACCTTAATCCACTTAATTTCAGAGGAATCTTATAAGATGTGGAGTTAAGACTTTTCAGGTCCTAGTGACTTAATTCTTTGGGTCCACACGACTATGAGCATATGTCATCTTGATGAGCCTAAGTAGAGCACTTAACAACACACGCATGACTCTTAGAGACAATGGCTTAACTTGCACCAGCACTTTACACATGGCTCTCCACGGATGAGGTGGTGAGGAGGCAGTTTCCTTTGGCTTGGGGTAGCATATGAGGGTAGTACTTCTAGGCGGAACCTCTCTTCTTCTTCTAGTGAAGGAAGTGCGTCTCAACTTGGTCTAGTGGTGATGAAGGCTAAAGACAGAAGCCGTGGGTTGCAATAAAGCTTCAAAAGAGGGATAGTCTACGGGCTCAAGAGGAAAATTTCTTGTATATATGCTGCACCATGTAGATATGTTGTACAAAGGCATTTGAAAAAAAAAAGAAAAAAAAGAAAAAAAATGCAAAAATGCAAAAAGAACTCCAAAAAAGTGGTGGGTCGGATTGAAAATTTAATAACCCCACCGGAGTGTATATAGTGAAATAAAGCAAAAGCTTATGGCATCCATGTTACATCTCATGAAGCTTGCAGCGGGAGACTTAGCTACACTGGCTGAGCTTCCAAAAGTCTATACTTCTTCCCCCTCTTCTTGAGCCGGTTGCACTTGAACTTAGAAGGGAATACCCCGCTTCTCGAGGAAAGAGTTGCTAGACCGAGGCATTAGAGTTACCAGGTTGGGGGAGGTTGTTTCTTTGTTACTTCTGAGGTGGGGAGCTACATATCACTTACACTGCATGGAAAGATTCATGGTCATTAGAGTTTGTGTATGTAGACTTGTTCTGATCTGGTTTATTGAGGAGTCTTGTCCATAGATTGGTGGAACTTAGAGGCTGTTAGGTTTTAAATCCACATCCCATTAAGGTTCCGACACACTAATAATCCAAAGGTCCGACAGAGCTCCAGACTACATTTTTATGAAGATAAGTTTAAAAGTCAACATTATTCTGACTTCTTTCCTTTTTCTTTTCTTTATTTTTGTTTTCACTTATCTTTCAAATAAGTGTTTGCTAAGGGACTAGCAAAGGTAAAGTATAGGGGAATGATGAATCCACGATTCATCGCCTTTATTCTTTTATTTTAGCTTCAATTTCTTAGTCAAACACCTGTAAATACCCATTAATTTCATAATCTTACCATTTTGCATGCATTTGTTAAAATTGCATTTTTAACACTTTTTGTACATAAATAAAAGAATAAAGAAGAAAAGAAAAAGAAAAGAAAAATAAAGGATGTAGTTATGCAATAAATACAGACTGACCCAAACCCCGAGAGAAGGTCAAGACTTGACCTGATCGACCAGGAATAAAGTAGGGGGAGATAAGGTTGTCTGTCAGAAAATCCAAAAAAATAACTTGTACATATTTTTCATGTATGTATAAAACTTACATTATTTTATTTGTATATAATTTGACCTCAAATCACTTATTTTTGTAAATAAAAATTGTAAATAAAATTGTGTTGTAAATAATAAAAATATTTGTAAAATAAAATACTGTATATAATGTAAATAATTACACCCAGAGAAAGCCATAATGCAATAATTGAAACATCAATTCCGGCTCCATACAAGCTCAAACCGAACCAAACTCACTTCCATAATACTATAAATTAAATTATCTTTCAAATGGCTGTGGTTTCGCATTTTTTGGAGTTACGATTAAAAAGTCAGTTTTCTGGGGTGTATTGTGCAGTTTACCCATTTATTTGTGTATATAATTATTAATATTTATTTTTACTTAATGTATATATTATAAATATTGTTTTCAATAAAACTAAAATTAAAAAAAATTAAAATAAAAAAAAATCTTGTATAAAAATTATTTCCTTATTTGCACTTATGTACATTATATCGTATGTATATAATATATGTATACAATTAATTTCCCTAAATAAAAATGACCAAAAAAATTAATTGTCTCACATTAATTAATTTAATTTATTTAATTACGAAAATCATATGTAATTATTTAATTTATTTGATTTATTTGAATTTATTTGGTTTAATAACTTGCCTTATATATATGATTTTATTCCACACCATATATGGCCACCATTAAGGTGGCTAATTGATTTTGAATTAATTTATTAATTTATTTAATTTATTTATTACGAAATTCGTTTTTAATTAATTAATTATTTTATTTATTTAATTATTTTATTAATCCATCCAATAAACACATTCCTTTTTTGTAAATATTTTCCTTTTTTTGATTTTTTGCCTCTTTTTAATGGGCTCCTCCTCCCTCATTCACATTTGATCAATCTTTGGCGGAGAGGAGCCCATTTTCCGAGAGATTTCTTGTTGAAGAGGGTCCTAGCCTCCGATCCCGTCGGTGACAGCGGCTTGAGCTTCGTCGAGGCTATCATGGCTCCCTTCTTCCCAGTGAACTCCAGAGGCATCGCGAGAGTGACAGCAAGCGATCGCCCTTGTTGCAGTGAGGCGAGGAGGTGTGTCCGATCCCCGAGGTGAGATCCACTCTTTCTTGTTTTTTTTTCCTAGGTAAATTGTAGGCTTAGATCTTAGCGTAGGATTAAGGAGTAATTTTTAGATAAAAAAAAATCTCAAAAATTTCCATCACACTTTAATCCATATCCGACACCGATTTTCATCTCATTTCGTTATCCCTCCATATTCACGTTCCATCTCACGCAACCACACACCTCCGACCACGCACGGTGGTCGGAGTCCACGGATCTATCTTCCATTTCACGTATCCGAATCCATTCACAAATCCCTTTGTCTATAAATAAAAGAATTAAAAAAATAACATAAAACTATTTTTCCTGTTCATCTCACATTTGTTTTTGCAGGGAAAATTAAAAAAAAAATAAATTTTTTGTTATCTTTCATCTCTAACGATTGTTTTGCAGGACAAAATAATAAAAAGAACAATAAAGATTTTTTTTACTGTTTACATATTTCTGATAACAAAATAAAAAAAAATACATTTTTTTTCTCTGACCCATTTCCTGCAGCAAATAAAAAAACAAAAAAAATAATAAAAAAAAAAGCAGCAACAGGGGCGGGTCGTCACCCCCGCGCCCCTCTACCTCCCCGCGCCTCCGCTGCTGCCATCTGCCGCCTTCTTCCAACCTCCAGGCCGTGCTGACGCGCGGGCGGCGGCCCCTCCCTCCTGCTCCTCCTCCTTCACCTCGCGCGCGCGTGGCGCGCGTCCGCACCGCCGACCTCACCTCCTGTCCTTCTCCACCTGGGCAGTGCGGTCGCCTAGCCGTCCAGCCGCGCCCAGTCCCGCAAGACCCGTCGGCGCCGCCCCGTAGCGTCACGTGACCCTCCAGCAAGTCGACCGACCTCCGCCTGGGGAAAAGCTCCACCGCTCCTCCCGTTGGGTGCAGCACCATCCGCCATCCAGTTTTGCGCGGTGGAACGCCGCTCCGCACAGCCGCGTCCCGCGCACGCCAATCGCCGCTGCTTCGCCCTCGCGAGCGGCCAAGCGTCGGCCTCCGTCTTTGGCCAGCCCCCGCCCCTGTCCTTCGTGGCGGCGGCTCCCCTGCACTTCCCCCTTTTGAGAGAAACAGGAACGAAGAACCCTAGGTGGGGTTCTAAAATAAAAAAAAATCATTGGGTAAATTACATATTGATCCTCTGGAGTTCAGATATTCGCAAAAAGGCCCCTGTGAAAGATTCAAATCCAGATCACATGCTTGGCACATGTTTAGTGGGTAAAGTACAAGTTTTCCCTCTCATTTTATCTCTGTTGTCTATTTCATGCAAGAACTTCCAATAATTGCAATTTAGACCCTGCATTTTCAGAACCATAATTTGCTTGATCTTTCTAATGGAATAAATGCTTCTACTATTCGAAAAATTCTGAAAAAATTCTTACATGCTCCTGCTATGCATGTGAACCTTGTATAAAGTTTTCATAGCATTTTGAGTTGATTTGATATTTTTAAAAATTCAAAAACATTGTCTTTTTACTTATCAGAACTTTGAAAATTCATAAATTTGTTTAAAAATTCCACAAAAATTCCTGTAGCTGTGTTTTTGACTTGTTGTAATTTCTTTCCATTTTTTTTTGTACGATTTTCCTATATAAAACTCCAAAAAAATAAACAATTCAAAAACCACTAAAAATTAGCTTTTCTGAAATTTGACTACTTAGTTTTTAAATCGTGCTCCTTGTGTTCGACCCTGGTCGCTATACCAGGTAAAAAGAATAGCGAATACCGCTTACATTATTGTTTTCATCGATTTCTATCTTTTATTGAGTGGTTTAAAATATCATTTTTCTCGATTGACCGCGCTTGGTGATTTGGGTCACAACGACCATTTTATTTACATACTTACCCCGATTGTCAGGCGCGACATCAGAATGGCGCCGTTGCCGGGGAGCACGGCTTTGTAGTCATTTTTCTATCTTATCTCTCTATATTATAATTATTTTCTGACCTTTTTCTCTCCAATTTTTTGTGCGAGGTACTGCGTGGACAACTTGGAGTTTACTTTTTGAGGACCCGCACGGGAAGAAGAAGCAGGGAGAAGAAGAAGAATTTTACTTTTGAGAGAGAACAATTTTTTTTGTAATAATTTAGGATTTTGAACTGTGGACTTGGACATTTTTCGGGGTCTGTTTCGCCAAGTGCCGGTGCACTTGGGGGACCTCACCGCTGTTTTCCGTATTTTTGATTTCACGTCATAACTTGCTATCTTGATTCGTGCGGATTTGGCCCCTAGACGTAGGAATTTTTGTTGATTGTGACGTAAATTTCTAAGGCCCAACACCTAATAGAATATCTGTTCCTATAGAACGTAATTGGACCTTAATAAAATTCACTGAAAAAGTTAGTTTAATTGGATTTGAGACCACGTGCCGTGAGGAGTCACATACAGCGCTGGCAGGACCCGTTGTGGCGGGCACCGAGTGACTCCCAAGATCGGACTCCGGACTCGATTCGGTTAGCTAACTATTGTTCTTCACGATCAATAGAAGTTGCTTGTCTAAGGCCGATTTCTTCGTGCATCATATAGTTAGTTTAAATTCTGTCTTTAATTTTATGCGCGGATCATATTGCATGTAGAGTGCTGGAGTAAGGTACGCATTTTCTATCTCTGCATGCATCATTGTGTTTGACCGTGCATTGGCTTTCTCGATCCCTCCCCCTGTTTTTGGATTCAAATTAATCAAAGAGGAAATCGGAAAGCTCGTTAGGCGTTTATTCTTGAAAATATCCAAAAAAATCACAAAATCAAAAATTAAAAAAAAAATGGACTGCTAATTGAACTTGACCTTCAAAATTAAACGTAATTAACCACTTCATTGTATTGGGAGAGCAATCCCCTCATTGTCTGCGTTTTTAATTGCTCGCGTACACACTAAGGAGTAGTGCCCAAATCCTATTCAAGCCTCCTAAGTGTTTGTACAACTTTTTGATCACCTAACTCTTAAAATTGAAAAGATAAAGACCGAACTCTCACGGTCAGATTTGTGTTGAGTTGGTGAACTGAGGGTTTGCATTGTGTTTTGTATGTCTTTGGTGTGAGTCAGTTACGATCATTCTTTGAATCATTAGCAGTCACCTTTCCTCCCTCCCTTCATTTCCCTCTCTTCATGATGGGTCGCATTCCATTCCAGCCCGATTTCGCGGCTTCTTATCTTCATGCCCATCATTCCCGTCCACTCTCTTGGGAGGTCGGAACCCCATCCGACTTCTCATCTTCTCCCTACCCACCCTCCCATTTGGGACGTGCTGTGCGTGACACCCATAGAGACCAGATTGACCAAACACGAGACATGGGTGTTCACATTTGTGAGATGAGAGTGCATCCCACAGACAATCGAATAAGGCAGTTGCGAGCTTTAGATGACTTGTATCCTAGGACATTGGATGAGTACACAGATCATGAAGTCCAGTCCGCTTCTACCTTGAGACCCTTTGTTCTGGATTTAGAGTTAATTGATCTACTGCCTAAGTTTTTTGGGGAAATGCACGAGGAACCTTATTTGCATATTGATGAATTTGAGGATTTTTGTGTATCACGATCATATTTGGATATCACTTCTGAGGACATGATGTTGATTACCTTCCCATTCACACTTCAGAGTAGAGCCAAGACTTGGCACAGACGATTGGGAAGGAAGATTGCTACGTGGGGAGATTTACGATCATTGTTTTTGCAAAAATTTTACCCCCGACTTAGAGCCGAGATGATGCGGTCTTTTATTCGTGATTTTTCAGTTAACCCCCAGAAGCCATTAATAGATACATGGTTGCAGTTACGAGAACTTTTGAGGCGATTTCCAGATCATGGATTTTCGATGACTGACCTTATCCATATCGCCATGAGGGGGAGGACCGCAGAGCAAATATCATATGTCATTACCTCGTGTAGTGGTTCACACCATTGTCCCGACTTGGTTTTTGTTGAGACCATCTTGGATAAACTTTCTGATCTTGCATATACACCAGATGATTTATTTGGGACAACACATGACGGAGAGATGACAACTGCTGAGTGTGTGACACACCATGCTGATCTTGATAGCACACACAAATCAGAGGATATGGATGCTACTACTTCTCATTTGATGGATGTGTTGCCTACTGTTGTGAGTTCCCAGAGCCGGACATTGGTTGATGACGAATTGGATTTACAATTAGATTTTGAGCCAGTCCCGCTCTTTCACATAGAAGATTCTTCGATTCTAGATCTGCTAGGATCCCAAGAGATACATGAGGAGCCCACATTTCAGCCATCCTTAGAGTCATTCCAGTATCCATACACAGTTGATTCAGTGTCTTGTCTTCAGGAGATCTTCTCATATTCGGAGATACATTTGGATTCATCTCAGCATAGAGAGTTTGATGAGGGACCGAATTTGGATTTTACAGAACTTGATAGTCCCGTATTTGAGCCTTGTGTCCTCCCATTTGATGAGGTCGATATATTTTTGGAGGACATGACATTTGACAGCATTGATCCCCAATTTCCTGATGATTTGGCATTACTCCCCGAGGGTTATCTGCGGGAGGATGCCATGGACCATATAAACTCGGTTTCACTTTCTGGGAGTGCATCCGATCTGTCGGATCACGAGACCGAGTATTTTGATATTTCTGATAATGAGTTTGATGATTCTCTTCTCGACGACCCTCGCGAGGATGACCCGATCTTTGAGGTATTCGATGATTTCACTGATTTGTCTACATTATATGCATCGAATATCAGCCTTTCTAGTGAGTCTCCTGATCATGATCTTCCATACTTATTCGAGACGGTGATTGACGTGGAGGATTCTCTGACCGATCCTTCCTTCTCCACGTTTGATTACTTCGGCTCCATCCTTTCACTCCATATAGACCTTGAGCCGATGATTTCTTTTGTGCTACCGGAGCCCGACTTCATCTGCTCATATCTTGATTCGGTAGTAAACACCCGCCTGACTGATTATCTGGGTGTTATCATTTACTCTGTTGAACTCGTCGTTATTCTCCCGCCGAGACTGCGACGACAGTACAGTATTCGTCTGACAGATGCCGCCCTGAACCTTGACACGGCGTTATCCTAACATTTGCGCCCAGCTAGGGGCGTAAACTCTAGCGCTCGTTGAGAGGCACCTCAACAATGATCACATCTGTATAGATCCATCTGTCCATATCATTCATCCATTCTTTCTCACACCCCTTATTCATCTCCTGATCAACCCATAATTAGGGTGCACTTTACCCTAAGTATAGGGGGGTGTCCGACTCGTGATTATTCTTTTGATTCTTTTTACCTCTGTTTTGCTGCCTATACTTAGGGATATTTTACCCTAAGTATAGGGGGGGTAAACCCAGTACATTCTACCCCTCGGTTTTTCCCTTTGTGTACAGTCTGCTATACTTAGGATTACTTGATCCTAAGTATAGGGGGATCACCGACTTCTATTGTATTCTTTTATTCATCGTTGTAGTATACCATTCTTCTCACTTTTCTATACAAAGCACGAGTTATGTCTTTATTTCCAGCTCTTTGATCACTATGAGGACATAGTTCGAGCTAAGTATAGGGGGGTGTCGTATATATTGTATATATACTTTAGCCATAACTCGTACTTTCATATTTTTAATATGGCTAAAATACTGTGTAAATAAAAAAAAAAAAAAAGAGATGCATAAATTTCCTCAAAATTTTTCCTTGTACATACTGGCTAATAAGTCAGGTTAAAATATTTTGAAAAATATTTTGAAAGTAGTTTGAAAATCTATTTGAAAAATCTTTTGAAAACTATTTGAAAAATGTTTGAAAACTATTTTCAACCTTTGTAAAAATATTGTGGATTGTAAAAAAAATTTTTCTCTTTGTGTGAAATAAAAAGATTTTGTAAAACTATTTGCAAATGTTTGGAAAAATGGTTGAAAAATTATTTTCAAAAATCTATATATACTGTTTGAAAAATGTTTGCAAAATATTTTCAAATGATTGTAAATGATTGTAAAATTGTGTGAAAAAAAATATTTTGGACTATAGTTTTCAAAATTATTTGTAAAATTATTTTCAAATAAATTTGAGGAATATATGCATCACAAAAAAAAATAAAATAATAAAAAAATAATAAAAAAATGAATAAAATAAAAATTAAAAAAAAATCCAACTGTGTATATACTTGTATAAATTACTCAAGATGTAAATTCTTGCATCCTATTCTTGTAAAATAATCAACTCACTCTTGTGTAAATATGAATCTTATTCAAAAAAAAAAAATCTCTTGTATATATTTGTATATATTTCTAACTATTTGAAAAAAAAAAAACTTTTGCATGTGCATTTTTTTTTTTCAAAAATCCATAAAAATTTCAAAAATTTGAAAATTGTTTCACAAAAAGATTTTCTCTATGCATTGTACATATTTTCTTGCATTGGCATGTGCATTTTTCAGGATAGTCTTGACGATTAAACTATGTCTGGAATAAATTTGAAGAATGGAGCTTAGTTGGACCTTAATCCACTTAATTTCAGAGGAATCTTATAAGATGTGGAGTTAAGACTTTTCAGGTCCTAGTGACTTAATTCTTTGGGTCCACACGACTATGAGCATATGTCATCTTGATGAGCCTAAGTAGAGCACTTAACAACACACGCATGACTCTTAGAGACAATGGCTTAACTTGCACCAGCACTTTACACATGGCTCTCCACGGATGAGGTGGTGAGGAGGCAGTTTCCTTTGGCTTGGGGTAGCATATGAGGGTAGTACTTCTAGGCGGAACCTCTCTTCTTCTTCTAGTGAAGGAAGTGCGTCTCAACTTGGTCTAGTGGTGATGAAGGCTAAAGACAGAAGCCGTGGGTTGCAATAAAGCTTCAAAAGAGGGATAGTCTACGGGCTCAAGAGGAAAATTTCTTGTATATATGCTGCACCATGTAGATATGTTGTACAAAGGCATTTGAAAAAAAAAAAAAAGAAAAAAAAATGCAAAAATGCAAAAAGAACTCCAAAAAAGTGGTGGGTCGGATTGAAAATTTAATAACCCCACCGGAGTGTATATAGTGAAATAAAGCAAAAGCTTATGGCATCCATGTTACATCTCATGAAGCTTGCAGCGGGAGACTTAGCTACACTGGCTGAGCTTCCAAAAGTCTATACTTCTTCCCCCTCTTCTTGAGCCGGTTGCACTTGAACTTAGAAGGGAATACCCCGCTTCTCGAGGAAAGAGTTGCTAGACCGAGGCATTAGAGTTACCAGGTTGGGGGAGGTTGTTTCTTTGTTACTTCTGAGGTGGGGAGCTACATATCACTTACACTGCATGGAAAGATTCATGGTCATTAGAGTTTGTGTATGTAGACTTGTTCTGATCTGGTTTATTGAGGAGTCTTGTCCATAGATTGGTGGAACTTAGAGGCTGTTAGGTTTTAAATCCACATCCCATTAAGGTTCCGACACACTAATAATCCAAAGGTCCGACAGAGCTCCAGACTACATTTTTATGAAGATAAGTTTAAAAGTCAACATTATTCTGACTTCTTTCCTTTTTCTTTTCTTTATTTTTGTTTTCACTTATCTTTCAAATAAGTGTTTGCTAAGGGACTAGCAAAGGTAAAGTATAGGGGAATGATGAATCCACGATTCATCGCCTTTATTCTTTTATTTTAGCTTCAATTTCTTAGTCAAACACCTGTAAATACCCATTAATTTCATAATCTTACCATTTTGCATGCATTTGTTAAAATTGCATTTTTAACACTTTTTGTACATAAATAAAAGAATAAAGAAGAAAAGAAAAAGAAAAGAAAAATAAAGGATGTAGTTATGCAATAAATACAGACTGACCCAAACCCCGAGAGAAGGTCAAGACTTGACCTGATCGACCAGGAATAAAGTAGGGGGAGATAAGGTTGTCTGTCAGAAAATCCAAAAAAATAACTTGTACATATTTTTCATGTATGTATAAAACTTACATTATTTTATTTGTATATAATTTGACCTCAAATCACTTATTTTTGTAAATAAAAATTGTAAATAAAATTGTGTTGTAAATAATAAAAATATTTGTAAAATAAAATACGGTATATAATGTAAATAATTACACCCAGAGAAAGCCATAATGCAATAATTGAAACATCAATTCCGGCTCCATACAAGCTCAAACCGAACCAAACTCACTTCCATAATACTATAAATTAAATTATCTTTCAAATGGCTGTGGTTTCGCATTTTTTGGAGTTACGATTAAAAAGTCAGTTTTCTGGGGTGTATTGTGCAGTTTACCCATTTATTTGTGTATATAATTATTAATATTTATTTTTACTTAATGTATATATTATAAATATTGTTTTCAATAAAACTAAAATTAAAAAAAAAATTAAAATAAAAAAAATCTTGTATAAAAATTATTTCCTTATTTGCACTTATGTACATTATATCGTATGTATATAATATATGTATACAATTAATTTCCCTAAATAAAAATGACCAAAAAAATTAATTGTCTCACATTAATTAATTTAATTTATTTAATTACGAAAATCATATGTAATTATTTAATTTATTTGATTTATTTGAATTTATTTGGTTTAATAACTTGCCTTATATATATGATTTTATTCCACACCATATATGGCCACCATTAAGGTGGCTAATTGATTTTGAATTAATTTATTAATTTATTTAATTTATTTATTACGAAATTCGTTTTTAATTAATTAATTATTTTATTTATTTAATTATTTTATTAATCCATCCAATAAACACATTCCTTTTTTGTAAATATTTTCCTTTTTTTGATTTTTTGCCTCTTTTTAATGGGCTCCTCCTCCCTCATTCACATTTGATCAATCTTTGGCGGAGAGGAGCCCATTTTCCGAGAGATTTCTTGTTGAAGAGGGTCCTAGCCTCCGATCCCGTCGGTGACAGCGGCTTGAGCTTCGTCGAGGCTATCATGGCTCCCTTCTTCCCAGTGAACTCCAGAGGCATCGCGAGAGTGACAGCAAGCGATCGCCCTTGTTGCAGTGAGGCGAGGAGGTGTGTCCGATCCCCGAGGTGAGATCCACTCTTTCTTGTTTTTTTTTCCTAGGTAAATTGTAGGCTTAGATCTTAGCGTAGGATTAAGGAGTAATTTTTAGATAAAAAAAAATCTCAAAAATTTCCATCACACTTTAATCCATATCCGACACCGATTTTCATCTCATTTCGTTATCCCTCCATATTCACGTTCCATCTCACGCAACCACACACCTCCGACCACGCACGGTGGTCGGAGTCCACGGATCTATCTTCCATTTCGTGTATCCGAATCCATTCACAAATCCCTTTGTCTATAAATAAAAGAATTAAAAAAATAACATAAAACCATTTTTCCTGTTCATCTCACATTTGTTTTTGCAGGGAAAATTAAAAAAAAATAAATTTTTTGTTATCTTTCATCTCTAACGATTGTTTTGCAGGACAAAATAATAAAAAGAACAATAAAGATTTTTTTTACTGTTTACATATTTCTGATAACAAAATAAAAAAAATACATTTTTTTTCTCTGACCCATTTCCTGCAGCAAATAAAAAAAACAAAAAAAATAATAAAAAAAAAAGCAGCAACAGGGGCGGGTCGTCACCCCCGCGCCCCTCTACCTCCCCGCGCCTCCGCTGCTGCCATCTGCCGCCTTCTTCCAACCTCCAGGCCGTGCTGACGCGCGGGCGGCGGCCCCTCCCTCCTGCTCCTCCTCCTTCACCTCGCGCGCGCGTGGCGCGCGTCCGCACCGCCGACCTCACCTCCCGTCCTTCTCCACCTGGGCAGTGCGGTCGCCTAGCCGTCCAGCCGCGCCCAGTCCCGCAAGACCCGTCGGCGCCGCCCCGTAGCGTCACGTGACCCTCCAGCAAGTCGACCGACCTCCGCCTGGGGAAAAGCTCCACCGCTCCTCCCGCTGGGTGCAGCACCATCCGCCATCCAGTTTTGCGCGGTGGAACGCCGCTCCGCACAGCCGCGTCCCGCGCGCGCCAATCGCCGCTGCTTCGCCCTCGCGAGCGGCCAAGCGTCGGCCTCCGTCTTTGGCCAGCCCCCGCCCCTGTCCTTCGTGGCGGCGGCTCCCCTGCACTTCCCCCTTTTGAGAGAAACAGGAACGAAGAACCCTAGGTGGGGTTCTAAAATAAAAAAAAAAAATCATTGGGTAAATTACATATTGATCCTCTGGAGTTCAGATATTCGCAAAAAGGCCCCTGTGAAAGATTCAAATCCAGATCACATGCTTGGCACATGTTTAGTGGGTAAAGTACAAGTTTTCCCTCTCATTTTATCTCTGTTGTCTATTTCATGTAAGAACTTCCAATAATTGCAATTTAGACCCTGCATTTTCAGAACCATAATTTGCTTGATCTTTCTAATGGAATAAATGCTTCTACTATTCGAAAAATTCTGAAAAAATTCTTACATGCTCCTGCTATGCATGTGAACCTTGTATAAAGTTTTCATAGCATTTTGAGTTGATTTGATATTTTTAAAAATTCAAAAACATTGTCTTTTTACTTATCAGAACTTTGAAAATTCATAAATTTGTTTAAAAATTCCACAAAAATTCCTGTAGCTGTGTTTTTGACTTGTTGTAATTTCTTTCCATTTTTTTTTGTACGATTTTCCTATATAAAACTCCAAAAAAATAAACAATTCAAAAACCACTAAAAATTAGCTTTTCTGAAATTTGACTACTTAGTTTTTAAATCGTGCTCCTTGTGTTCGACCCTGGTCGCTATACCAGGTAAAAAGAATAGCGAATACCGCTTACATTATTGTTTTCATCGATTTCTATCTTTTATTGAGTGGTTTAAAATATCATTTTTCTCGATTGACCGCGCTTGGTGATTTGGGTCACAACGACCATTTTATTTACATACTTACCCCGATTGTCAGGCGCGACATCATGCATCCCAACTCTCTCCATGCGGTATGCAAAATAGAATTTTTAAACCTATCTACATGTCGGTATGCAAGGCACAAAATCGCCCTAAACATTAGCTGCTATTAGCGTGAAGAACCATAAGTCGCTCATTCATCTCTAGCCCAAAGGGTCCGGTCTTGGCTCACCCCTCCTCTACTCAACACACTTGAGTTTAGGAGAAAGCGCTTTACAGGGCTCGCTGTGGCACAAGGGCTAAGAGACAAATTAACAGCTTGTTTAAGTTTGACTAGATCCATATGAAGTAGACTATAGGAACAT
This sequence comes from Ottelia alismoides, assembly GCA_037367405.1. Lineage (NCBI taxonomy): Eukaryota > Viridiplantae > Streptophyta > Magnoliopsida > Alismatales > Hydrocharitaceae > Ottelia > Ottelia alismoides. The sequence goes on along the minus strand of JAZKJV010005969.1, from coordinate 430,863 downwards.
GCATTCTTATTAATGTGTGGACCTAGCTACCGAGTCAAGCAAACTATATCTAGGGTCTCCAAGCACACAAAACAAAGTAAAAGAAAGGCGGAAAGCTCAAAACTTCGGAAAACAAAGAAAAGAAAGCGATGAAAACTTGAAAAGCCGCGATGAGGCCCCCAGGTGAACAATCACCCGGGCACTGGACCTCATTGTGAAGAGTAGAGTCATGTTTAATTACATGCCAAAATTGTCTCTCTCTCACCATAAATTACAAAAATAATCCTAAATGTTCCACACCTATCTAATCCCCAGCTCCTTGCTTCCTTGATGCTCTCTCCAAGTGGTCATGAGGTGAAGACCACCCTCCTCCAAGCTCGGCTGCCTTGGCCTCCTAAGAAGCCATCCTCATGTGGCGGGCCCTCGCATCAAAGTCACAAAAAGATTGAATTAGAATAGCTCAACAAATCAAATAGAGCAGATATAAAATAATCACAATAAATGAATCAATCAATAAGCATGGTGATTAATTACAAGAGGAATAGCTGCTCATGAAATAAATGATAAATCAAACATTTTCCCACAAGAATGACAAATAAAGTAGGCTATGCTCATTGCTCCCCGGCAACGGCACCATCTGATAACCATCCATTTTGCGAGGGTCACTGTAATATGTATAAAGTGTCGCTGAGGCGACCACTCACAAAACGTTGGTTAATCAGCAATTAACCCACAATAAAAGAATAAAGAAGTTAAGTCTAAAAAGAAGTGTGAATTAATCTTTATTACTCTACCACAAAATGTAAAGTGACTAAGTATGTAGAGGTCGAACCACAGAGAGCAATACAAAATGCAACAGCCTAAGATGTGCATGTACCACAGAGTCATCCATGTGTGAAGCCTATTTTTGTGGGTTTTTATTTTTTTTTATATAAATATATTTTTTTATTTTAATAAAATAATTAGGTAATATATGTATATATTTATATAATCAATAAAATATAAATATATAAGGTGTATATATATATACCCATAGAGGGTGAGTATAAAGGATATAATACATACATTAGATATATATGTATATGTATATATATATATATTTTAATTTTATAATTTTAGACATTTATACATGTGTATGTATATATATAGATATATATATATAGATATATATATATTTTTTTGTTTTTAATAGAGGAATATATACATACAAAGGGGAGAGAGGAGTGATAAAATATTTATAAAATTATACAAAAACACTCAAAAATATAGAAATAAAATCTTTTTGCGATTTTCATAATTTTTTACTTTTTTGGTGATTTTTGGGTATTTTTCGAATTGTTTTTGGTATTTTTAAAATGCTAAAATAAAGGAAAACAGTGAAATAGGTGTTGGCTGTAAGTAAAATAGGAATCAAAAATAGCAAACAGCCACAAAATTTCTCCACACTAATTTTCAAATACAGATAATAAAATATAGAAGAAATCGGAGCTGAGTTTATATTTTTCTGATTTTTCTTTGAATTTATATATTTTTTTGAAGTTTTTGTGTATTTTCGAATTTTTAAGGTTTTTCTTTTGAGATTTTTAGGGATTTTTGGATTGACACTAAAATAGGATGCACACTAGGGAATTTTTTTGGAATTTTTTGAGGCCTTTTAATATTTTTTTGGAATTTTATAAGTTAGACAGTAATTAAAAGGCATGTTTTTGATTTTTAATAAATGCGAAAATGCAACAAAATTAAAATCCAAAAATATGACGTGCAAGGGTACACTAACAGGAGCTTATATCCATTTTTGCAAAATTTTTAAAATTATTATGAGGTACAAAATAAATGGACAAAGCATACAACAATATATGGCCTGGCAGGGGCATTTTTGCAATTAAAATATTTCTCAGGGGCATCCATGCAAAAATTACAACAGAAATAAACTTTTACTTTTATTTTCAGGGCCATTTTACAATTAATAAAACCCGACGGGGTTTAAGTGCAAAAATCACGCGCCTCACGTGGGGACTGCACGTGAGGCGCGGAGGGACTAAACTGTAAATATAAAAACTCCAGGGGGCGTACTGCAATTAATACAATTTATATACAACGTGGCATTTTATTTTTGGCATTAAACTATAAATACAAAAAGGCGGGGGTGTGTTTGAAATTTACCCCCTAAGGCGCGCAAGTGGACGGCGATGGGCGCACCACTTATCCACACGTCGCTCATCCGACAGCGGATACCGGTTCGTCGATGAAGGGTCCGGATTAGATGCTCCTCGCGGATCGGACAGTCAGTGCGTGTCTTCATCGGACGGCTCCTATTCGACCTGGGCCTCGTCTCCTGATCCGACGGCGTTGGAGATGTCTGGAAGAACAGGGAAGAAGCTCGTCCCCGGCGAGCTTCGATCGTGAAGCTTGGGCTCCTCCGGGCGTCTCCCGTGCGTCTGAGGTGGTCTGAACGTAGCTGGAGGCTTCCCGCATCGGCTGGCGGTCTTCTCAAGGCTCCTGGAGGTCTGAGGTGCTCGGACGAGGTCGGTGAAGAACAGGACCTCCAGGACCCTCTTCTTGGTTCGATTCGAGCCCAGATGGGCTTCTTTCTTTGTTTGACCTGCATAGGAAGAACCGGGGGAGCGAGGGCTTCCTCCTTGACCCGGAGTTTTGAAGCTCTGCAGCAAGATGGAGTGAGGCGGAGGGGCTCCGACGAAAGGCGGAGGTGGAGCCCCGATTCCCGAAGACCAGGGGTCCTCGGTTGAATACAAGCGATAGATCGATGGGGAGTTCGATGGGGAATGAAGTGGGATGCGAAAGGCGGTCGGAACACAGTCGAGGCACGATGGAGAAGTCGCCGGAGCGGAGCTCCGGCGAACTTCGAATTTTTGATTTTAAGCTACGATGATTAACTAAAGACTAACCTAACAACGGGAATTAAAAACTAACATTAAAACCTAACTAAAAAGCAATAAATGAGCAGCTCTTATACCTGGGGGCCACCAGGGAGCAGGACGGACGCCGGAGCTCCGTTGCGTCAAAATTGCCCTTCCTCCTGCCGATTCGAGGTGCTGGAGCACTCCCCCTGTCACGAGGAATGTCCCAGGAACTAAATCAGAGCTTTTGGATGGGTTAAAATTGGCCAAATTTGAGGAAGGGACCGGAGCTTCTTATTTATAGACAATGTCCTGGAGCCTTATTGATCGGCGATTATTGCTTGATCCAATGAATATCAAATTGATCCAAGTTATCAGCGAGTATCAATGATGATCAGAGATCAATTCGTGTGAAGGAAGCGTGCTCGATCGATGGACGGGATGGCCGTAAAAAAAGGATGAAATCCGGGGAAAAGATGGTTCAGAGACGCTAGAGCTTGGATGGGACAGTTGACCAGGCGGTCAACAAGGCCTGGCGCCCCATTGGTCCACGTCGGCCGCTAGACGCCAAAATAGGAAATCTTATTAGAAATTGATTTATTTGACCTAGTAAATGATTTTATTAGAATTCTCTTAAAAAATAAAAAATGTGTATTATTTCATGTAGTATTTATTTACGATTTTTATTGAATTTTTTGAAGTGTTTTATTATAGTTTTATTTTAATAAAGTGTATATGTGTGTATTTACATGTATTTTGTATCTTTTAATTTTTTATTTATTTATTTTATTTTATTTTTTATTGGCTTATTTTATAAATTTATAATATATTTTTGTGAGTATAAAGGTATTTTTATTTAATTTTTATGAATTTATTTCTATTTTTAAATAAATAGAGGTAGGTATATGTAGGTATAATTATAGGTCTTTTGCCTATGTATTGTACATACTTTATTTATTTAATGTATTTTCTTGATTTTTATTTTGAATTTACATTTTTAATAAGTTATATGTAATATTTACATTATTATGAAAATATAAAAGAAGAAAATAATCAAAGAGTGTTTTCCTCTTTTATTTATATACATTCTTGGTCATAGATATTTTGCCTACTAATTTGCATAGGCTTATTGTATTTTATTAATCTTTTTTAGTTTTAGTCTAATTTTAGTATGTACATGTATTATATACATTATTCACAAAATTCTAAAAATATAATTTGACAAGAATAATAGATAAGGAATATATTGAATATTTTAATCAGGCAGGCTGCCCAATGGGGGCCAAAAACCTAATTTTTGCAGATCGACTCCAAAAATTATGCAACCAATTTTATTAAATAGTTCTTGGAAAGCTATATACAATTAAAGGTGAGTTTGGGTGATTTGGAGTTTTTATTTGCAAGATATGGGTCTGTGAAGTTGAGATTTTGGCTTTTTATTCTGTTTATAAAATGTACAGTGAGTATTATTTTTACACAAACTCAATTTTGTATTTTTATTTACATAATTATATACAACTTTCATGAACAAAGTTTCTTTATTTAATGAATAAATAATTATGTACAAAATAGGTGTCAAAATTGCATAAATAAATGCATGAATAAATGAGGTATTTATTGTACACTGGCCCTTATCTCCCCCCACTTTGTTCCTTGTCGACCAATTCCATGCTGGCCTTGGTCTCGGGGTTTGGGTCATAAAATATCTTCAATATTTTATTCCTTTTTCTTTTCTTCTCTTTATTCTATAATTTTGGCATTAAACACATTATTTAATGTATAATTAATACAATGAATGGTGAATGCTATTATATATAATTTGATGCTATTTACATGCATTTGCTGGGGTTTTTGAGGCCAAAATGATAGAATAAAGGTGATGAAATGGAGATTCATCAATGATTTATGCAAAATTAGAGGTGAAAAGGGGGGTCTAGATGTGGAGAAATGGATGGGCTTCGAGGTGAGGTGCGTAGTGTGTTGAAACGGGGACGATTAACATGGGAACGATGGTTGAAGCTCTAGAGCTCCGGCATATGTGAAACTTAGAAATTACACTAGAATCAAGATGCAAACAATGAATGAAAGATAGAATTGAAATGCTGGAATGAAACATAACCTAGAAATGTAAGAAAAGCACCTTAAACCTGACCTAAAAGGCCAAGGAGCAGAGGGCCTTCACCTGAAGTGCTTTGGTGAGGTCTGTATCACCTCTTCTCCGCCTTATCCACGCCTATAGTGCTGGGAGCCACTCAATGTCACCAAGGGCTCAATCACAATAGGTCCCTTTGGGGTTAAGATAGAGGAAGAAGGATCAAAATAAAAAATGGAGATGGAGGATCTTATTTATGGACATGGGATCCAACCATAGGTAGCGTGAAGATCAAAATAGGTTGGTAGAGTCTAGGTGAAGGGCAAAGATGAGGGTAGTGGGAGGTTCAGAGTGGTAGTCGGCTCAAGGGAAATAGTGGAGTGGAGATGGATTAAGTAAGTGTAGAAGAGGGGTGGTCCGGTGATTCTGACAAAGTCAGAAGGAGGGGAGGACAGTTGACATGTGGGTCAACAATCCAAGGGCCATGATTGATCCACGTGGACAAATCAGGAAAACTATATATATACAATTATTCGTTAATTCAATAATAGATGGTTATTGATTTTTTTTATAAAAAAACTCAAAACATAAAATTTTTTAATTATTTTTCAAACTATTTTATGGATATTTTTATTTATTTTTACTATATTATCTATTAGTCTTATTTTTTTCAAGTATATATAGGTATATTTACCTATATTCTAAGTATTTTATTTTTATTTTGTATTATAAAATTTGGTATCATATGTACATATTTTATATATTTATAATAAATTTAAATACATATTTACATATTTGTATTTATTTTTATTATTTTATTTACGTACATAAATAAATATAGGTATATACATCATAAGTATAATATACCTATATATTTTAATGTATTATTTATTTATATGTATTTTAATGATTTTATTTTATATTTATATTTTTAATGTATTATAAATAATTTTAAATTTTTCTAAATATAAGAAGAGTAAAAATCTAAAGAACAAATTATATGAATAAAATATACATGTATATAGTAAAATATGACCCCAGATAGTCAGCTTTTGCATCTTAACTACTTCTTTAATGAAATCACCTTCATTAGATAGATAATTTAATTTTATATATAATGGATGTGAGTTTGATCAGTTTAGAGTTTATTTGGAGAAGATACGGATATGTGATGTTTGGTATATGGCTTTTTCATCTTTGTGTCCCAGTTTCATAGTGCACTATTTTTATGTGCACTTTTTTTGTATTTTTCTATGTATTTTATGTAAAAGTTTCATGTAGATCATTTTATTATTTGAGGTGTATATAATGCAGAATAAAATCAAGGGAGAATGGTTAATTTCCAGAATGAAAATTAGCATTTTATGTGCAGTGTGTTGACCCTTACCTCTCCTTACTTTATTCCTTGTCAACCAAGTCCATATTGATTTGGTCTCAGAGTTTAGAGTCATTCTGTATCAATGATACTTCATTTAATTTTCTTTTCTTTTCTTTATTATTTTATTTTGACTTTAAATATTTTTATTTATATAATATTTTATAGACAAATAATGAATGTTAACTTGTGTAATTTATCTGTATTTACATGTATTTTGACAAGGATTTAAATGCAAAATGGAAGGATAAAGATAAATGAATGATTATTCATCAGCCACCGGGGTATGAAAAGATAGGAAAGTGTTTCAAGATAAAGACAACATTATATGGTCTAAAACAATTACTCAGGGCTTGGATCGAAAATCTTAGAGTTATAATGATCTGATTAGGCTAGCACAAAGGAAATGAAGATCACACTTTCTTTGTTAAGAGGAGAATCAACAAAAGTAGCTCTCCTTCTCGTCTATTTGACAACATGATCATTATTGGGGATGATAAAGTAGAGATTATAAAATTGAAAGGGGAACTTGCAGCAACATTTGACATGAAAGAACTTGGTAACTTGAATTACTTTTTGGGCATTGAGATGGCAAGATCAAAGGATGGGCTTGTTCTGTGTCAAATAAAGTGCATCCTAGATCTCTTAAAGGAAATCAGAAAGTTGGGGTGTAAACTGGCCACCACTCCCATTGAGGAAAATCAGAAGTTAGGAATCAAGCATGGGAAGCAGCTTAATGAAGATTCAAAGAACCAATACCATAAACTTGTGGGAAGCTCATTTATCTTACCCTCACCATACCAGATATCACCTATGTTGTTAAATGTTGTGAGTTAATTTATTCAAGCACCAATTGATCTGCATATGACAATGATGGATTGCATTATTTGCTATATAAAAAAGAATATTGGAAAAGGACTTATCTTTACAAAAAAATGTTAAATTTGAGGTTAAATGCTACACCGATTCTGATTGGGATGGGTGTATTAATTCAAGGAGTAAACGACAATATGTGTGTGCGAGGTCAAGTGCTGAAGGTGAGTAAAAAGTAGTGGCAATGTGTGTCAGAGAGATTCTCTGGCTTAAAATCATCGTAACATACATCAAGATTGATCTTGAGACACCTGTGAATTTATTTTGTGACAACAAGTATGCCATAAATCTTTCCAACAATCCGATGTTGCAGGACATGACAAATCACGTTTAAATTGATCTACACTTCTTCCGAGAGAGAATTAATTCTAAGGAATTGGTGATGTCATATATAAGAACAGAAGAACAAGTTGCTGATGTATTCACCAAAGAATTATATGTTACTAAGTTTGAAAAGTTTGTTGGCAAATTGAGCATATTTGATCTCTATGCCCAATTTAAAGGGGGATGTTGAGTGCCATGTTGTCGGGTAAGCGAATCTTGGGAAGGGATATGTCTTACCTTGAGTATTATGTACCTCTCCCTCTCCCTTTTTGGAGTAATAGAAAAAGAAGAAAAAAAATCAAAACTCGTAGTTTTCCCTTTTTCTCGGAAAGGTTTCCAGGTTAATGCTTAAATCCTTGTGGTTGTTATTCTGCATTACCATATCCATATTCGATGTTTTTTACAACATATATTCATATTCGATAATATTCAAATGCTATTATCCATATTCGGTGTTTTTTTAGATATATCCATATCTATTTTCATCCTTACCTCTAGGTCGTGATTACTTCAATAACATCGCTTCCACCTCTAGATTGGTTATATTTTACTGTTTTTGTGAGCAACAAACGATAAGAAATCGAAATTGAATGGTTTTGATCGGCTGCTTATATTTTTCAGACGAACTCTGTGCTCACTGGAAAGGTCATGTATATGTGAACTTAGCACTCCCATATGTTGAAATAGCATCTATTATTACGAAATTTACGAGAAAAAATGGGCATGCGGCATTTATAAGTCGTTGCTAATATTATGACCTAGGTTGAGGAACTGTCGTATGCACCCCCTCTTGTTGTACCATACCTCAACATGGGTCTCGATATATATACAACTGTTTGTATCAGGGATCTGTCTCTACAGGAGTAGTATATAAACTCTCCTACGGGTAGAGCTCTATGTAATCCTATGTATTATTTTTTATCCACATAGTAAAATCGACCGCCATCGCTCAAGGATATAGCACAGTTACATGTGAACCATGTAAATTCATGTGTTTTCGTACTTACATGATTGATCTTGTTTGTACGTGCTTCTGCGCTTCGCAACAAAAAAATGTTCCACCTCAAAATACATGTAATTTTACAACCACAAATGTTCATTGTGATATATTTAATATTAGATGGTAGAGTGGCGGTCTCTAACAACTATATCAACTCTCCCACAGTGCTATCTCATTCATTAGTCACGATAAAGAACGGAAAAGTTAATAAAGAAAAGGTAGATGACCTGAATCGGGACTAGTCCTGTCAGAATGCACATCAAATAGTAACCCTACCGAAGGGGAGATATGGCCAATGAAAGTCGAATGCTAGGACTCCTGAATTGACCTTTTCCAGGTTTCAACCATAGACAGATGGAGGAAGATGGATGTCTTTTTTTTTCTTCTTTCCACATCCAGAATAATAGCTAATCCCATCTCAAATGTAATCAAACCACACATATAGGTCAGGAGAGCAATAATTGATGAAGACGAAGCCAATAAGATGCCATCTCACATCACAGGTTATATGATTGAAGGTCTGCAATCTTATCAAACTGTTTTCCACCGTTCTACGTATGGATGTCATGCAACCTTCGAATGATGAGAGAGAGAGAGAGAGAGAGAGAGAGAGTGCGCAAACGGTGGGCAAGAGAGAGAGAGAGAAACAATGGGTGATATGGTAATGGATACCATGGACTTCCAAGGGAACAGAATTTAATATCCCTCTAATTTAATTTTCGTGCTGAGGAGACCACAAGGACTACATGTGGATGATACCATCACACAACCATACTCCACATGTCCATGCACCTAACGTTATTAGTACCTTGAGGTTATATATTATGGTTACGAGTGTTCATGGGGTGTGTATCCGATACATTCAACCATGATACATATTAATCCTTTATGATTCGGTCGATGATCCATTCCAACGGGTCGAGGAATTATATGAATGGATCTCGGTAACCCGCGAGTACTCGAGTATCACTAACATACCCTATCAACATAAATATTCTCCACAAATGCTAATGCTCTTAATCTACCCACAACAATCAATTAATATTCGGATGCAATTGGGAATTGGGATAAGTCCACGAAGCTTGGACATTAAAGATGATATTCTAGTGATTTTAATACAATCTTATATTCAAAATGGCATATAATAAGTTACATGGAATATTGCATGAAATCGAACATTTGTTGTTAACATTTATACCTTTTCATTAGTATGTATTTAAATTAATATAAAATATGTACGACATAAGATTTAATCAATCCAGTCGACATATACGACGCACATGCATATTAGTAATTCATAAAATAGCTTCTTATAAAACTTAAATCATCATCTCAAGCATGTTATCACAAAAAAAATATGTTACAATCCAGTGATCTTACATTGTTTATATGTGATATTAAGTGTTTTTTTATTATAATATATTTTCGATATTATTTTTTTTTGTTTGAACCTGGTTAAAAAATATTATAACAAAGAAAATTTGAGATCCATACAACTAATTGCAATCCATACCAGCGAGAGTAGAGCTAGGAGGTAATCAGTTTATCCCGAGAAAACCTGGCAACCAAACGAACTGCGTGTAACCAATTTCAAATGATGCATATCTGTTATAAAGATATAATAATCGGTCTACATAATCTTGCAGTATTTGTAAAAATCATAGGTTATATACATAAATCACATCCATAATGTTACTTTTGTTACTCTTAATGAAGGATGAAATTTCGTTGGTAGGTTATGATACTATTGCAGTTGATACCTGAAAATGTCACTTCTTTTATCCAACCTTTGAATCTTTTTTTCCATATAATTTAATTCCTCTGTAAATAAAATATTTCAAGTGGATTCACATGGTTGTGCATAAAATTAGTATCCATTTCTTGTTGGGAAATGGTTCATATACTTTGATCAGCATGCCATTACGATTACAACATGATGCTCAAATTACGTTTGATTCTTAAATAAGATAACCTTCATGCATATATTGACATCAATTTAGTACTTATATGATTGAATATGTAATAATAAATAACCAGGGGCAAACATTATTTTGCTAATACAAATAAGCACTTCAAATAATAAAAGAGACAGAAGAAATGAGAGATGAGAAAGAAGAAGAAAATAATTCTTGAGAGAGAAAATAATACAGAAAAGACAAAACAATAAATGAGAGAGGGGGGGTAGTGATTTCCCAGAATGGAGAGAGAGAAGAAAGTATCTCCCATTCTGGGTATCCCTTGAAAATATTTCCCGGCCTGGGTATATATCGGCAAATGGTTTGCCGCTAGCCTATGTGGCGCGGCAAACCATTTGCCGTGCTCACGTGGACTGAGCGGCAAATGGTTTGCCGCCTACGGCAAACCATTTGCTGCGAATGTTGCCATTCCCGCCCAAACCACTTAATAGCTTACAAGTTACTTAATTGGTTATATTGTATTTAAGATTAAAGTTAAGATAGTAATAATAAATATTATGTAACAATAAAAAATATATTTATATAAATGTGATTTTCTATTTAATAATGATTGTAAAATTTATAAATTTAATTCGTATAGTTTTAGCAATTAATATGTTATAATATAACTTAGCAAGAGTTTAGTAGTGTAATTGATATTTATTTATGAATAAAATTAAAATATTAATAGTAAATATTATGTAACAATTAAAATTACATTTTATATAAATGTGATATTTTAATAAGTAATATTTATCTAATTTTAAAATATAATTCGTATACTTTTAGCAATTATTATGTTATGATATAACTTAAGTAATACTAGTAGTGTATTTCGTATTTATTTATGAGTAACTTTAAAACATTAATAATAGACATTATGTAACAATTAAAAATATATTTATATAAACGTTATGTTTTATTAAGTAATTATTATTTAATTTAAAAATATAATTCGTATAGTTTTAGCAATTAATATCTTATGATATTTATAACTAATATGTTATGGTACTTATAATTTCTATATTAGATATTTGTATACTATTGTAATAAACATCTTTATAAGTAGATAATTATTGGATCTTTTAACATGGAGTTAACAATAAAGTTCTTTAACTTATATTAAAATTAAGTGAACATTTTTAACATTGGATCTGAAATATATTTAACATGTAACTGGGACGCACATACATTCATAAATTCTCCAGGTAATAGAAGCTGAAATATTTCATTTACTTGAAAAAGATACATGCAGAATACATACGCAAGAGACCCTTAAAGTAGACATAAATATCACTAGATTTCAAACAAAACAACAAAATGTACTAACTCTACTGACGACCCGACCTCACTCGCTCTCCACGCAGCGCACTCAGACGTGCATACTTCAATGCGATGGTGTAGTGGAGGTCAGCTAAGTCAGCGTATAACGCTTCTTCCTCGTCCACAGGTTCTGAAAGCGGTGACGTCTCGCCATGGGATGAACTGGGGATCGGACTGGCTTGCGGAGAATACGGGGTGAACTGTGACTCGAACTCCTCCACTGGTTCTGTTTCTGATGCGGTTGGTGCCCTGCTTGGGGTTGGGATTGGAGGTGGATGCGCTGGCGGTGGAACGTGATATGGTACACGGCTGGAGGACCGACTCGGTGGAGCACGTGCTGCTAAGAAACGATTGTCGGGCAGACGCACCGACTTGCGAGCTGTGATACGTGTCTTGGCCATGTCTTGTTCGGATGTTAATTCATTTGAAAAAGTAATGTACAAATCAATATTAATGCCATCAATATTAATTTAATTAACAATAATTTGCAGCCATTTGCATAACAACAATAAAGAAATCAATGAAACGAAAACATCATATTTTATTACTTAAACAGGGATAACATAAGGGTCTAATTATAGGAACCATTTTTTTGTATGTTCTACAATATGTGATAGTGGTCCCTTTGATGAAGATGCTTTCCCTTTTCCCCCCCTCCTTTGATCTGTTGTCGCTGAGCTTGCCTCCCCCCTTCCCGATGTTGCCGTCCTCCCCCCTCCTTATTTATACCTTTACCCGGATCACGAAAGTCTCGTTCATCAACGACCTCTAGCGGCATGTGACCCCTCAAGTGACCAGGTTAACTTTTTATTAGTGAATTAATTAATAAGATCTAATTATTCGATCTATAGAGCAGGCAATCAATTAGGGTCGAGCCTTAATAATTACATCACAGAGAAAGAGAAAATCCTAAGGCTAAAGCTAAAATCCTTGAGAATCAAAAGAAAATAAAAGCGATAAACACAAGTCTGACGAAAATCACGGTGATGTCCTCCGAGCAAATCAGTGCTCGGCAAAACAGACCCCAGGAAATCCACCAAGTCTGAAAGTCAGTCCTGTCCTGTATTATTACAACAATAATATAATGCAGATAATAAACTAACTATTCTACTCTAACACTCCCCACACTCCTGTTTTCCTATCTCGCACTCTCCTACGGCTCTATGCAGAAAAGATCCGTCTCCAAGTCCCGCAGGTGCGTCAGCTTCCCGAAGAAAGCCGCCCTCAATCCTCAGGCCCTCGAAAGAAAAGCAAACTGAAGATGTGTCAGACCAACAATTATTATAATAATAAAATAAAAAAGAATAATATAAAAATAAATGCAAAAATAAAAAAAAAGAGAAGAAATAAAAACACAAAGAAAACAAATAAAAGCAAAAACAAAGATAAAAAGAAAACAAATAAAAGAAAATAAAAGAAGAAGAAGAAAAGCCGAAAATAAAGAAAGCCGAAAAAAAGAAAGCCGACTACTAAGTAGTGCTCCCCAACAACAGCACCATTCTGATGACAGGCCGGTGCTGCTCGGGTAAAGGTGTAAATAAGGTCGTTGCGACCTGAACCGCGAGGCTAAGTCAATCAAGAAAACAAAGACCACCAAACACGAAAATCAAGCAATGAAACACAAATAGCGGTGTCACTATTTTATTTTACCTAGTATAGCTACTAGGGTCGAACATAAGGAGCACGATATGCCTTGGCTACGAAGTAGTCGAAAGTCTAAATAAAATAAAGAATAAAATAAAAAGGTAGATTTTTGGTTTTTTTCATATTTTTTTTTAATTAAGAAAAGGGGAGAAAGAAATAAAAAAGACACAATCAAGGAATTATTTACACACCAAAAATGCTCAGAAAATTAGAATAAAAACACTTTTGGTTTTTATAAATATTCAAGTGTTGCGGTATTTTTCTTGGATTTTTTTGATTTTTAGTTAATTTTCTAAAAATAAAACAAGGCCAAAATACAAAATAATGTGCAGCCAGAATCTAAAGGTACTTAAAAATACTTAAAATGCCTATAGAATTTGAACAACAATTTATGATAAACTAAAAATAAAAATCAAAATATAGAAACTGAAAATGCAATTCTTTGAATTTTATGAATTTTTAATAATTTTTCTAAGTTTTTTATGTTTATCAATTTTTAGGGTTTTTATAAATGCAAATACAACAAAAATTGGACAGAACTGAAAACACAACAAAACAAACAAACAACATTTTTTATAACTTTTAAAAGGATTTTAATATTTTTAATGGATTTTAAAAACATACAGAAGCAATTTTGAGGTTTTTGAATTTTTAAAAATAACAAATGGAAACAAATGCAACAAAAATTAATGGAAATTCCTACAACATGGTAATAAAAATATTTATTTGTTTATCACACTTTGTATATATTTCTAAAAATAAAAGAAAAATTAGAAAAATAAAAATAAAAAGAAAATAAATTCTCTCTCTCCCTTGTGTATACCATGAATATATGTACCTATCCCTATTTATTTTCGCCTTGTAAATAAATAATAAAAATAAAATAAAATTATTTTATATCCCAAATTTTATGTTGTAAATAAATAAAATATTAAATTGGGATAATTGCACAAAAATAAACTAATAAAAAATATAAATACCTATGTATTTATTCATGTATATAATATTATATTATGTATATACATTAATTTATTTTTTTGAAAAAAAATAAATAAAAATCACTAAAAAATAATTTGAAAAATAAGAAACATTTTTCATGTTGAAAATATTTTGAAATAAAATAATTTACTATTTTTAATTTAATTTCTAAATAATTATGAAATGTCGAATTCTCATTGGTCCACGAGGGAGTGTTGACCCCCGGTCAACTACCCCCCCCCCCCCCCCCCCGACTACTTCTCGCGGACCCAGTTTTCGACCCGACTTCTCCTAATTTTTCTGAATCGATCCGCCCACCATTTACCTAAACCCCGAGCTCCGATTGTTGCTCATTGATCCGTGATTCACGCCCGCCATTCCATCAAGGTATCTGAGCCTTGCGTTGAGCGCCCGACTCCCATCATTCCGGACCTTCACTCCTATATAGCGTCACCTCCAGCCGCTTTTTCCCGCACCATCGGCCCTCGTCTTCGACCTCAGTGACCTCCACCTTCCTCCTCGAGTGACAGCGTGTACGGGAGCGTGTTGCAGCGAGCGATTGGAGGCGTAGCCCTAGGTCCGCCACAAGCGAAGCTCGAGCCTCTAGAGGCGTCGCTCCATCGAGTCAAAGACCCTGGGAGGTTGCTGACCTCCATCCCAGACGACCTCGACCATCAGGTAGACCCGATACGAAGCAGCTTAGTTTAAATTCCAATCTTTAGGTTTCCGATCGTCGACTGCCACTCGCCGGAGACCCACGCGCCGACTCATCCGATCACCCCATTCGCCCGCTAATGGGTCGAGACAGTTTGCCCTCGACCCCTCTTTCCTCCTGTGCAGGTTAGAAGACTAAGAAGCCTCATCTGGAGGCCTGACCATCAGACCACAACAGCTCCAACTCGTTCACGTCGTCGGGGTCCTCCAGGACCTCCCGGCCTCATCGGAGCTCTCCACCAGCTGCGAACGATCGAGGCCCTTCTTTTCCCTATTCCAGTAGCATCGGAGGTCGTCCTGAGCGTGCGTACTGGCCGGGCAAAGTTATCCGGTGAGCTGTTCTTCGAGGACCCTCCATAGCCATTTGATCGAGCCTCTCGCTCCAGGTCCATGCCAACCATCTATCTCTAGAGATCTAGCCACCGTCCAATCATCTGAGGAGCTCATCCAGGGCGTCCATCGCCGAAGGGGTATCAGTGCACTACAACCATTAGATCTCAAGAAGACTCCCTTGCAGCCGTTGGATCATAATAAAAGGGTAAATATCACTTAGGCACTCCTTAGTTTTGCATTTTTCATTTGAGTCCTGTAAATATTTTATGTAGTTGTTTTTATTTTGGATAAATTGCACGTAGGGCCTTATGTTTCTCTTATTTGCGATTGAGTCCCTCTGTATGTGGAGCACGTGCTTCGACACATGACTTGTGGGTTAATTGCATGTTTTTCCCTAAACTTCTCAGCTGTTACTGTTTACATTTTTATTAATAGGAATTATAGTTACGCCCCTCTGAGTGAGAATCACGTGCTATCAGCGTGCATGTTTGGGTTTTTTGCAAGTTTCGCCCCGCCTTTTACACGTGTTATTCATTGGGTGAAAACTTTTCTGAAATTGCACTTAGGTCCTCGTGAGCTGTCTATCTTCTATTGGTTGAATAAAATAACAAATCAACTCCAAATCTTCTGAAATTTGAACATGTGGCCCCTGCCACTGTGTAAAAATTTCAATATTTTTTTGGGACAATTTTTTTGTTTTTCTATTTTTAAAAATTTAAAAACCTTTATTTTTTCTATTGTTTGAATTATAAAATCAACTAAAAATATTAAAAAGCCTTCAAAAATTCTAAAAAAATCGTGGTGTGTTTGTTTTGTGTCTTTTTGTTTAATTTCAATTTTTCTTTGATTTTGATATATAAAAACCCTAAAAATTGAAAACCCTAAAAATCTATAAAAATCATTAAAAATTCTACAAAATTCAAAAAAATGCAATTTCTTTTCCTGTAACTTAGTTTTTACTTTTAGTTTTCATAAAATTTGTCTCCAGATTTTTAGAGGCTATTTTTATATTTTAAGATAGCCTTTCAAATCTGGTTGCACATTGATTTACAATTTTTGTCTTATTTCATTTTTAGAAAATCAACTAAAAATTACAAAAATCTGAGAAAATTTTCAAAAACACTAAAAAATTATAAAATCCAAAGATATTTTTATTTCAATTTTATGACTTTATTTGTGTCGTCAAATAATTGGTTGTTTGTGTTCTTTTTGACTTGTTTTATATTTTCTTCATAATTAATAATCACAAAAAATTAAAACTCATAAAATCCACCAAAAATATTATTTTTCTTTATTTTTGATTTTTAGACTACTTCGTAGGCCTCATGTCAATCTGTGCTCCTTGAGTTCGACCCTGGTCATTATACCAGGTTTAATAAAATAGTGAGACTGCTATTCGACTTTTTGATTGATTATTCTATTTTGGTGGTTTTAGTTTTCTTGTTGAGTCCGATTTGAGGGATTGAGTCGCAACGACCAGTGATATTTATCTCCCATAGTCTCTTGGGGTTTTCGGCTCATCATGCTCCTCCTGAAGAATGCACCTACGCCAGACGCTATCCTCTCCTTCATGATAAAGGACGGGATCCTCGCAATGATAGTACTTGGCCTTCGTGAGGAAGGTCTCAAGTCACTGCCTGGGCCAATCCTGTGGAACTTTCTTGTCAACAAGATAGTTCACAATATCGGCGTACCACAAGAGAGAGGCGATAGCAAGGATCGCCTCATTTGGGAAGGTCTCACAAATATGCTCGATTTGCTCAGAATCCTCAAGAAACTCCAATCGAGAGAGATGATCTGCCACCACATTGACTCCAGGCTTTCCCTTAATCTCTATATCAAACTCCTGGAGTAGAAGGACCCACTTAGTCAATCTGGCTTTGGCATCCTTCTTTTCCATGAGGAACCTGATGGCAGTATGATCAGTGTAAATGGTTACTCAAGATCCAATGATGTAAGATTTGAGCTTATCTAGGGTGAATACTACGGCTAGCATCTCCTTCTCAGTGACGGTGTAGTTCTGCTGAGCGGCATCCAAAGTCCGGCTAGCGTAGTGAATAGAAAAGGGGACTCCATCCCTCCTCTATCCCAGCACGGCCCCTACGACAAAATCATAGGCATCCGTCATGATCTCGAATAGGAGAGACCAATCAGGAGACTGGAGGATAGGAGCCTCTACAACTAGACTCTTGAGAGTCTCAAATGACGCAAGGCACTTATCATCGACTATGAACTCAGTGTCCTTGGTCAGCAGATCAGTTAACGGCCGGGCAATCCTGCTAAAATCATGAATGAATCGTCGGTAGAAACCGACGTGCCCCAGAAAAGACCGTAACTGCCGCAAGTTGGACAGTGGATTGAGTTTTCTAATGACATCCACCTTGGCCGGATCAACCTCCATGCCCCTGTTGGAGATGATATGGCCAAGCACCGTCCCTTGAGTCACCATGAAGTGACTCTTCTCCCATGAAAGCACAAGGTGAACCTCAATGCATCGCTGGAGGATGCGATCTAGGCAGTCAAGACAAGAATCGAATCCGTCACCGTAGACCGAAAAATCATCCATGAAGACCTCCAAGCACTCCCCTACCATGTCTGAAAAGACGGACAACATGCACCTCTGGAATGTCGCCGGGGCGTTACACAATCCAAAGGGCATTCGTCTAAAAGCATATGTCCCAAATGGATAGGTGAATGTGGTCTTGTCCTGGTCTTCGAGCGCAATGGCCACCTGATTGTATCCGAAGTACCCATCCAAGAAATAGTAATGGCTCTTCCCTACTAGCTTCTCTATAATCTGATAAATAAAAGGCAGTGAGAAATGATCCTTCTTGGCGGCCTGATTCAATCGTCTGTAGTCCACACAGACCCGCCAAGAAG
Organism: Ottelia alismoides; assembly: GCA_037367405.1. NCBI lineage: Eukaryota > Viridiplantae > Streptophyta > Magnoliopsida > Alismatales > Hydrocharitaceae > Ottelia > Ottelia alismoides. The sequence goes on along the minus strand of JAZKJV010005969.1, from coordinate 412,535 downwards.
TGGGTACCCAGGTAGCGATCTCCTCTCCAAAGTCAGTGATAACGGTGGTGATGCCCGTCTTCTTGGGCACCATATGCAATGGACTGACCCATTTGGAGTCGGAGATGGGGTAGATAAAATCAGCGCTCCACCATTTCGAGATCTCCTTCATGACAACATCTCGAAGGTTTGGGTTCAGCCGCCGCTGGAACTTGCGTGACGGCTTTGCATCCTCCTCGATATAGATATGGTCGGAGCACAGGGCCCCCTGGAGATCGGCTATGCTCCATCCAATCACCTTGCGGTTCTTTTCATGAACCCCCATTAGATAGGATTCTTGCTCTCCAGTCAAATCAGCCGAGATAATGACTGGGTACATCTCATGCTCACCTGCAAGGAACCTATACTTCAACGATAAAAGTAGCGGCTTCAGCTCTGGACAACTCGGTTCTGGCAGATCTGGCCTCTGAAATGTTTAAGTGAGCGTGACCAAATTGTCATGAGAGAATGAGAACTCTAGCTCATAATTTGAATCTGGTGAAGGCTGCTCTACTGGTATCTCTATGCTCTGCGCGGGATCAGTCTCCACCCTAGATGTAGGCTCTATGGAAGTTAGACAAGGGATCAAATCATCAAACTCTGCCCAATCTACATCTGACTCTGATGGATCTGTATCAGCATCACAAGAAAAATCTGCCTCACGATCGGGAATCGGCTCTACTGCGTGAGATGTATCCTGGACTGGGAATGCAGTCTCCAAGATCTCCTCTGCTAGCATATGTGCATCAGCAAACTCTGAAGGTGAGAGGATGGCATGTGCTGCTGGATCTTCCCAAACTGCCTCGTCATCTGTAATCACGAAATCGCAGTCCTGGTGGATGTCTCGCCCTGCCTCTGTCATCTGCTCTGAATCTGAATGCGGCTCTGAGCAAGTGGAATCTCTGGCTCTAGTCTCCTCGATCATCTCTATTTGTATACTCTCGCCCTCGACGTGAAAGTATACCTTCCCGTTATCATGGTCGGACACTGCCTTGGCTGTGGCCAAGAATGGGCGTCCTAAGATGATGGGGGTATCAGTCACTGACTCAGGGATCTCCATGTCCAACACAACGAAGTACATGGGGAATTTCAAGCCCTGAATCATGATGACAACAGCCTTCAGCAACCCCTTCGGCCTCTTGACAGATCGATCAGCAAATTGAAGGACTGTCCTGCTCTATCGTAGAGGGCCTAACTCGAAGCGGTCGAGCAAGGCTGCCGGAAGTAGGTTGATCGAAGACCCGCTGTCTAATAGAGTACGATCGAACCTCTTCTCCTGGATATGGCATCTGACATACGAGGCTCCTGCATCTGGCTTCTTGGCTGGCAGACGGTTCTGGATCGCAAAGCATGTGGCGCAAATGAGCACATGGATCTCTGACTGATGGTTCTGCCTCTTCCTCCAAACTGTGGTCCTGTCTCTGAGTGATCTCTGGAAGAGAGGTATGTGCTTCAAGGCCTCCTGTAGAGTCAGTTGTATATGAAATCCGTCCATCATGTGCTGGCTGAACTCTAACTGATGGGAATTTTTCTGATTTTCTTTTTTATGCCCCTTAGCCAAGCTAAGTGCTTGGGGAAAGGGGATGGCTGGCTCCTTCTCAGATGAAGGACTAGGATCGGGTCCGGACTTCTCAAGCAAGGCAGCATCCACACATACATCATCAATCAACATAGGTGGATCCGAAAATAACAAACCCTTTCCTTTATTCACAGAAATGTCCTGAGGTACATGAACTGAAGGAAAAACAACAGGACTAGCAGTAGAACAGGAAATGGTGGCCTCAGCACCACCCTCGGCATCTAGACTCACGACGTCAGTACCGTGCTCTGGCTCAACAACTGGTATGGTGGCATCAGTACTACCTCCTCCATATGGTAAAGCGACGGCCTCAGTACCATCGGCTGGATCATCATCTGCGGTGGCATCAGCACCACCGTCATCATCATGCTCATGAGCGGCATCAGCACCGCTCTCCTCCTCGTCCGACGCTCCTGAAGTGGCATGGGGTCGTCGCTCAGACGAGGCGTCGCCTACTGGCATCATACCGCTCCTAAGTGTAACAAAGTCAACATCAAACATATAGGCAGTAATATCTCCAAGGGAATGACTAGGAGTGGTGGTCTCTGTGAACTCTACCTGCTCAGACTTCCTCTTGAGGCTGTTCGGATTGGGCTCGATCTGGGCAGGAATGGCAGCCTTCCCTCTCACAATCTCCCTCATCTCCTGTCTGAACTCGTCCATCTCACGTCAAAAGGTAACCTGCTGCTCGGACATGAGGCGAGCTAAGTCATCCAAGGTGGGGTTCTCATAGGTCGTCCCATGAGAACCTGACGGGTGGCCTCGCTGGTAATGAGGATGCTGCTGCTGGTGAGGCTAAGATGGGTACTGCGAGTGATACTGCGGCTGAGGCTGCTGCTGCCTCCAAGACTGTCCCTGTTGATAGGGACGAGGACCATACTGTTGTCTCTGGTGGGATGGCTGCTGGTGTGCTGGGAACTGGGGCTGCTGCTGGTGATCTTGCTGTTGGCCGTACTGACCACCCTAAACTGGAGGCTGCTGCTGGGAACTAGTGCCTCCGTCCGACCAATGGAATTCAGGATGGTCTCGTTGGATATCGGGCTGAGGTCGGTCGTACCATATCCCGTTGACATCCATCAACGGCTCCGCGAGGATCGTGGATCCAAGGGGAAGGAGCGGGCGAAGAAATTGGGGCAAGAGAGACCATGATCCGATCAGGATAAATGATAGAAAGTGCAGCAAAACTCGGATCCGGGCGAAGACTGGTCCGGGAGGGGGAGTTGACCGGGGTCAACAATCCTCCTAGACCAATCAGAAATTAGGAAATAAAAAAGATTTGTAAAAAATATTAAAAATAGAAAACGATTTTATTTTAAAATATGTTCATAATGAAAAATGTTTATTATTTTTCAAATTATTTTTAGTGATTTTTATTTATTTTTATGAAAAATAAATAATGGCATATATAGTATATTATATTATATACAGGTATAAAATACCTAGGTATTTTATATAATTATTTTTATTTTCTTATTTTTGTATAAATACCCCAATTTTATATTTTATTTATTTACAAAATATTATTTGGAGTAGAAAATAATTTTTATTTTATTTTATTGGTTATTTACAAGTGTGAAATAAATATGGATAAGATACATATATACATATAATATGTACAAGGTTGAGAGAGAAATTATTTTTATTTTTATTTTATTTTTCTAATTTTTGTTTTATTTTTTGGAATATTTACAAGAGATTAGAAACACATTTTTATTTTTATTTTTGCAAAAATAAAATATGTACATATTGGAGGGAATATACACAAGGTTGAATGACCCTATCTCTCTACTTATTTTATTTGGCGATCAGGCCCATATTGTCTTTCTCTTGGGTTTAGGTCACTCAATATTTATTCTAAATATTCCCTTCTTTTTCTTTTATTCTTTATTCTTTTATTTTTTGCAGAAATACATGGTAATTATTAATATTTAACAAATGCATGCTTATTGGTAACCTATTGTATTTACAGCTATCTACATGGTATTTTGCCAAGATATTTAGCTAAAATAAAATAATAAAGAGTGATGAATGAGTATTCATCAATACTCTCTGAATCGGGTCGCTGACACTTGGTTTGCTTCATCACAAGGTTCACTTCTCTGCTGGAGAACGAAACTTCATCATTCTCGTACATAATCAAAAGTTGCGCCTACAGTACGAAGGAAGGACCACCCAAGAATGATCTAAGATTCTCTCCAATGATTGGAGATCTCCATATCGAAGATTATGAAGTCAACCTGATAGTTCTGCACCTCAATCAAGATAACGACGTTATTTACTTCTCCCTTAGGTCTCTTTATTGAACGATCTACGAATTGGAGTAAATCTCTAGATTTACGAAGTGGTCCCAACACCAATTTCTGATATAATGTTAAGGGAAGTAAGTTGATTGAAGAACCGTTATCCAAGAGTGTGCATGCAAATGCAATGTCGTCGATACGAATCTCCACATAGTGAGTGCCCATGTCTCTCTTTTTCCTTGGCAATGTATGATTCATGAGACAATAGCTTTTGGGTACTAACAAGACGTGTATCTTCACATATTGGTTTTTTTTCTTCCTGCTAACCCTAGTAGGTGTACATCTCACCTTAAGGTAAATCTAAGGATGGATAGACACGTACTCATCAAATGGCACCTTTACAGTGATATTTTCTTTACAAAACTGTGCCATATTAGGGTCATCTTTCTAAATCTTTTTGATGTGCTTTCTGTCGTAAGATCACGGGGGAAAGGGATTGAAGCTAGGGAAACAGAAGATGAAGAATCTGAATAATGAACTGAAAGATTGTTATTGGCATTAACGAAAACAAAGTTCTTCATACATGAATCTTTTTTTATGCAACATGGAATTAAAATCTAAATTATCTACTATAAGTTGTGGAATAGAAGCTGATGTGGTATCCACCACAACTGGAGGTGCAAGGTCCTCCATAGACTCTGAAGCATATCCATGATGTTGATGTTGCGTATGTGCTCTCCTTCTCTTCTAGGCTCCTTGAGTAGATATCCTCAAATGGTGTTGATTGGGCTCCAGAATATGTTGCCTCTCCTCCTCATCCTCTGAAGACTCCTCAGGTAGAGATCCAGAGATGCCCCTCCTCGTGTCCCTCTCTCGGTCAGGTATGGTCACGATCCTTTCGCTCTTGAGTGACATATGATTAGATTCATCAAACGAAAGAATCTCATGTTCAGATCTAGGAGATGCTGAATAATATTCCTGACCAAAGTGCTGCTGAGAACTAGATCGGCTCATGCTATTGGGGTTAGCCAGAACTTGGGCTAAGATTGAGGTAGAGGGTGCAGATTGCTCATCTCCCCATCTGTACAAGCAGTTGACATCCACCCATAAGTCATGAATTTTGTTCATGTAGGAATGGAGCCCATCGAGTATCTGCTACTGTATGTCCATGGGACCAGATGAAGAAGGAAGGGGATAAGATTGGGAAGAAAAATAGGAAGACTGGCCCTGCTGGCCAGGAAACTACATCTGCTACTACTGGTCCTGTGGTATCTGCTCAAATTGCGGGCCCTGTTGGCCTGCCTAGTAATGGCCCTGTCAGCCACATTGTTGGTATTGTTGCAATTGTTGCTAGGGTGGATGGAATCTAGGTTTCTACTGTGAAGGAAGTGGTGCGGAGGTGAATGTGGTGTTGTGAAAGGATGAGGGACGTTGGTAGGTCTATCGGTCCCCTGTATTTCCCTACCTAGCAGGGTCCTGAGTATAAGGTTCCTCCTAAACTATCTCTGTTGATGGATGGGTTGCTGGACAGAATGGACATAGGACTGGTCTTGCTCCCATGGCTGGGAAACCCTAACACCAACTGCTCCTGAACATCATGAACTCGGTACAAAGGAGCAGCGGGTGCAGTCACGATAGGTATTCTCATCTTAAATACCTTCATAGTCAACTCCTCCATTTGTTTTGGAATTTTGGAGACGATCCGGTTTAACTCATCAATCTCATGTCAATCCTCTCGACTACTGTAAACTTGTATGCAATAAGCCCCATGTTGGGGATTACGTCTTGAGAGAGATGAACTACAGCTAACTTTCCCCCTCCAAATAAGAGTGAATTGGGGGACGATGTATAAGCCCTGCTGGCCATCTGTTAGTGGCTGATTTCACCATCTACACGAATACCTTACAGGCGGTATTCGATCCTCATGATGTATAGATGCCTCCACAAGCATCGCTCTCTAAATCCCGCATCTCAGGGTTGAGACCAATGAAGAATGATTGGACCAAGATGTTATCTAGTTCATGTCAGGGACACATGATGTCCTTGAATCTTTCCCAGGCATCATAGAAGGCTTCATTGGGTATCTGGAAAAGCTCGTAATGTGCATCCTCATCTTGTTAGTCCTACTCAGTGGGTAGAACTTCTTCAAAAAATGGTCCTTGATATGGGCATATGTAGTGATTGTAGCTCCCAAGTTCTTTACCCAGTAGTTGGCTTTGCCACTCAAGGAAAATGGAAGGGTCGTGAGCCTAATATAATATTGGCTAACCCTAGGATGTTTAAGGTTAGCACATATGAGCTTGAAATCCCTTAGGAATACGTACGACTCCTCAGAAGAATTCCCATCAAAGTGCGGCAACAAGTTCAGAAGATGCAGCTTCAACTCAAAATCAACTTCTGGTTCGCCAGACTCAAATAGTTCCAGATTTTGTACTTCCCGGGATTGTACGCCGCATCCATTGGTGGTTCGACCCTAATATTTAGTTGTCCTAACTAAGCTCTGAGTAATATGTATTGCTAATTAGATGCAACTAATTTGGCCAATACAATTCTTACCGGGTCCTCGGGGTGTTCTTCTTCCTCTTCTTTCTTCTTTGGAGGTATTTTACTTGAATCTTCTTTAGGGTCTGAATCAACAATGTGGTCTTGATTAGAAGAGGACTTAGGAATGAAGATATTCTCATTGAGGTGAAAGACTTCCTCGATGAGGTTGGAGGAGAGAAAGGGAATGGTTTGAGAGTGATCGTCCCGAGAGTGAGTGATCACGGGCTCAAGAGGGTCATGAGTCTAGGTTGGCCCAGGTTGCGCATGGACCTTTGAAGACGTACTACTTGGAGGGTTCAACGAGAGATTCATGAAGTCCGAATAAATATCCCACCAATTAGTCTTCTTCTATGTCAAAAGAACCGATTAGAACACGATATTCAATAAGGCGCTAGTTCTACGGTGCTCTTGAATATACGGAGAATACCCACACAATATAAATGCAATGTAAACCCCCAAATTCACCAACTCCATACATGAGCGCTGTAAAGGTTCAACCAAATTATTTGGTCAGTTTTAGTTGGTGGTAAATGCAATCTTTGAAAGATTAACGAGTTGTTAGATGACTATATTTCCCTACAGACTGACCTGATACTTATGACTACTTGCAGCCACTTTCAGCCAGTATAGGAGTAAGTGCAGACTATATAAATACATGTACCCGTTACTTGAGGATGGATCCATAGGCAGTGCCCTCTAAACCTCCCAATCTACTAAGGAAATCCGAACTATTTACCGGCTACCAATAGATCCTCACTGAAAAGTGGATAATAATTTTTGTAGAACCAGTAGTCTATATGAAAATCCTGACATGGATCTATCCTAGTGTCGTCTCTCTCTCTCTCTCTCACTTGCAAGTAAATCAAACAATGAGGGCTTTATGAACCTGTAAAATAAGGTTCTTTTTATTCCAATTCTGATCAATCAATCTTCTCAATTCGATTTCAAATTTTGAGTTAGGTTGTCACTTGAAACTTAATCTGAGAACAATGATGAATACTCATTCATCACTCTTTATTCTTTTATTTTAGCTACAAATCTTTGTAAAACACCATGTCGATAGCTGTAAATATAATAAATTACCAAAATGCATGCTTTTGTTAATATTTAATAATAAGCATGTTTTTGTGCAAAATAAAAGAATAAAGAAATAAATAAAAAGAAGGATATATTTAGAATAAATATCGAGTGACCTGATGAATCTAGGTTTCATCATCTTTATTCTATCATTTTGGCCTTAAAAACCCTAGTAAATGCGTGTAAATAGTGTTAATTTAGGCATTTTAGCATGCATGCATTATTGTGTAAATTGTGTATAAAATACTATTTTTAAAGCCAAAATTATAGAATAAAGAAAAGAAAAGAAAAAGAATAAAATATGGTAAATATTTTATGACCCAAAACCCCGAGACCTAGGCATCTCGATGAATAGGTCGACACGGAATAAAGTAGGGGGAGATAAGGGCCAAAATACCTTTTATTTTCACTCATTCTTTATTCATTTTGGGACCTATTTGTGGTTATACTTTTTATAAATCAAATAAAAAAACTTTGTATATGAAAGTTGTAGATAATTAAATAAATAAAAATACAAAATTGATTTCACTCAAAAATAATGTACAGATGTAAAGTTATGATCTGAATAAAATTCCAGAATCCCAACTTCCCAGACCCGTATCTCTCAAATAAAAACTCGAAACGCGTCAAACTCATGTTTAATTGTATATAATTTTAAATAAGCTATTTAATGAAGGTGGTTTCGCATTTAGCGGAGCTACGGTTTGAAAGTTGAGTTTTGGACCCCTATTGTATACTTGTAAAGATTAAAATATTCATTTTATTAGTTATTCATTATTTTCATAATTTTATATTTTTACAATGTTATAAATATTATTTATAATCATTGTGAATATTAAAATCAGATTAAAATTAAAAGAAAACACAAAATAAAATGTTTGTATATTACACATAGGTATAATTCCAATCAATACACCTATAAAGAACATACATCTATCTATTTAAATGTATAAAACATTTCAGAAAAATAAAACAAAAATATAGTTAAGTGTATAAAAATATTTTATAAATTTATAAAATAATAAACAAAAATAAGTACATTAAATATACAAAATAAAAATAAAACATTAATATATATATACCTATATAAGCCTAAAAAGGCAACTTGTATTTTTATACGTCTAAAAAATAAATAAAAATCATAATAAAAAATTTTATAAAATAATAAACATTTTTATTTGATAATAAAAAATTAATAAATTCATTTTCTATTTTTAATCGATTTTTTAAATTCTTTTTCCAGAGGTTTTTCCTGGTTGGTCCACGTGGACCAACCGGGAGGCTCGGACAGTTGACCTCGGTCAACTATCTGACCCCCCTCTACCATTTTGTCAGAGAAGTTTTTTGGCGTTTTTCTCCAAATTTTGGAGAGCATGCCTTGCCTCTTCTCGTGTCGCTTCCTTCTGTGATTTTGCTCCCCATTCATCGAGATACACGCCCTAGGTTAATGTTGGGGCGTAAATCATCGATGCATGCCAGACGCCTCGTCCTTTGGAACCCCATTACCATTCAGTCAAACCTTCAAATACACCTCCCCTGACTTTCCTTGGAGTTTGGATCACTCTTCTGTCTTCCGTTCCGTGTTCTAGGGTTTCATCCACCTTCCTGGTGACAGCAGGGAACGAGTGCACCCTTTGGTTGGAGTCGAAGTCGTCGAATCGAAGTCTATCCCCTTGCCGAAGGGCTCACCGGAGTCACCTTCCAGCGCCAACTCAGTGAGGCCCTTTCTTCCTCACTCTGTCGTTTCTTTAGCTCTTAAATTAGCTCAAATCCATCTCCGTGTCTCGCCCTTCAATTGTCTCTCGCTAAACCATCATCAAATCCTTGGATTTCCTCGATTGGCCATGCGTCGAGTTTGCTGGCTGACGACGAAACCCTCCCTTGTCGCCTTTCACTTCATTTCTCCCTCTTGGGTCGCGGCAGTTTGCTCGCGACCCTTGTAACTTGTCCTTGCAGGAACAACGCGCCCGCATCGCCTGGAGCCAAGTTTTGGCGCTCGTTGGAGGTTCGTCAGCCCCTCTGCTCTGCCTCCTCCGTACGAGCGTAGTAGGCCACCTCGTCACCTCCCGTTGCCTCCAGCCTCTTTAGGACACCTGCAGGCTTCCCCAGAGCCCTCTCGGAGCTTCATCGAGCAATGGAGTAGGTCAATCGACGCTGGGGAACCTCGTACCTCGCGAGTTCTTCCCGGTTCGTCGAAGGGCCCTCCCATCTGCTGGATCAAGAATAGGGGCCCAGGTCTTCCAGTCGCCGTCCGATCTGCTTCGCCTGCACCATTGATCGCCGCTCCACCATCTAATCGCAGCCATCCTCACCGAAGGGGTATTGTACGTCCAGTGTGCGCCACGTGTTTAAGTGGACGCATCTCAGCCGTCGGATCGCGCCTTTGGTGAGCGAATTTTGCAACAATACCCTTGCCATTTTTGTAATTTTTTATTAGTACCAAAACTTTTATCGGAAATTATTTTAATTTGGACATTTTGCACATCACCCCCTTGGTTTTGTAATATTACTAGTTGGTCCCTGCCAGGTCACGTGCGCTACGCACGTGACTTGGCAATTTTGCAGGGGAAGCCCCTCGGGTATTTGATATTTGTATGAATCCCAGAACATTTAAATTAAGTATACTAATTTTGGACAACTTGCATAATAGCTCCTGGGGTTTTTGTTTATTGCTTTTAGGTCCTCCAAGGCGCGTGTGAGGTACGTGTGTACCTGGGCAGTTTTGCTGGCGTGTCCCTGGGGTTTTGGATATTTACCATAGGTCCTGGAATTTGTTTAATACGTTATATCTTTTGTGGAAAAATTTTAGGCCCTTGGACTGTGCTCTATTTACAAAAACATCCCTGCTAGTATGTATTTTTTTATGTTTCTAGCATTTATTTCATGCATCTACAAATTGCGAAAAAATCTACAAAAATCACCTTGTGTTCCTGTTGCATAATAGTTTCACACCATATTTTTATTTTCCATTTTTATTGCATTAGTATTTATAAAAAATAAAAAACAAGCATTTTCAGCCCTGTTTGCATCATAAAATCCATAAAAAATATAAAAACACCTTAAAAAATTCTCAAAAAAAATATATTTTTGCTTATTTTTGTGTGTTTTAACTTCTATCCAAAAATCATTAAAAAATACAAAAGCAAACGCCAAAAAATAGAAAACCCCAAAAACCTTTATAAAAATCTTAAAAAATCCTAAAAATACAGTTTTTGTCTCTGAATTTTCTCTGTTTTATTAGCTTTATTTTAAAATTAATTTGAGGAATTTTGGACACTATTTGGCATTTTTCATTCTCATTTTAATCTCGGCGTGCAACTTATTTCACTGTTTACTAGTATTTTTGACTTTAAAAATACCAAAAAATTATAAAAAATCTAGAAAAATCACAAAAACATTAGAAAAATATAAAAATAACAAAAACATTTTATTTCATGTATTTGAGTGTTTTTTCCCATTTTTATCTCCCTCTTATCTCTCTCGTATTATATATTCTATATAGCTTTATATCTTATGTCAGAAAGAAAATATAAAAATATAAAATATAAAAAGAAAATATAAAAATCAATAAATAAAAAAATATAAAATCAAAAATTAAATTAAAAAAATAAAAAAATAAAAACCCACAAAAAATCCAAATTGGCTAAGTAGTTCACAAGGCATAGGGCATTTGACTTTCACTCAGACTGCTTTACTCCTTTCCTTCCTGTGTTCGACCCCTACTTGCTTGACACTATACATTCTTAGTAGGGTATAATAAATTTTGATTCTTGCTCTTGATTGCTAAATTGATTGTGTGGGTTGATTGCTGATAAACGTGAAGGCTTGAGTACTCGCCTCAGCGACAGTGAGTCTGATCTATCAGACCATTATTTAGCGGCTCTCGCTTTTCTCGTTTTTCAAATGGCACCGTTGCCAGGGAGCATCGGCTTGTAGAGTAGACTTGTGTCTTTTTACTATCTTAGCCATTTTTGCTTATCTTATTTTATTGTATCATTAATTTTGGAACTGTCTGACATCCCTTTCTTGTTTTCTTGCGAGGGACCACTGACCGAGGAGGATCGCCTAGGGGATCCTGAGCAGCCTTGGGAGGAGAAGCCGGCTATTCTATCCTAGCCGGCAGGAGAGAGCGGGAGGACTTGAGAGAGAGAGAGAGGATAGTTAGGTTTTTATTCTTTTTGGTGACAGAGAGACAATTGATTAAGTTGTAATAATACATGTACCTTGGACTCTTGGACATTCGGGTCCAATTTCCAATCATTTGTTCACTTGGGGGCTCACCGCCGTTTTGTCGCGTTTTCATCGCCTTTTTCTTTTGTTTTCCCGATTTTGGTTTTCTTTCTTTCGTGGAATGAGCCCTTAGTTTTTAGGATTGCTTGAACGTGTAGTCTAAGGCCAAACACCTAATAACCATTACATGCACCTATAGTCTTCTCATTGAAATTAGAATTAATTAATTGTGAAAGTACTCAGTCTACAAGCCGGGTGCCGCTAGAGGCCGTATACAGCGCTGGCAGGATCCGTTGTGGCGGACACCGATCGGCATCAGAGACCAGACATAGGCTTCATTCTGAGTACCTAGCATTTGGTTCTTCACGTGTAGCAATTGCCTTCTTAGGACGATTTCTGTGTGCATATCGGCATATAGGTTAGGTTTATAAATTCCTATTTTGCATCCCGCATGGAGAGAGCTGGGAGGCACTGTAAGTCTTACATCTTTGCAATCATCATCTAGGCATAAAGGTGAGATTTCTATCTTGGTGCCATCTTGCATTGCTTTTCCGATCTTCTCCCTCTGTTTTTGGATCAATAGGAATCAAAGAAAATACTAAAAACATTAGGCGCTTGTATTGAATCTTCTCAAAATAAGTGATAACACAAAAAAATTAAAAAAGGGACTGCTAAAAATAATTGACCAAAATACTGATTAATTGGACTCATTGCCTTAGGGTGAGCAAAGCCCTCATTTGTTTTCAGGTTGCATAGGAAGGTTTCCTTCCCAGTAAGGTGAGTGTCGTCGTAAGGAATAGAGCCCAAAACCCAGTCTGTGGCTGCCTTGTGTATCGCCTGGATTTCCGAAGTATTGGTGCTTCTATTGTACGTAGACGAGTAGGGCTTGGTCGCCATTGATGACTCTCTATTGTGTAGAGCATTGACCTTGTCCGAAATATCGAGCATAGGCCACGCCTTCACGGGGGTGTCTGTCTCATCGTCTTTCATCCGAGTAGGTTCTCGCACGCTTACGGGTGATTCCCGTTGCGAGCAAGATCTGAAGTATTGGTTTCGCCTATCGGCTTCCTCCCTCTATTTCTTTGGCTGAGTAGGGATCCAGGAAGGGTTACAAGGACCTTAAAAAGTGCAGACTACATGTTATATAGGAGGAGGACAAGTACGGGATACTTTTCTGGCAGTACTCTCTCTCCTATAGGTGCAGCGCTCTCAGGACTCATGAAAAGATAATTGCTTGAAAAATCAAATCTAAAACTCAGAAAGATAATTGTTGAACCTTCACGACATCACGGGTCAAGTTGATGAATCCATTACTTTGATTGATTGATTAGACGAGTTAAGGTCAAGATCAAAAACACCGCGCCTTTGCACCACTTTTGTTCTCCTTCCATTTGACCTTGCTCAGTGTGAGCCTTCTATTGTTTTGCTTTCCATTTGTTTCTCGTTGGCCTCCGTATCTTTCATCCACATCAATCATCCTCTTGACCTTCGAGATGGCAATGAATGGACAGTTTAGTCGAGACTTTGTCGACACCCACATCAGTTTCATTCACTCACCCTCTCTAATAATTCAGGGCGATTCCCTAGAATCCAGTTCAGACTCCGTGAACCGATCTCCAGACTCCCCGTCTTCTTCAATAATCTGGGATCACTCTTGTCCCGAACTCTGCCTGTTTTGGATGGCCATTGATTTCAATCCTTACACATCACCATCCTTAACAAAATTCTATGTTGACCTTAACACAAAATACTTCTCTACATCTGGTGTTGCAATTCAGACTAGTCGGGGCATTCTTCCATGTGCAGACTTAGAGCATGATTCCGAGCCAGCCAACCAAGCAGAATCTGAGATGGCTGGTGGAAGAGGAAAGGGACCACAACCCCAACCTGAAGCTGAAGCCAATCCGAGGGAAGGGCAGTACACCACACATAATGATGTCAATAGTCAATTGATGGCTTCCATTCAAGCCATCCAACAGTAGTTGACTAACCAAGCCCTAGCCCTGACCGCCTTCCAATAAATGCTAAATGATCTGGGGAGGAGGGCCGATGTAAGAGATGGCCGTAGGGAGGGTGATCCAGATCAAGAGTTCCATCCAGAAGAAGATGAGTTTTCATTTTGAGGCCCCGATTTTGATAGAGTGGACGTAGACCCACTACAGCCAAAGCCGACGCTGAAGGAGACATATAATCCAGGAGCGGGCCGCATCACTGAGTGGATCCAGATCCCACGTATCCATGCCCACTTCAAGATGAAGCTGAAGTTTCTGTCTTTGTTTCCCACATTTCATGGGAATACTACTGAGGAGCCTTACATTCATCTCAAGAAGTTCGGCTGCATTTGTGCTACTGCTCACTACCCTGGAATTCCTCTAGAGGTAGTCAAGATGACCGCCTTTCCTTTAAGCCTTCAGGACAACACCCTATATTGGGTCGACCACTTAGGAAAGTTAGTCACGACTTGGGAGGAGCTGAAGTCCGCATTTCTCCATAAGTTCTACCCTCTCGGTCGATTGAATCAGATACGTGCCCGTATCTCCAGTTTTTGCCAGCAGCCCCACGAGACTATCCATGAAGCGTGGGAGAGATTCAAGGATCTTCAGGAGAAGTGTCCCTACCACGAAATCCCAAAGACCAGCCTTGTGCAGCACTTCTTTGGTGAGCTTACACTTGAGAGCCAAAAGCTTGTCGATACCGCTTGAAGTGGTTCCCATTTCAACAAGGACGAGGACGTGGTGTGGAACATCTTCGAGGAAATGGCTGAAGGAGAAGATGCTCAATCCTCGTCCCAAGCATACATGAAGGTTCCAACTACCATCAGCAAGCCAGTGAACATGGCTTCTCACACCGAAGACAGGGATGAAAGCTCCAACTTGAGTATCATTGGGAGGCATCTGTCTAAGGTGGATATCATTGAGAAGAGGTCACAGGACCTCGAGAAATTATCAGTCATCGAGAAAAGGACCCAGGGCTTGGAAAATCTTGATTTGATTTCCCAGCAGCTGGAGCAGCTCGTTCGTGCATTGAATGCCAACATTTGCAACGTCGTGTCTACTACTGCTGAGCCGAACGCTGAGAAGAAGGAACCTGTATTGCATCAAACCCCTTAGCCGACTCCACCGCAGCCCCAGCCTATTCAGCATGTGTATTACGTGCAGGTTCCGGAGCAGCCCCTGCAGCCTCAGACACAGATGATTGTATATCAGCCAGAGTCCCAGCCGGACTATTCCGAGCAGCTCTCTCCACCCCTGCCACTGATACAAGAGATTAATGGTGTCTGGAACAATGAAGCGCAGCTGACCCGACCTCATGGACACTCTCAGGGTCAGAACATGGGCAACATGCCCTATCACCAGCAGCAGCAGGGTGGGAAACTCTTCCAGCCCTCGTATCAGTACCAGCCTCAGTCTTACGGTAACACCTGGAGGCAGAATTATCAGCAGGATCTTCAGCAGTCCGGATACCGTGGAAAAGGATATCATCAGCAACCGGCTGCTACGTATCACCAGAACTCATGATATTCCTCCAACCCTCCTCCTCACCAATTCTCTCAGGGTTACGAGTCGCAGTCTCAACTGTCATACAAGCACTCTAGGCCCCAGCAGGGGGATTCTTCTAAGATTGTGCCGGTTAATTCAGCCCTGGCATGCCTTGAACAGTTGAGTAAGAATATGGATGAGATGAACCAGAAGATCGACGACTTGACGGCTGTGAAAACAGTCATCCTTGCTCAAGTCGAGGAAAATCCGAACAACTTCCGACGCAAGGAGCAGGTAGTTGGCAGTGTCCAACCCGTTTCAGGTGAATTAAATAGTTTTTTATCTAATGTTGTTACTCTCAGGAGCGGTAGGACACTCTAGCCATCGGCAACGGCGAAGGGAAAGCATTTTGCATCTGACGATGAACCGTCAACTAGGCCAATGCCAGGGCCACGAAGCATTTTGGGAGAAGCACCCTCAACCGAAAAATAATAAAACATGAAGAAATCAATAAAACACAAAAAGATAGCAACAACCCGGTGGAAATAGGCCAGCATTAGAGACGTCTGCACCTGCTACAGAGCCAGCCACGAACAGAAGGAATTTTGCACCTGCAGCGAGTCCAACGCCAGCACCTGAAGCCGAGCCTACCGTTTTTGGTCCACATCTTGTAGATGATTCTATTCCTTTTTGCCATCTACCTGTAACAACAATATGTACAATACTTTGAATGACATTGGTGAAGATTTTGTAAATATTCCTTTCCCAGAAGCAATGAAAAAACACAAAAAAATGAAAAATTTGAAAAATACTTTGTCAGATCCTTCTATCATATTGAACATGCAATTGATGAAAGCTCTTGAATACATGCCAGCTGTAAAGAAAGGATTGAATGATGCATGTACAACCATGTGCACGCCTTATCCTCATAATTGCAGGAACAAAGGTGGCAAGTCCGAAAAGCATATCCTCACAATGGCCACAGTTAACGCCATCAGCAACCTCCTGGATAAAAAAACCAGATATGGGAGCAACTCTTGTGTGTTGTCAGATGTTTAATCAAGAATTTGAATGAACACTTCTCGACAACGGGTCTTCTGTCAACTTGATGCCAGCGTCACTGCTTACAGAATTTAAACTAGGACCGCTCAAGACTACAAAGATGATTATGTAGTTCGCAGACAAGTCAGTTAAGCGGCCTAGGGGCCTGTTGGAGGACGTGATAGTCACGGTTCAGGGAAAGCAGTTCCCGACTGATTTTATGGTAGTAGATATCGACGTCCCCGCTCCATTGCTCCTTACCCCAATCATACTTGGAAGACCATTCCTGCGAACGTCAAACGCAGTAGTGAATTATGGGACTCGAGAAATCACTTTTAGAGCTGTCAACGAAACAATCAGAGTAGAGACCCTGCCTGAGGGAGCACCAACAGAACGAACATCTGCATCATGCGCAAGGGTGATTGACTAATGACTACGACTTTCTGGCAGAATTCAAGATATCAACCTATTCTTGGATGACAATGAGATCCATGAACTCCTCTGCCCCGAGGAAGGATTGGAGACCGCACTCAAATTTCCCCTTATCGGTCAGGAGGAGGAACTTGCTGACGTGCTGAATGAGACTTCCGTGGGGGTGATGTGCCTTCAAAACCAAGTGCAAATTGTTGAAGGGTATTGTGATGAAGAGGAAATTATCGAGACATTCTGTCAAGATTTGAGAGAAGAGGCAGAATAGATTATGGTGGACACCGAACAGATGAAAGAAGCTCCACCAAAATTAATAGCTGAAGTCACTGTTGAAATACCTCTGACCCCACCAGAGTTGAAACCCTTGCCCTCCAACATGAAATATGCCTTTCTTACAGGAGAACCGAACATGTACCCGGTCATTACCAATGCACACCTGACTGAAGACCAAGAATATCGTCTGATGGAGGTTCTTGAACACAACCGCAAGGCGATAGGCTGGCGAACTTCGGATCTCCATGGGATCAATCCATCACTGTGCTCGCATCGCATTTTTCTGGCTGAAGATTGCAAGCCCTCTCGAGAACTTCAGAGAAGATTAAATCCTAATCTGCGGGAGGTTGTTATAAAAGAGATCCAGAAATGGTGTGATGCGGGATTCATTTATCCCATCTCCGACAGCAAATAGGTGAGCCCTCCGCATGTTGTGCCAAAGAAATCATGGATCACCATTGTGAATAATGACAGAGGAGAGGAGATCGCAAACAGATTACCCACCTCTTGGCGAGTATGCGTGGACTACAGAAGACTTAACCTTGCCACCAAGAAGAACCACTTTCCTTTACCCTTCATCGACCAGATCTTGGAGAGATTGGCCGCGAAGGAATACTTCTGCTTCTTGGATGGATACTTTGGGTATAACCATGTTGCTATAGCTCCTGAAGACAAAGAGAAGACTACGTTCACATGTCCTTTTGGTACATATGCCTTCAGACGGATGCCGTTCGGGCTTTGCAACGCCCCAGCCACATTTCAGAGGTGTATGCTTGCAGTTTTTGCCGATATGGTGGGAAACTTTCTTGAGATCTTTATGGACAATTTTTCGATCTAAAGGGACTCATTCGATCAGTGTCTGGATTATTTAGACCGAGTCTTACGGAGGTACTGTGAAGTGAATCTCATGTTCTCGTGGGAAAAGAGCAACTTCATGGTGACTGAAAGAATCGTGTTGGGTCACGTTGTTTCTAAACATGGATGGAGGTTGACCCAGCCAAGGTGGAGGTAATTTCCAAATTTGAGCTACCTACAACAATTAAACTAGTTAGGTCATTCTTGGGCCATGTCGGTTTTTACCGACAATTCATCAAAGATTTCACCAAACTGGCCAGACCATTGACTGAATTGCTCGGCAAGGAAAATGAATTCATTGTAGATGATCGTATGCTCCTTGCCTTTAATCAGCTGAAAGAACTAATCACGCAAGCCCCTATCTTGTTGCCACCAATTTGGACTCAGCCTTTTGAGATAATGACCGATGCGTCAGATTATGCCATTGGTGTTGTACTTGGACAGAGGAAAGATAATGTACCATTTGTGATTCACTACTCTAGCCAGATGCTCGATGAAGCTCAGCGAAACTATACTGTCACCGAAAAGGAGCTGCTAGCGGTAGTTTTTGCCTTGGAAAAGTTCAGATCCTACCTCCTTGGATCGAAAGTGATCGTTTACACTGATTATTCGGCCATTCGGTACTTACAGCAGAAGAAGGATGCCAAATCACGTCTTATCCGGTGGATCCTTCTCCTCTAGGAATTTAACTTGGAAATTAAAGATAAACCTGGGGTAAAGAATGTGGTGCCCGATCATCTATCGAGGCTTCCTGAGCCGGAATCTCCTGAGCTGAGCCTGCAACCAATTACAGAGACCTTTCCAGACGAGGCAATTCTGTCAGTCACCTCGCTTCCATGGCATGCAGACATCGTCGATTATCTGGTGACCAAGAAAATCCTACAGGATTGGCAGAAGTTGAAAATAGACAGATCCTTTTCTAAAATCTGTTTCTACCAGTGGGAGGATCCATACTTATTTCATGAGGGGGCATATTGTATCTAGAGAAGGTGTATACCTCAGGAGGAAGTTCCAAGTATCGTCGACTTATGCCATGACCAAGATTCTGGAGGACATCATTCAGGAAAACGAACGACAACAAAAGTTCTTCAGAGTGACCTCTGGTAGCCTTCACTATTCAAAGATGCAGATGATTACGTCAAATGCTGTACTGACTGTCAGAAGATGGGAGGAACCATGGGAATGAGATACACGATGCCTATGAAATTCATTCAGATATCAGACATCTTCGACGCATGGGGCATCGACTTTATGGGCCCATTTCCCAACAGTCAGGGCTATGAATATATTCTGCGTGTTGTCGACTGTGTAAGTCATAGGGTGGAGGCTATCCCCGCCCGAACCGCCGACAGTAGGACTGTCTCTTGATTCTTGAGAGATCACATCATAGCACGGTTCGGGATTCCCAAGATTCTCATATCTGACGGGGGTAGTCATTTCATAAACAGAGAGGTGAAGAAGTTGACTCAGGAATTCTGTATTGAACATCGCGTTGCTTCACCTTACAACCCGCAATCCAATGGCTTAGCTGAATGTTCAAATAGGGAGAACAAGACTATTCTACAGAAGCTTGTGTGTCCGGATCGCTAGAACTAGTCTCAGCTACTTGATTCCGTTCTTTGGGCTTACAGAACAACATACAAGTCACCCTTGGGAATGTCTCCCTACCGCATGGTGTATGGCAAGCCATGTCATTTGCCCGTTGAATTAATTCACAAATATTTATGGGACATCAACATCTGTAATTTGGATTCCGAGCAAGCAGGGAAGAACAGAAAATTAGATCTGAACAGATTATTGAAATTCAGATATTATGCATACGACAACAGCCTGATGTACAAGGAGAAGGTCAAAACGTGGCATGACAAGCTTATCTACCGCAAGTCCTTCGAGTCAGGTCAGAAGGTGTGGTTGTTTGATGCGAAATTAAAGATCTTTCCAGGAAAATTTAAGAGTAAATGGATTGGGCCGTTTATGGTTAAGCATGTGCGTGACAATGGAAGTGAATTGATATGTAATTTATCAGCAGACGCACAACCATTTGTAGTCAATGGACAGCTTCTGAAGCCTTACCTTTAACATGATACATTCATATATGTCGTTGACTCTATTCAAGTAATCTACAGGGATGAGCCGTATATTTCCAAAACGTCAGAGGAAGGCGAAGTAGAGCAAAATATTTTTGAGTAACTTTTCTTCTTTTCTTCTTCCTTGTCTATCCTTTTTATCTATCAAAAGGTGTCGCCTCTTTTTGACAGTCTTCTATACTTAGGACGTACTTTGTCCTAAGTATAGGGGGGTGTGCACCCCGAGTTTTTCTATTCTTTGATCCTCTCCATTGTCTCCTCTTCTTGTCTATACTTAGGGATATCGTACCCTAAGTATAGGGGCAAACAACCTGAGTACGATCTGTTCATTCCCACCCTTGACCCTCCCTGCTTTGTGTACAGTCTGCTATACTTAGGATTATTTGATCCTAAGTATAGGGGGGACGGTCAATTTCTCATTCACTTGTTCATTCATTCCTTTATTTATTCTTTAGACTTGCCTATACTTAGTACGAGTTATGTCTTCTCTTTTCTCTTCGATCTATGAGGACATAGCTCAAGCTAAGTATAGGGGGGTCGTATATACTACGTATATACTTTAGCCATAACTCGTACTTTCGTATTTTTCTTAATAATCATGGCTAAAAAATCATTAAAAACCTTAATAAAAAGATGCTATTATTCCTCAAATTCTTTATGTATTGATTAATAAATAATGTGAAAATAATTTTTGCAAAATATTTGAAAAATAGTTTGAAAATCTTTGTGAAAATCTTTTGAAAATTATTTGGAAAACGTTTTGTTACATGTTTTCAACCTTTGTAAAAATTATTTATATGAAAAACTTATTTTCTTTGTGTGAAATAAAAAGGTTTGAAAATTGTTTGCAAATGGTTTGAAAAATGGTTGCAAAATATTTTGAAATATATATATACTGTTTGGAAAACCTTTGCAAATGATTTTCAAATGTGTGTACATGTTTGTAAAAACTGTTTGTAAAAATTATTTTGGACTATAGTTTTCAAAATTGCTTGAAAAACCATTTTCAAATAAGTTGAGGAATACTGACATCTCACCTAAAACTCTCTATGTATATACCTATAAAATTGATTACTTATCCTAAAAATCCACTTCTTGTAAAAACAAGACGCATCCCTGTGTAAATATTTGTACCTAGTTTTTAGCCAAAACCTTTTGTTTTCAAAAACCCCAAAAATATTTGCAAAAGTGAAAGTACGAAAAACATTTGAAAAATCTTTTTGAAAAATACAAAAAATGCATATGCATAATCTTTTCAAAATCCATAAAAAGTTTAAAATCTTTGAAATTTACATCACAAAAATATTTCTCTACATTCTGCACTTGCATAGCGTTAGCATTTTCTCGGATTGAGTTTGATAGTTGAACAAGTCTAAGTAAAATCCGGATTGGAGCTTGATTGGACCTTAAAAATCTACCTAATAACAGGAACCTTATAGGAACTGGAATTGAGGTACTTTACATCTAGTTGACTTAGATCTTTGAAGATCACGAGACTTGGTTCAATGGATTCTTGACTGCCTAAGTAGAGTATTTCGGAACACACACACGACTCTTGTTGATAATGACCTAACTTGGACACCCGCACCTTTCACATGGCTCAACTCAGTTGGAGTGGTGAGGGGATTGGATTTGCTGGTATGAGACGCACACAAGTGGAAACACTTGTCCTCCTCTAGGGAGGGAAGTGCACCCCAACCCGTCCAGTGATGAGGAATTCTAAAGACATGCAAGTGTGGGTTGTAATAAAGCATCAAAAGAGGGATAGTCTACTGGCTCAAGAGTAAAAACTCCCTATGTAAATGTTGCTGTATACAATATTTCAAAAAAAAAGAGACAGGCCTGTACAAAAATAAAAAGCCTGCCAAAGTATGTACATATGTTGTAAAGTCAATAAGCAATCTTGAGCATCAAAGTCAAATTATGTGAGCCTGCAGCTGGATGACTTGACTATAGTGGTCTTACATCCTAGGATAGGTAGCTACAGTGGCTATTGTCCATTCTTCTCTTCACCCCCTCCTCTTGAGCTGGTTGCCACTTGAACTTAGAAGGGAATACCCCGCTCCTCGAGGAAGGAGTTATTGGATTGGGGAATCATTGAGTTGTCATCCTGGAGAAGTCGGTCTTTTTGTCATTCTAGTTGGGGAGAGCCACCATCACTTACACTGTACGAGTCAGATTGATAGTCGTAAGGGTTTGCGTATGAGTTGAAATATTTCTGACCTGGCTATTGAGGAGACTTGAGCAGAGTTTTGGGATTCTCGAAGGCTGTTGGATTTCAAATCTGATTCCCATTAAGGTTCCGCTTGTACTAAAATGCCAAAGGTCCGACTTAAGCACCAAACTTTGATTTTGTGAAGACAAGTTTGATAATTAAACTGAATCCAACTTCTTCTTTTTCTTTTCTTTGTTTTTCTTTTTCTGCACTTATTGCATAAGTGTTTGCTAGGGACTAGCAAAGGTAAGTATAGGGGGATGATGAATCTACATTTCATCATCTTTATTCTACCATTTTGGCCTTAAAAACCCTAGTAAATGCATGTAAATAACGTTAATTTAGGCATTTTAGCATGCATGCATTCCTGTGTAAATAGTGTATAAAATACTATTTTTAAAGACAAAATTATAGAATAAAGAAAAGAAAAAAAAGAATAAAATATGGTAAATATTTTATGACCCGAAACCCCGAGACCTAGACATCTCGATGAATAGGTCGACAAGGAATAAAGTAGGGGAGATAAGGGCCAAAATACCTTTTATTTTCACTCATTCTTTATTCATTTTGGGACCTACTTTTGGTTCTACTTTTTACACATCAAATAAAGAAACTTCGTACATGAAAGTTGTAGATAATTAAATAAATAAAAATACAAAATTGATTTCACTCAAAAATAATGTACAGATAAAAAGTTATGATCTGAATAAAATTCCAGAATCCCAACTTCCCAGACCCGTATCACTCAAATAAAAACTCGAAACGCATCAAACTCACATTTAATTGTATATAATTTTAAATAAGCTATTTAATGAAGGTGGTTTCGCATTTGGTGGAGCTACGGTTTGAAATTTGAGTTTTGGACCCCTATTGTATACTTGTACAGATTAAAATATTCATCTTATAATTTATTCATAATTTTTATGATTTTATATTTTTACAATGTTATAAATATTATTTATAATAATCATGAATATTACAATCAGAATAAAACTTAAAGAAAACACAAAATAAAATGTTTGTATATTCCACATAGGTATAATACCTATCAATACACCTATAAAGAACATACATCTATATATTTAAATGTATAAAACATTTTAGAAAAATAAAACAAAAATATAGTTAAGTGTATAAAAATATTTTATAAATATATAAAATAAAAATAAAACATTAAAATATATAGATATATATACCTATATAAGCTTAAAAAGGCAACTTGTATTTTTATACCTCTAATAAATAAATAAAAATCATAATAAAATATTTTATAAAATAATAAACATTTTTTATTCTATAATAAAAATTCAATAAGTTCATTTTCTATTTTTAATCGATTTTTTTAATTCTTTTTCCAGAGGTTTTTCCTGGTTGGTCCACGTAGACCAACCAGGAGGCTCGGACAGTTGACCTCGGTCAACTGTCTGCCCCCCCTGCCATTTTGTCAGAGCAGTTTTTTGGCATTTTTCTCCAAGTTTTGTAGAGCACGCCTTGCCTCTTCTCGTGTCGCTTCCTTATGTGATTTTGCTCCCCATTAATCGAGGATACATGCCCAAGGTTATTGTTGGGGCGTGAATCATCGATGCATGCCAGACGCCTCGTCCTTTGGAGCCCCATTACCATTCAGTCAAACCTTCAAATACACCTCCCCTGACTTTCATTGGAGTTTGGATCACTCTTTCGTCTTCCGTTCCGTGTCCTAGGGTTTCAGCCACCTTCCTGGTGATAGCAGGGAATGAGTGCACCCTTTGGTTGGAGTCGGAGTTGTCGAATCGAAGTGTATCCCCTTGCCGAAGGGCTCGCCGGAGTCACCTTTCAGCGCCACCTCGGTGAGGTCCTTTCTTCCTCACTCTGTCATTTCTTTAGCTCTTAAATTAGCTCAAATCCATCTCCGTGTCTCGCCCTTCAATTGTCTCTCGCTAAACCATCATCAAATCCTTGGATTTCATCGATTGGCCGTGCGTCAAGTTTGTCGGCCGACGACGAAACCCTCCCTCGTCGCCTTTCGCTTCATTTCGCCCTCTGGAGGGTCGCGGCAGTTTGCCCGCGACCCTTGTAACTTGTCCTTGCAAGAACAACGCGCCCGCATCGCCTGGAGCCAAGTTTTGGCGCTCGCCGGAGGTTCGTCAGCCCCTCAGCTCCGCTTCCTCCGTGCGAGTGTAGTAGGCCACCCCGTCGCCTCCCGTTGCCTCCAGCCTCTTTAGGACACTTGCAGGCTTCCCCAGAGCCCTCTCAGAGCTTCATCGAGCAACGGAGTAGGTCGATCGACGCCGGGGAACCTCGCACCTCGCGAGTTCTTCCCTGTTCGTCGAAGGGCCCTCCCATCCGTTGGATCAAAAACAGGGGCCCAGGTCTTCTAATCGTCGTCTGATCTGCTTCGCTTGTGCCGTTGATCGCCTATCCACCATCTAATCGCAGCCGTCCTCACCGAAGGGGTATCGTGCGTCCAACGCGTGCCACGTATTTAAGTGGATGCATCTCAGCCGTCAGATCGCCCCTTGAGTGAGGGAATTTTGCAACAATACCCTTGCCATTTTTGTAATATTTTATTAGTACCAGAACTTTTATCGGCAGTTATTTTAATTTGGACATTTTGCACATCGCCCCCCTTGGTTTTGTAATATTACTGGTTGGTCCCTGCCAGGTCACATGTGCTACGCACGTGACTTGGCAATTTTGCAGGGGAAACCCCTCGGGTATTTGACATTTGTATTGAATCCTAGAACATTTTAAATAATTATACTAGTTTTGGACAAATTGCATAATAGCTCCTAGGGTTTTTGTTTATTTCTTTTAGGACACTTTGCCCACGACCCAGCTTTCTTCCTGTGCAGGCTCGAAGGAGAATGGTCCTCATCTGGAGGTTCGACCATTGAAGCAAAGTGCTCCAGGTGCCTTAGCTTTTCCAGGGTCCTCAAGGACTTCCCAGCCCCATCGGAGCTTACTAACAGCTGTGGACAGGCTCGAGCGTCATTTTTCCCATTAGAGCAGCACCGGAGGAGCCCCCAGACGCGCATATTGGCCGGTCGAAGTTCGTCGGAGAGCTGTTCTTCCAGGGACCCTCCTAGTTGTCCGATCGAGCTCCTAGGTCTCATCTCTGCCATCCATCTACGGGGGGCTAGCATCCGTTCGATCTGTCTGAGGATCTAATCTTAAGCGTTTATCATCGAAGGGGTATCGACGAATCAGAGTCGTCCGATCATCAGTGATACTCCTGCTGCCATTGGATCTTTAATAAAGGGATAAATTTCACTTAGGCCCTTTTCTGTTTTAGCATTTACTTTTCAATCCTGTAAATATATTTCATCGTTGTTTTTATTTTGTGTAAATTGCATTCAAGACCTTGAGTTTTTGCAATTTGCAATTAAGTCCCTCTGAGTCTGACTCGCGTGGTCTGTCACGTGCCCTCTAGCATTTTTGCACATTTCCTCCTGAACTTTATGGGGGTTGATATTTGAATCTTTATTAATTGGAATGACACTTATTCCCCTCCGTGTTTGAATCACGTGCTGAACCCGTGCGCATCTGGGATTTTTGCAACTTCAGCCATGCATTTCTTTCAAGTGTTATTAGTTGGCTGATTAGTTTCTCATATTTGCACTCAGGTCCCTATGTGTTGTGAGTATTTGATTGGTTGAATAAAATAGCAATTTAACTCCAAATCTCCTGAAATTTAGGCACGTGGCCCTTGCCACTGTGTAAAAATGTCAATGAATTTTTGGAACATTTTTGTTTTTATTTATATTTTTAAAAATTCAAAAACCCTTATTTTTGCTCTTGTCTAAATTAAAAATGAACTGAAAATACTAAAAAGCCTCTAAAAATTCTAAAAAAATTATTTTATGTGTGTTTTTATGTGTTTGTATTTCTGTGTAAGTTTTGCTTGATTTGGATATAGAAAACCCCTAAAACCCTAAAAAACTCATAAAAATCATTAAAAATTCAGAAAAAAACAAAAATATAATTTTCTTTTTATGTAGTTAGGTTTTTATTTGTAGTTTCTCATAAAATTGTTGCTAGATTTTTATAGGTTATTTTTATATTTTTAAATAGCCTTTAGAATTTGGCTGCACAGTAGCTAGCAGTTTTGTCCTTATTTCATTTTTTAGAAAATTCCCTAAAAATCATAAAAATCTGAGAAAATTATCAAAAACACTTGAAAAATCATAAAATCCAAAAATATTTTTATTGTAATTTTCTTAATTGTTTTGTGGTATTAAATAATTCCTTGTTTGTGACTTTTTGGCTTCTTTTTATATTTTTCTTTATTTTAAAAAATCACAAAAAAAATTAAAAATCTAAAAATCCACCAAAAATACTTTATTTGTTTTATTTTTTGATTCTCGACTACTTCGTAGGCTCTTAGCCAGTCCGTGCTCCTTGAGTTCGACCCTGGTAGCTATACCAGGTTAAATAAAATAGCGAGATCGCTATTTGCTTTCTTTGTTTGATTTATCTCTATTTGGTGGTCTTGATTTTTCTTGTTGACCTAGCCTCGTGATTTGGGTCGCAACGACCCAGATTTATACCCTCACCGGATTGCAAGGGATTTTCAAGTCATCAGAATGGCGCCTTTGTCGGGGAGCACGGCTTAGTAGTCTTTTTCTTTTTCGATTTTCATTTCGCGGCTTTTTGTTTCTTTCGCGGTTTCCGCGGCTTTTCGATTTTCTTTTATTTTCTTTTTTTCTTTTTATTTTATTTTATTTTATTTGTTTTGATTTTATTTTTATTTTTACATATATTTGTCATTTTTTATTTCATTTTCTTTTTCATTATTATAATAACTGTTGGTCTGACGCATATCTGTTTATTGTTCTTACGAGGGGCCCGACGAACGAGGTGGCTTTCTTCGGGAAGCCGACGCTACTGCGGGGATCGATGGCGGCTCTCTTCTTTACGAAGCCGTAGTAGAGTGCGAGAGGAGTCGAGCAGGAGTGAGGGAGCGTAGATTAGTTTTGTTGTAGCTTAGTAGTTTGCTTTCTTTTTCAGACTTATTATTATTGTAATAATACAGGGACGACTCAGAGACTCTTGACTTTTTAGGTCTGTTTCGCCGAGCACGGGTGTGCTTGGGTGACCCCACCACGGTTTTGTTTTTGCCATTTTATTTTCTTTTGTTTCTCATGGATTTTTGTGCTTGATCCCCTAGACTTAGGTTTTTATTTGGTTGAGCCAGGTAGCATTAGGTCCAAAGCCCCTAATAAATTATCTGTTCCTATAGAACACGCTTGGACTTAGTCAAATAAATCTGTGCTTCATAATAATAGAAATTTCTGTTTAGGACGGTTCTCACCTTTGCATTGCATATAGCTTAGTTTAAATTTATGCGCGGATCATATTGTATGTAGATTGCTAGAGAAAGGTACGCCTTCTATCTCGTGCATGTATCATTGATTTTATCGCGCATCGGCTTTTCCATCTTCCTCCTTCTATTTTCTGGACTTAGGAATAAAAAGGAAAGTAGAAAATTCGTTAGACAATTGTTTGATTTCTGAAAAAAATCTAAAAAACAAAAATAATAAAATCGGGACTGTTAATCAAACTGGATCCTAAAAGACACTAACTTAATAATTTGCCTTGCGAGAGCAATCCCCTCATTGGATGGTTTGTATGAGCGAGAGAGTGACACGTACCTTAGGATAGAGCCATATCCGACCCCCTTTCAGACTACTGATTTTGATCTAGTCGTTCTCCAGTGAGGATCGCTCCGGTTTCCGGCAAAGCATGCCGCGATATCCTTAACAGAGCGAGCGATCGGGTAGCCGGTAAACGGTCCGCGGCTTGTACTGGCTGGGAAAGATCTAGTTTGGGATCGGGACAGTCTCCTGGGGGCGTTGGATTCCTAACAGCTCGCTAATCGCTCTGATATACTGTCTTATCACCTAAATAAAAATGACAAGATAAAAGACCGAACTCTTACAGCCATCAGCTTTGTGTTGAGTAGGTGAATGGGGGTATTGCTTGACCGATCCTATTTGTGTTTTCAGATCCCATCCGCCTTCTTCTTTTTCATACATCTTCTCCTCTAGTCATCTATCCTTCTCCCTCCCACCCTCCCTTCAGTCTTCTTTTTTCTTCTTCTTCTCTACCCCGGGATGATGGATCGTACTACTTTCTTGCCGACTCTTGCGGCTTCTTCTTCTCATATCCATCATTCCAATCCACCTTCGAGGGAGGTCGGATCTCCGACCGACCTTCCGTTCTCTCCCTCCCTTACCCACCCTTCTTCTAGGCATGTTACGCTACACGTCCGTGGATATCGGACTGACCAGATGCGAGACCCAGCCGATACCACTGCTCGATTGAGAGTGCACTCCACACACGATAATAGAGAGAAGATGCGAGTATCAGACAACTCTAACGACAGGATGACTGATAAGCATACGGGCCAGGGAGCTCAGTCAGCTTCTACATTTAGTCGATTCATTCTCGACTTGGAGTATATATAGAGACTGCCAACATTCTCAGGGGAGGTGTACGAGGAGTCGTATCTTCATTTGTCAGAGTTCGAGGAGTTCTACGAGAGCCAGACATTTTCAGATATCACTGCGGAGGAGTTGATGTTGAAGACCTTCCCATTTTCACTTCAGGGCAGAGCCATGAAATGGCATAGAAGATTGGGAAGGAGATTTGCTACGTAGGGAGACTTACGGTTCAAGTTTCCATAGAGATATTATCCCCAGCGTAGGGCAGATATGATGCGGTCTTTGATCATGGATTATTCAGTAGACCTCCAAGAGCCAGTGCATGATTCATGACTGAGGTTTCTTGACCTCTTGAGGAGATTTTTCGAGCACGGACTTTCATCGACCGACCTTATCGAGATCTCCATGAGGGGGATGACCGTGGATCAGACCGCACTGGTCGAGACCTCGTGTGGTGGTTCACACCACAGTTCCGACAATGAGACACTTGAGGCCATCTCGATATCACTTTCACAGAGACCATCTTCACGAGATGCAGTAGTCGGGACAACACATGAGGATGATGCAGTACCAGTTGGGTGCACCGCACATCATGAGGATACCACTTCTGCACACTCGATCGAGGACATGGATGCTACTACAGCTCAGACGTTAGAGGACATGACTGCAACAGTGAAGGTTCTGACCAAGAGATTGCTCGACTTCCCGTTGGTCTTCCAGGTAGAGTTCGAGCCAACACCGTACGTTTCAGATGACAAGTCTTGGATATTAGATCTTCTGATATTCCAGGAGATGGAGGAGCCCCCCTATCATAGCCATCAGTCCAAACTTTTCAGTCTCCATTCCTAGATGACTCAGCTTCTATTCTGCAGAGATACTTCTCTGACTTCGATAGATATGAGGACTCATTCCAGCAGCCACAGCTCGATACGGGATACCATGTTGGGATTACAAATATATATAGTCCCGTAGTTGATCCCATTGTCCTCCATACTGATGAGTTAGTTCCATTCCATGAGGACCTGATGACAGCCAGCACTACCGCAGCTCGAGGATCAATTTCAGACATATTGCCAGCTTCCACATTGTTGACCAGTACCTTCTCTATTTCTAGATTGACCAGAGCCTGCCTTTAGCAGATGACGCATTCTGGTGCACGGAGTGGGTGCTTGCTAGCAGCACAGATCTCTATTCAGATCTTGATCCTCTCTTTTTCACTGACGGTCTTGCATTACTCCCCGAGGGTTATCTGCGGGAGGATGCCATACATGATGTGCACTCGGTTTCACTTTCCGAGAATGTATCTAATATGGCAAATCACGAAATCGAGTCTCCTGATCTGGCTGATTCTGAGTCTTCTCACCTCGTCGACCCTCGCGAGGATGAGCCGATCTTTGAGATATTCGATGATCTATCTGATTTTTCTCTATTATATGCTCGGATATTAGTTTTCGTAGTGAGTCTCCTGATCTTGACTTTCCAAACCTTTTTGAGACACTGATTGACGTGGAGGATTCCATGACCGATCCTTCTTTCTCCACATTTTATTTCTTCGGCTCTACACTTCCACTCCAGTTTGATCTTGAGCCGACGAGTTCTTTTGTGCTACCGGATCCCGATCACATCTTCTCATATCCTTTCATGGTAGCAGACATCCGCCTGATTTCCTATTTGGGTGTCTTCATTTACATTGTTGATTTCGTCATTGTTCTCATACAGAGACTGCGACGACAATACGACATTCGCCTTACAGATGTCGTCCTGAACCTTGACACGGCTTTATCCTAGAATTTGCGCCCAGCTAGGGGCGTAAAATCGAGCGATTTTTGAAAGGCACCTCAACATTGTCCACTTTTGTATATACGTGTTTCGTCTTTATTTGTTCCTTCTTATCTTCTGTGTTTGTTTACACCCCAGGTCTCGTTTAGGATTATCTTTGCTATACTTAGGATATACCTCATCCTAATTATAGGGGGGTGGAAACACCAAGTTGTTCCTTTCGTTCTGTTTCATTATTCCTGTCGTTGCCTATACATAAGGATTCTATACCTTAAGTATAGGGGGAGTAATGCCCCTCCACCTTGTATATATTTGTCTTCTTCGTCTCTTTCTACCTCTGTTTTGCTGCCTATACTTAGGGATATTTTACCCTAAGTATAGGGAGGTAGACCCTGTATATTCTCCACTCAGATTTCCCTTTTTGTACAGCCTGCTATACTTAGGATTGCTTGATCCTAAGTATCGGGGGAAAACCCCGAGTTTCTTCTCATTCTATTCTTTCATTCGTCTTTGTATATAGCTCTTTCTTTTCACTTTCCTATACTAAGCACTAATTATATCTTCTTCATCGATATTGATTCACTCTGAGGACATCGTTCAAGCTAAGTATAGGGGGTGTCATATATATTCCATATATACTTTAGCCATAACTTGTACTTTGTGTGAGTGTGTTAATAAATAAAAATGGCTAAGAGACCCTTAAAATCCATATAAATTTAAAATTTGTCTTGTAAATAAAATTCTTTATTGAACATACATAGCTATTTATACAAATTATTTTTGTACAAATGTTTGTAAAAATATTTTGTGTAAAGAGTTTGTAAATATTTTCATATCAAAAATTATGTATAGAGTACAAAATTTTTGTAAATTTTTTTGAAAAACAAAAAGTTTGCAAAAACCTTGTGTAAATGTGTGTAAATATTTTGCAAAACTTTGCATTCATGCATACATCCATGTTTTCAAACATTTTTAAAAAATTTTACATATTTTCAAAACTTTTGTAAAAATTGCATCTTTGTAAATATTTGTATAGTTTTTCCGAATCATAGTTGACATTTAAACTAGCCTGGAATTAAATTGAAAAATGGAGCTTGGTTAAGATCTTAATCCACCTAATTCTAAGAGGATCCTTAGAGGGCTTAGGGTTGAGACTTTTCAGGTCCATGGTGACTTAATTCTTTGAGTCCACTAGGCTATGACCATATGTCATCTTGATGAGCCTAAGTAGAACACTTAACAACACACACATGACTCTTACAAACAATGACTTTACTTGGACTAGCACTTTACACCGAGCTCTCCCCGGATGAGGTGGTGAGGAGGCAGTCTTCTTTGACTTGGGGTAGCATATGAGGGTAGTACTTCTAGGCGGAAACTCTCTTCTTCTTATAGTGAAGGAAGTGCGTCTCAACTTGGTCTGGTAGCCGTGAGGTCTAACGACAAGAGTTGCGGGTTGCAATAAAGCTTCAAAAGAGGGATAGTCTAGGAGCTCTAGAGGAAAAACTCCTTACGTATATATGCTGCACTTTGTAGATATGTTATATATATGCACATAAAAAATGCAAAAAGAAGAGAATAACTCCAAAAAAGTGGTGGGTCTGAGAGAAAATGATAATCCCACCAGAGTGTATATAGTCAAATAAAGCAAAGTTTATGTTATCCATGTTCCATCTCACGAAGCTTGCTGCAGGGAGACTTAGCTACAAGGGAATAGCAAAGTAAAGTATAAGGGGTAATGAATACTCATTCATCACTCTTTATTCTTTTATTTTAGCTACAAATCTTTGCAAAACACCATGTAGATAGTTGTAAATATAATAAATTACCAAAATGCGTGTTTTTGTTAATATTCAATAATTAGCATGTTTTTGTGCAAAAATAAAAGAATAAAGAAATAGAGAAAAATAAGGAGATATTTAGAATAAATATCAAGTGACCCGAACCCAAGGGAGGGCCAAGCATTGGCCTGACCGTAAAAGAACCAAGTAGAGAGACATAGGGCCATTCATCCATGTGTACACTCCTTCTTGTATATATTCTATTTTATTTTCATAAAAATAAAAATAAAAATGTGTTTCTCTTATTTTGTGTATATTTCTAAAAATAAAATAAAAATAAGAAAAATAAAATAAAATCAAAAATAAAATACTTTCTCTCTCCTCTTTTACATATACCATGTATATAGGAATAACATCACTATTTATTTCACCCTTGTAAATAAGCACTAAAAATAAAATAAAAATTATTTTATAATCTCAATTTCATGTTTTAATTAAATAAAATATAAAATTGGGGTAATTGTACAAAAATAAGAAATTAAAAATAAAAGTATAAAATTTATAGGTATTTTATACCTGTATATAATATTATATTATGTATATACATAATTTATTTTCCAAAAATAATAAATAAAAATCACTAAAAAATAATTTGAAAAATAATAAACATTTTTATTCTGTAAATATTTTTAAATAAAATCGTTTTCTATTTTTTATTTAATTTATAAGTATTTTTGAAATGGAATAATCTGATTGGTCCACGGGGGTTTGTTGACCCCCGGTCAACTCTCCTCGTAGACCACCTCTCATCCAGATCCCACTTTCGACCCGATTACACGGATTTTTCTAGAGTCGATCCGACCTCCATTTGCGTTGATCCGAGGCTCCAATTATCGAAGATAGATCCGATATCCATGCCTACCGATTTCCTAAGGATCCATCCATCGAGATGCACACCCGAGTCCCATCTTCTCGGACCTCAGCACGTATAAAGCTTCACCTGGAGCCGCCATTTTCCCCCATCTTTGGCCATCGCCTTCGGTCCAGTGACCTCCATCCTCCTTCATTGAGTGACAACTAGCGAGGGAGCGTGTTGCAACGAGGGACCGAGGCCTCTAGCCACAGATCCAGTGAGATTCTCACCGTGCTCCGCCGACCATCCATTCGCCCTTTCATCGGACCACCGTGCGTCCTCCGACCATCCATTCGCCCTTCCGACTAGCCCTTCACCTTAGCCGGACTTCTCTACAAGTTCTTCACCCCTTCATACCCCCTGGTTCACCTCGGAGCAGGGTATCGGCTCTCCTCCGCCGTCGCCCCAATGGAGAGCTCCGCTCCACCTCACCAAGCCGCCCATTCCGCCCGTAACCAGGTCGAGGCACTTTGCCCTCAACCCAGTTTTCTTCCTGTGCAGGTTCAAAGGAGAATGGACCTCATCTGGAGGTTCGACCATTGAAGCACAATGCTCCAGGTGCCTTAGCTTCATCAGGGTCCTCCAAGACTTCCCGGCCCCATCGGAGCTTACTGACAGCTGCAGACAGCCTCGAGCATCATTTCGCCCACCAGAGTAGCGCCGGAGGAGCCCCCAGGCGCGTGTATTAGCCGGTCGAAGTTCGCCGGCGAGCTATTCTTCCAGGCACCCTCACAACCGTCCGATCGAGCTCCTCTTTCAGGTCTCATCTCCACCATCCATCTACGGGGAACTAGCATCTGTTCGATCCGTCTGAGGATCTAATCCTGAGCGTTGATCATCGAAGGGGTATCAGTGAATCAGAGCCGTCCGATCATCAGTGATACGCCTGCTGCCGTTGTCTTTAATAAAGGGGTAAATTTCACTTCGGCCCTTTTTATTTTAGCATTTACGTTTCAATCCTATAAATATGTTTCTTTGTTGTTCTTATTTTATGTAAATTGCATTCAGGACCTTAAGTTTTTGTAATTTGCAATTAAGTCCCTCTGAGTCTGACTCACGTGGTCTGTCACGTGCCCTCTAGCATTTTTGCACATTTCCTCCTAAACTTTATAGGTGTTGTTGTTTGAATCTTTATTAATTGGAATGACACTTATGCCCCTCCGTGTTTGAATCGCGTGCTGAACCTGTGCACATCTGGGATTTTTGCAACTTCAGCCCCGCATTTCTTTCAAGTGTTATTAATTGGCTGATTAGTTTCTCATATCTGCACTTAGGTCCATGTGTGATGTGAGCATTTGATTGGTTGAATAAATAGCAATTTAATTCCAAATCTCCTGAAATTGGGAAACGTGGTCCCTACCACAGTGTAAAAATTTCAGTGAATTTTTGGTGCATTTTTGTTTTTATTTTATATTTTAAAAAATTAAAAACACCTATTTTTGCTCTTGTCTAAATTGAAAAATCAACTAAAAATATTAAAAAGCCTCCAAAAATTAAAAAAAAATTCGTGTTTTGTTGTGTTTTTATTTTTATGCAAGTTTTTTTTTGATTTGGAGATAGAAAACCCCTAAAATTTTAAAAACCCTAAAAAAACTCATAGAAATCATTAAAATTCAGAAAAAATCAAAAAAATACAATTTCTTTTTCTGCAGTTAGGTTTTTATTTGTAGTTTCTCATAAAATTGTTGCTAGATTTTTATAGGCTATTTTTATATCTTTAAATTTCCTTTAGAATCTGGCTACACAGTAGCTTGCAGTTTTGTCCTTATTTCATTTTTTAGAAAATTTCCTAAAAACCATAAAAATCCGAGAAAATTACCAAAAAACACTTGAAAATCATAAAATCCAAAAACATTTTTATTTTAATTTTCTGACTTGTTTTGTGGTATTAAATAATTCCTTGTTTGTGACTTTGTGGATTCCTTTTATATTTTCTTAATTTTAAAAAAATCACAAAATTTTTTAAAAATCTAAAAATCCACTAAAAATACTTTATTTGTTTTATTTTCTAATGTCGACTACTTCGTAGGCTCTTAGCCAATCCGTGCTCCCTGAGTTCGACCCTGGTAGCTATACTAGGTTAAATAAAATAGCGAGACGACTATTTGCTTTCTTTGTTTGATTTATCTCTATTTGGTGGTCTTGATTTTTCTTGTTGACCTAGCCTCGCGATTCGGGTCGCAACGACCCTGATTAATACTCTCACTCGGTTCGCAAGGGATTTTCAGGTCATCACACAACAAAGCTCATCTACCATTCAGTCCCAATTTCCTTTTTGATCCTAAGTTGTAAAAGAAGGGAGGAATTGGAAATCGGAATGCAAACGTGAAACGATGATGCATACTCAGAAGAAGATATACTTACAGTGACTCCCAGCACTCGCCATGCATTATGCGAAACTAAATTTTTAAATTTACACTATTCATGCAAATCATGAAAATCGTACCTTAACAATATACTATTAGCGGAAAGAATTGAATTAATTTGAACTAAGTAGTAGTGTCTATGCATGTCTCATTATGAATCTTGTTTGATGTGTTAATCTTCTAAGATATGTGTGGCCTATATTACAAAAGGCACAAACAAATTTGATGTTACACTACTGTATACCTATCCTTAATTTCGTCACTCAAGTCGAGCCCCACCCTCACCAAAGAGTGAAATAGGTCTCGACATACTATAAAATAATTTCTAAGTCTTTTTTTATACCCATGTGAGCCCTAAAACAAGAGCCACTGTAAATGAGCAAATTACCTAAATTATTACAACACAATAATTACAAGATTTTACAAAAATGAAAATGTTCTCAAAATAAATTAAATTTCCTTGATCTTCAATAATCGACATGTGTCACATCCGTCGACCTCCGATGCACTCCAAGTTCACTGGACCCTTGCAAGAAAAAATAAAATTTATATTAGATAGATACCAACATAATATATACAAAAATGAGAAGAGAAAAAATTAAGAGGAAAGAAGGGGGAAATGGATTAATTACAAAATAGCTCGGGGGTCAGACGACCAGAGTGAGAGAAAATCAAAATCTAATTTTCTAAATTAAACCCTAAGAATTTCGCCTCCCTGGGAATGGATCCATCTGATAAAGTAACTAAGTAGATATATTAGGTACTCGTTGTAGCACGACACTCAGCCAATTAATCAGAACCAAGAAAAGATCACCGCAAAGAGTGTCTCAGCTTAAATTTATAACCCGGAAAAGTCCAGGGTCGAACATAGGGAGATAAAGGAACAACTATGGTTTAATTCAAAACACTTAGGTCTAGCTTTCCGATACGTATTTTTTTGTATTTTTATGTAAAATGCGGTTGAATAAAGTTAATAAGAAACCAAACAAGTTAGCCAAATTAATTTTAATATGAAATTAATCTAATTTAGCCTAATTTTATTTTTTCTAGAATTCTAATCCAATGATGAATACGAAACACATTTTTTGGAATTTTAAGGGTTAAAATGCAACAATAAAAACTGCATAGTTTTTATGAGTTTTCAAGCAAGCTTTCACACAAACAGAATGCAAATATTATGTTTTTTTTAGAATTTAAAATGATGAAATGAGGCTATAGTAGTTTTTTTGGAATTTTTCGACAACATATGAATTTTTTATGAATTTTTTAATGACAACAGGGTGACTATGAGTATTTAATACCTAATAAATCTATATTATCATTTTAGCCCGAGAGTAAATTATATCAAAACGATATCTTAATATGCAATCCAGGAGAGTTGGAATTTCTTAAAAAATCAATTACTAAAATCATTCTACAATTTATTTAAGGCATAAGACAACTCCAATTTGAATGAATTTTGGATAATAATTAACTCATGTTTCAAGGCATCGTTTTTTTGGGGGGAATTTTTGGAGTAGTCGTGAATTAAATATGAATTTAAGACCTTACAGTGGGAAAATAAGCAATTTTTATCTAATACAATTTTAAGTAATTACCCAAAACTCACAAAAATCTAAATAAATAGCCAAATGATAGAGAGATAGTTGATCAAGAAATGACATTTTTAATTAAATAAAATGATGCAAAATGGATGTCCAAATTAACACATGAACATAGGGGTATCTGTGCAATTTCAGAAAATGAAAAACTTACAAATAAACTATGTACATGGATATTTTTGCAATAATGAAAACATTAAATAAAAACAATGCAATTTTTACAAAAAAATAAAAAAGGTAAAAGACCTCCTTCGTGATTACAACTCGAAGTAGGTGGAAGGGGTGGCATGGGAGGATGGAAGGGAGAAGCCGGCAGTTGTGGACGACCGAGGGGGACGTGCATGGGCATGGGGAGGTGGAGCAGGCCAGCCGAGGGTGAAGGAGGGCTGCGTAGGAGGGAGCTCAGCTACGGTGTGGGTGCAAGGAGGAGGACAATGGCCGCTGCTTTTTTATTTTTTATTGTTTCTAATGTGTTTTGTTTTTTTTATTTTTTTTTTCTATTTTTTATTTTCAAACTCACAAAATCAAACAGAAGAGGAGATGATTTGGTGGTGATGGTGATGATATGATATAATTAAGATTAAGGTGTTGTGGTGATATGAAAAATATGCAAATAATAAATAAATAAAACAATGACAAAATGAAAAGAACATTTACCTATGATGGAAGCGGGCGCCTATGGTGTGCTCACGAGAAGCACGGTCCTCTCTTGAATCGCTGGTGAGTGATGAGCTCGAGCAGCACATAGAGGCGATTGTGATGTTGGCCGGAATGCCAACGGATCTCAACGAAGAGGAGGTCGGTCGTCGCTCTACTTCTTCGTTCGCTATCACCGAGATGGGTGGTCGGAGCTCTCGATTCTCTCTCGCATAAAGGTGTATGGGAAAAAATGAGGATAAAGAGAAAAATAAAAAGAGAAGAAAATGGAAGATAGAAATATGATGGAATGGTAAAGTTGAATGGGAGGTTAAAGAAAATGATGGAGTTGAATGGGAAGTTAGATAAAGACTTGGTGGTTAAGGGAAGAAAATAGAAGTTAGTTTAGAGAATGAAAAATAAATAAAGAAAAGAAAGAAAATAAATTAGGCTACTACAAAATAAAAATATGAAATAAAAGAACATGGGAAATTGCAAACAAAATAAAGAAGAAGAAAGAATGAACAAAGCAAACCATATATATATACTTTTTTTTACTTTTCTAATTTATTTTTTTATATTTTTAATAAAAAATGTTTACAAAATGAAAATAAAATAAAATAATAGAAATGAAATAAAATACAA
Organism: Ottelia alismoides; assembly: GCA_037367405.1. Lineage (NCBI taxonomy): Eukaryota > Viridiplantae > Streptophyta > Magnoliopsida > Alismatales > Hydrocharitaceae > Ottelia > Ottelia alismoides. Next base: position 374,322 of record JAZKJV010005969.1, on the reverse strand, counting down.
AAATGATTTTTTTGGATTTTTTTAGTAATTAATAAAGGTAAATTTTAAAAATGAGAAAATAAAAATATGTACATAATATAAAAAGTCAATTCATCTAATTTTCAATAACAAAACATTTTTTGACATTTTTATATTATATAATTTATTAGAACATATAATAAAGAAATTTATAGATAAAGAAATAAATAAAAAAGGGTTAGATTTATACAAGAAAAAAATTAAAGTCACATTTTGTTGCATTATGTACAATATACAACGAGGTCCTAAAAATTAAATTTTGCAAACGAGCTCCCATTTTTATGAAACAATTTTCATTGGATAGTTAGTTTTCAATCTTAAATTTTAAAAGTGTGTTTTGTGAATATGGAGTTCATACGGAGCATGAATTTGGCCAGGAAATTGGACTCTATGTCTTCTTCTCTTTGGGATCTAGGAGTATTTATTTACGGTGAAATTTATTTTATATTTTTATATTTTTATATACACTTTAAAATTACATGAATTTTGAGATATTAATAGATGAAAAACTCCTTTATTTTACGGCTTTTATTATTAATTTATTTTGTACAATATAATATAAATTAATTAGTGTATTTTATTTACAAGAGTCATTTTATTAATTTATTGATTTTAGGGACATTTATTAGAGATTTTACTCAGGAATTTTGCTAAAATCAATATATTAAGATGATGAATCGTAAGTTCTTCAATAAATAAAAATAAATAATATAATATATAAATAAAAAATCCCACAAAAATATTTAGACCAAAAATACCCTAAAAATCTCTAAGTTCTCCATTAACTTTTGTTGCTCTACCCCTACTGCTTGCATACTATATGCATTCTTTGTAGGGTATAATAAATTTTAGGCCATCTACATTTATTGCTTAACCATGGTTGTGGATTAGTTATTGAGAGTATGCTCGAGTTGATTGTCGAGAGCCAAGAGAAGCACTGATACCACAGGCCCTCAAAGACCAGATGTTAGACGTATCAGTCAAGCGTTATTTCACTAGGCAGACCAATAAAACACCTCCTCCATTAACCTCACCTCGGAACTACCTTCATAGAATCAATAAAAGAAACCACCTCTTGTGACCGCCCCTAATCGGCCTCTCGTATTAATTCTTTGACTGAAAGATAAGACAATACTATTTGCCACGCATCCTCGAACATCATCCGCAACCACTAGAACTACATCAGGGTAGAAACGAACTATGTGTCTCCCAGCCAACATAGATGTTAGGAACAAGGTTGTTTAGCTTTCAACCTAGAGATCCAAAGGTGCATGCCCATCCCCTACGGTCACTAACTCCAAGTACCTTATGCAACACAAGAATCTACATCTGTGTGCAAGGCAAACCCACCATAAGAAACTACATGGGAATACAAGCATAATTGAGAATCTACATCTGCGACAATAGAAACATCATTAAATGCATCGGATTCATCAAGAACATAGATCTAGATGTCTCTTTATCTTAGAGTATACAATAACATTGTAAACCTTCTACACGATATTTCTCTAAATGATTATGAAATTGGGTACTCAAATTGCATTTCATTTCGTCTAATGGGCAACAGTTTAATAGCATTATTCATTTCCCATATAACCTACACATATCTATCATGATTTCATTAAACTTCCCCTTTTTGAAATACAATTGGGTCCAATTAGGTCAATACTATGCATAAAAATTTCATTGCGATATGAAGATCGGATAGCTTAAAAATCGATCTCAAACTTTACGATGCAGCATGAAAAATTGCTAGAATACATCATGTGCGAAACAACTTAGATTTTTGTACCAAACACGTGCATGTGATCCTCACTCTGGCCACATCATAGTGGTATACTTTTATTGACATGTGATATTCGAAATTACCCTAAACATGTCACGATAACTAGATATCCCAAAACACACCCCACACAAAATTTCTCGAATCTTAATCCAAGAATGTGCATATGATATTATCTCATCCACATCACATTGGTATAATTTTTATCAACATGCGATCCTCGAATCTATCGGAATGGTCCCAAATATATCGCGATAAGCGGATACCCCCAAAACACTCCCTACATGATAATTGCTTACATCTTCGATCCAATCAAGTTCATGCGATCCCCATCTTGATCACATAATCGTGATATAACTTTATTGGCATACAATACATGGATTATTCAAAATTGTAGAAAATACGAAGCAATATGGTTAGGATCCTCGATTTGCATGCGATGAAAACGATGGACCCGTACCCCAAAATGATTTGAAAATAATGTAAAAAGGTTGTGTAGCCCAACAATAAGATGGAAATATACAAATCCAACATAATTTAAAAATAATATAGAAAGGTTGTGTGACCCAACAACAAGATGGAAATATGAAAATCCATATCTTAGAGAGCGTTCCCATTGATTCGTCCACCCAGAAAATTATATTTTCAGAGTGCTTCGCGTGAAACGCACATGAGAAATGGAAGGACCTCATAGTCCTCTTCATGATGACACCCTCAACTCGTCAATCGGGCATCGGAATTTTATCGCCAGTGGCGGAGCTCTATCGAGGCAACGATTCTTTAATAGTGCTTCGATGAAGGGACTTGGGTGGAATGGCTAAGTGGCTGAGCATCTTATCTTTATATAGGATTGGGGTCCGGGTTTGGCTGTGAAGCAAAAATGTTGTAAAAATGCCACATTTCACACTTAACTTTCGCATACGATGTGTATTTTCGTTGTTCTTGAGCTCTTTGGACATGTCTCAAATATTAGTACAACATAGAGTGTTATGTCCAATTTGGATACTAAGAAATTAAGATTTAGTGATTCTTAATACTTCACAGTTTTAAATATTAAACGTCAATAGTAGATAACCTTAAGTTCATAAAAATAATAATATATACTTCATATAGTGCTCCATGAACTTAGTTATTACTAGCAAGGATGTGGCTACTGGAAATCGGTTAGTAGACTCACAGTTGGTGCAGCCAACTCAAAGGCTGATTAGTCGGCTAACACTCTAGTTCAATCTACTAATCTTAAAGTTGTGGCTACTATGAACGAGTTTAGACAATTGACACTATATTTGTATTGGCTAATAACATGATTAGTTAACGGATACTTAAGTCTTCTAATCACCTAATAAAAATGTAATAACATGAAAACAAATTCAAATAATAAAGCTCTCTTGAAGCCCATGATGTTATTACACTTTGTATAGACTTAATTGGCTTAATTTGTTCACTTGAATTATAGACTCCATGATGTTACCCTCTTGTTCTTGATCTCTCTTATCGCAAGAACATATTCATCCACTAAGCTACAGTTAGTATCTAAACGATGTCCTAAATACAAATTTGGACCAATAAAATAGACAAGAAGAGAGTTTACCTATATATTTAGCCCTTGAAGAAGCCCTTCATGGATTGCTACCATCCTTGAGCCCTAATTGCATTATGGAGGTTAGCTCTCCTCTCTTGGTAGCAATATTTTGTTCAATATTTTTCACAAAACTTCGTGAATTGTTTATTTTCACAAACCCTCTATGATTTAACGATGATTCTTTTAGAAAAAAATGATCTTTTAGAAGAAATGATCTACTGGATAAGCTTGGAGCTCCGTCTCACACTTTGTGGTCTCATGCTTGGCAACTTGCAATGAAGCTCCTACACTTCTCATTTCTCTGGCTTCTCATATTAAGCCAATTAAGTAAATATGTGTTGTTCTATTTTACGATATTTGAATCACCTTATTAACTCACTTAGACTTCAATAACTAGGTGCCTATTTCATTACTTTCCTTTTAACTATCAATTAATCAATTAGTCGTCTATGACACATAGCCTCAATGGCTCTACTCACCTAGATTATGCACCTAAATTCGTCATGTTGTCTCATAATCGTTACCAAAATACACCTTAAGCACCCCTTTTTCATCACATACAATTATCATTGGAGACTCACTTTTAATTAGTTTTGTTTCTTGCTAAGTTGGTCGAGATATATGGTTTTGTAAATCATTACAAATATATAAGATTGCATATATAATATTAGGCATACTAGGTTTTGATCCAAAACAATTTTTCACATTCCCCAAGTTTGATTGATCACTTATTAAACACTTATTAGTCATTTTAAACTACTACCATGAGATTGATTGATTATCTCCTATGTTTGGATTTATCGCTTGAAGATATTGGTTACACAATGATTGATCACTTTGAGCTAGTGCTTTTATGATGTTGAGGGATTACCCTCATGCATCATGGAAGTGTGGAAATCAAATCGTATATGATCTAGATTGACTAATCATACCAGTTAGTAGTGCAATGGAATTTGAAAAAAATCAATTAAGCCACATGACATGAGAATAATTCCCATGTTGTTTCAACATGATCACACGAGTATAATGCCTAGCTCTTGAAGTGTGACCATGATCTCAAAGCCTTTAAAGGAAGATGCCTCATGTCTCAAGGCTGATCTGATGAGAGAGCACTTGTGGATGCGTGGATGAGATGCATGCCACAATCCAAGACAACAATCTGAGTGAGGAATCTCTTGATTTTGTCCCACAAAATCTGATGCCTTCTTTAAGAGCGCAAGGCATCGGAGAAGAGAAAGATCCACATATAATTAATCCAAAAACACAACTACAACGTAACGATGATCGCAATGCCCACAAACCTAGGGCAAGGGGATGACCCATAGGTTTTGGGGTGAGAGAGTAGACGTGTGGAATGAGAGAGGGAGAGAGAGAGAGAGAGTGAGTTGTTGCTTGCAACAATTACATGAATAAATGAGTTAAGGTTAGCCTCTCTTTTATAGCATAATGGATGGTTGAGATGCACTCCTAATTAATAATTAATGGTTGATATTAAAGGATTATACTTTTTCTCAAAGTAAAATAGAATTTAGAATTAATAATTCAGTTACTAATTAATGCACTAGAATTTAATCTCAAAAATAAACATTTCTCATGAATAAATAGGAGAGAGAGATAGCCTCCTTCCAAAAATGAGGAAAGGAGCTTCCTTCCTCATTTGGAGGGTGACGCCCAACATAAGATTGGAGAGGGAATTTATATCTCCAGTATCTTTTAATGTAATATTATTACATTAAACCTTTGTCCATAGAATTATTTATCAATAAAATATCATCGAAATACCTTACAAATTATTTGTGATAGTTGCTAATAGACCATTGATATTTATAAATCATATTCATGCATACAAAACTAAATATAAATCATATTTACATTTAATTATTCAATGTAAATGAAATTCACATTAACATTTAAATTGTGAAAATTTTGAATTAATTCTCTCTATGATATTGTGGATTGTATCCACATTATCAATAATTATTGTGGACAATATTATCCGCATTAATTTAATCTATGATAATTATATCTACTTTAATTATCCAAGATCTCTCTACACATTTCTAAATAAGGTAAATTATATCGACATTACTTATGATAACTAAATCTAATTTAATTATAATTATCTCTCTTAATTTTTCAATGGTCATGTATTCTTGGTAATGGAACAATTCTCGAACTCTTTCAAGAATAGTGTGCCTTCTCCCATGATACTTGGATATAAGGAAAGAGCAATTGTATACTCCATGTATAGTGACTTGGATAGTAAGATCTAGTCTCACATCCAGATCTAGAAGACCTCTCAGAGATGTCTGATCAAGTCAGATAGAATATCCAATCTTCTCATTGCATCTGAATCACATTCAAACCAATGTTCAATATTTGGAATAAAATTAGATAATTAATATATCAAGTGTAGTCAATAACATCCAAATCTATTTCATCACTCCCTCAGAATGGAAGTATCATGATTGTACAATCGATTAAGATTACATCACTCTTGAGTATTCCTAATACCTATACATCTTGCATACTAGAAGACCTACAATAAATCCAATGTTGTGATCTTATTTGAACTATCTTCATCGGGGTTTTATCGTTAAGTTTCTCATTTGATCATTGGGAGTTGGTATCAATCATATGCTTTTCAAAAAGCATATATCATATCTACAAATCATGGCATGCTTCCAAAGCAAGATGACCATTGATGGAATTTGGTTGATCCCAATATCTCATGTGTAAGATCATGTCTTTTGGTTTAGTAATGAACATGTATGTTCCCTTTGAGTGATCATATTACTCAAATGCCTTCGTATGCACACCACCTCACCGGTATGTAGAACTTGATTAGATCATCAAGTTAATGATTTGCCTAATAAACATAATTAGACATATAGTAACACATATGTCTCCGATCAGAAGATGTGTGTATATATCGTGATAGCATACATAAGTCTTTTGATATTTCGATCCTGTCAAGTCAACTCTTTCATGTAACTCGTCTAACACATTCGAATCTCTATTTATATGCAGAGGATCTACATCAAGATGTTGGTCAGATATCAGACTTTGGAGTAAGGATTTTCATCTCCTTTTTAGGCTAGAGATCCTTTATAGACAATCATTTAATGGTGCTAGTTGAGTTCTCAATCTAACACTTTGATATCATCTCAGCACCAACCTTTATGATCCAACCATTAGATCAACTGTTATATGATTATCAAGATGGATATGGTGCATAATCCTAATAATATTAAGGGACCTTATAAGTGCATACATTCATTAATCTCATATAGAGAGTGAAAATCAATAACATCTATTGATATATACATAATTACAATAACATTCATTGGTAGAAATGGTTCGTCCTGAGCTCACATGCCTATCTCCCACTACCCTCAGAACCATTCATGTACAATCTTTAACTTCGTACTCATTACATACTAGTCAAAAACATTTCGAGATAATGCTTTGATAAGGTGATCAATAATATTATTGGTAGAGGCTACCTTGGTGATGATGATGTTACCATTTTTTGTATCTCCCGAATGATGTGGTAATTCCTTTCCACATGTTTTCTCTTTGTTGTCATTTGGGTTCCTTCATCTAAGTTATAGATACTGTGTTATCTCAAAGCAATGGAGGTGGGAGTATCCGAGGAAACTACTCCCAGCTCCAAGAGGAACTTGCGCAACCATATTGCCTCTTTTGCAGCATCCGATGCAATAATGTACTCAGCTTCTGTCATTGAATCAGTCGTGGTATCCTGCTTCTTGTTTCACTATCTCAAATCACCATTGTTGAACAAGAATACAAATACTAAAGTTTACTTTCGGTCATAAATGTCAGATTGGAAGTTTGAATCTGTGTATCTTAAGACTGGATGATCACTATCTCCATTGACCAAAATGTAATCTTATGTATTTCTTAGATACGTACAGATGTTGTTCACTTTGATCCAGTGTTGTTCTCCATAGAAGGATTGGTAACGACTTATCACTTCCACTGCGTGCAAGATATCCGACCTTGTGTACATCATGGCATACATTAAGCTTCCGACAACTGATGTGCAAGGGAATCTAGCAATGGACTTCTCTTTCTCAACACTTTGAGGAGACATCCCTTTAGATAGGTGTATACAATGTATTAAGGGAATGAAGAATTTCTTGGAATTTTCCATATGGAATTACTCCAAGATTTTCTTAATGTACCCATATTGAGAAAATCTCAAAATCCTCTTTTCTATGTTTAGAACAATTTCAGAGCCAACATATTAGAGACTTATCCAAGATCTTTCATCTCAAAGGTATGGTATAGCCCAACCTTAACACTAGTCATCATCTATGTATCATTCACATTGATAAGTATGTCATCCATACAAAGCATGATGAACACAATGGCACTCCCACTAAGCTTATTTTATACACATGGTTCATTAGGATTCAAAATGAAGTCATAACTCTTTATGAATTCATCGAATCTGATGTTCCATCTACGAGAATCTTGTTTGAGATGATATATGGAATTATTCATCTTACATACTTTGCCTTCCTAAATTACAAAGTCCTAGGGATGTTCCATATAGATATCCTCCCCGGGGTATCTATTGAGGAATGTGATCTCGACGTCCATCTGTCAAATGTTTGTACCCAAGATGTGTAGCGATAACTAGTAGTGCTCTGATGGGTTTAATCATGGACACTTAAAAGAGTGTCTCATTATACTCGATGTCTTCTCTCTCTGCGTATCTTTTGCTTATGAGATGTGCCCTAAAGGTCTCTACATTCTAATCAAGCCCAATGGATTTTACCCACTTAGGTGGATCCTCTAAGGTCCATACACCGTTCTAGTGCATGGAATCTTTTTCATAATTCATTTCTAGCATCCATCTATCCATGTCATGATCTGCGAGTGATTCATCAAATGTACTTTACTCATCATTGATCGTACTATATCTATGATGATCATGTTACATCTTTCACCAACATTGTTTAGTTGGAGAGTTTCAGGAGGAGTGAGATTGGATATAATTCATATTTAAGGTATTTCTTGAATTCATATGAGAGGTACTCGCCATCTTTGTCAGATCGAATTCATTTAATCTCCCTATCGACTTGGTTCTCAACCAAAGTCATGAATTCTATGAACTTCTCAAAGGTTTCATATTTATGACATAATAGGAAGATAAACCCATATCACAAATAATCATCAATAAATGCCAAAATAGTATCGATATCCTTTTTGAGTCGTGATACTGAAGGGATCACATATATCGATATGTATTAGGTCAAGTATACCCTCGCATTGTGTACCCTTATTTCAAAGGAATGCTCTGTTCATTTTACCTCGAATACATGTTCACATGTAGGTAAACTTTGGACCTCTAGAAAATATAATGGTCCATCTTTTACCAGATCCCATCAAAAGATAAATGTTCAAGCTTTAGATACCAATTTTTTGTTAATTTATCTCATCCTATCTAGATATTTTAGTATTTTTATATGTGGGGGTAACATTCATGACACATTTGTCAGTGCATAATTCAAAGAGTCCATCAAAACCATCTGCAATAAGTTTACCACAATGACTTAGGATAAGATTTTCACAGAATAGGAACGAATATCCAATTCTAACTAACTTAGATACAAATAATAAGTTCCTTCTAGCATCTAAAACATAGAGATATTCTCGAGTACTTAGACTGTCCCGGTAGAAATAAATAGTATGCATGTCCCGATGGTGACTACTGCAATAGTTGCATCATATCACATTTGAAGGACTACCTCCCCTTCGTTAAGCATTCCGGTTTCCTAAAAAATGTAACAAATTGCATACATGAATAGAAGCACACAAATATGTAACCCAACCACCTTCTCGTCCTACGAGAAAATTAGTTTCAATGATAAAAGTAGAATTTATATATACTAGAGCCACATCTTTACCCTTTTTAACGGTTTACGATAATTTGGACAGTTACGCTTCTAGTACCCCAACTTGTTGTAGTGATAATAGACTCCAACTTTCTTGGATGTCATGATTGTGGAAGCTTGAGAGGATGAGCCAACAACTTGACTCTTCTTCTTCTTCTTCTAGGTCGTACCCTTATGAAACAAATGCTTTCAACCACACTTCTTTTTAACTTATGCAACCATTGCACTCTCTAAAGGATTCTCCTCCTTCATCTGCTACAATACTATAAAATTGTTGAAAGACTTGAGTAGAGACAACAGAATGAAGGCAGACTGCATATATACATCCATATGTGCCTTAAGGCTCTCCGGATCAAAGAGGTAACAAAACAATTCGATTGCATGTTCTCTAACCGAGGTCACTCATCTCATATTGCAATGAATTGGTACTTTCCGTAGGTTATAACGTTGTATGTGGTTCACATCTTCAAACATCTCTTTCATATTCAGCATTATATCTTAAGAACCTTACATGTCCACATGTTGCTTCTTAAGAACATTAAATAGAGAGTCGGGTATATAACATCGAGCCAATGAGTGGCCTTCATCAGATTTTTCATTAAATTTTAATTCTTTCACTTACATAGGGTTAACATGCATGTTCTTGATCTGCGCATAGCTGACGAGCTCTGTAGAGAGAACAAGCTCCAAATTTTGGAGTCGGTTTGAATAGTTTGGCCAAGTCAACTGGTTGATATTCATAAGCTTGTTGAGTGGGTAGATGGATTTGATATCTGAGATTAAAATGCACTTATTAGAACATATATAAATATTTAAATTCCTATTTTATTTCTTTGGTTTAAGAATTTTAAATCAAAGTTTTCTTAGTTTTTAATACTTTTAGAGTACATTCCATTTACAAACTTTCAAATCAAGAGATATACTTACTACTATATCTCTGACAAGATCTGGTATTTTCCTTCCGTCTTTGTTATACCCTAATAATATGAGAAAATGTAACTTGAGTGAAGGAAGCAGGAATTCACTCTGTTGTGCAAATACAACTTACATTTCTCAGTTAGTTCTTTGAAACTCAAGCCCCTATCCCTAAGTCAATGTTGACTTGTTGTCAATTGAACCAACCGCCAATAGGAATAGAGCTCGCTATGTGCATTTTAATATCACGTCATTTATATGAGGAATAATATTGGGGTCGCTACGCATATGGGTCTGTCTTTTTGAAGAAGTAAAGAGACCGATCCATGTGCACTTCCACATTAGAGCTATGACTTTGCATAAGCGTCTCTGTCGTATAATCCATGTGATGGAAACCTTCGCCTTGATCGGAGATTATGGATGGTATCTTATGTTCCACCATGTCTTGTTCAAATTATGATGGATCATTTTGAATCAAATTCTCATTAACAGTCCTTCCAAGGGAAGTTTAGTCCTATTAGTAATATATTTTTATTTTAATTAAAATAAATTAATTTAATCATATTAATTAAATCATTAATCTAATTCAATCAACATACAGTTCGTTGCTTCATATTACTATATAGTAACAACCTCAATTAGTATATTTTAATTCAACTTAGTTGTTTAAAAGCAAGAGACTCCTTAGGCCACCTTTCCTCAAAATGGATCCTACTCGGTACTACAGATTATGCTAACATAGAACGCTTCCACTACCAATGCGGTGCAGGGTACCAATTAAGTAACCTATTAGCATATCAAGGCATAGACACCATCACTGTTCCAATTTGGTATAAATTATACTAAGAGGCTTTATCGATCTTTGGACCATGTATGATACTATATATATTAATCATTCAAGAATTTAGGAATTTAATATAGACTTCTAATCACGTCAAACAATCAAGTTACTTTGCATGAAAGTGTTGAAATACAATTGTTGTAGTTTCCAATTTAGGGTTTGTCATGAGGCATAATTCAATCTAGTTGTTGTCTTTAAATTATTTCTATAAATAAACGATACAACATTTAATCATGGTAACTTCATAATTTTATGATTAATTTTGAGCGATAAATTCATAAAAAATGTCATCAAGGTCATCTAATCATCTTTTGACCCAATCCCACTAAATATTGAATATTTCGGGCAATCGAGCTCGGAATCACATGCAATAAATTCATATGGTTTTGTGGTTTGATTCTTAACATAATTAGTGTTTTTTTAATCTATTTCTCGATAATAAAATGATATCATAAAAAGATTTAGTTACATATCTAAATTTCATGTAAAAACAACAAACTGGGGGAACTTTTCGAATCTAAATCGATACCTGATTGTTGTCAATCTTTGGAGAACCATTTGAGAACATGTTCAGATATTCTAAACATGACTCACTATTCCAAAAATTCAATCAAATAAGTACAAAACAATAGCTATATCATATATGTAAAAATTTATTTGAAAATCACATCTACGCGAACAAACTAGTTCTTGCGCCATCCAATATCCAAAATCATGTTCCCTTAGGCTTTAGATCATATCCAATATCATTGATCAAGGCTCTGATACCACTTGAAATCGAGGACTTTGGCATCACACATCGCATAAGTGTGGAGATCGAATCGTATCTGATTTAGATCGACTAGTCATACTAGTCGATGGTGCAGCAGAATTTTAAAAAAATCGATGAATCCACATGTCATGGAAAAAATATACATTCTTTTTGCCATGATCACACAAGTATAAAGTTTACATCTTGAATCATGGCTACAATATCAATGCCACTATAGTAAGAGGCCTTCTATCTCTAGTTCGATCCAACGAGAGAGCATTTGTGGGCATATGGATGAGATGCATGCTTCCCACAATCCAAGGTGATGATCCGAGCGGATAATCTCCTAATTTCGCCTCACAAAGTTCGATGTCTTCTTCCAAAAGCATGAGGCATTGAAGAAGAGGAAGATCCACGAGTGATTATTCCGACAACACAATGGCAGCGTGATAACGATCGTAATGTCCAAAACCAAGGGAAAGGGGACGAGTATTAGGTTTGTGGATAGAGTAGATGTGTGGAATGAAACAAAGAGAATTGTTGCTTGCAACAAGTGCATGAATAAAAGATCTAGGATTGGCTTCTTGTTTATAGCATAATGGATGGTGAAGATGCACTCCAAATTAATAATCAATGATTGAGATTAAAATATTATACTTGTGCTCCAAGTAAAATATAATTTAATTTAAAAATAATTAATTAATTTGTATTTTAAAATTTAGTTTTAAAAACAAATCTTTCTCACGAATATAGAGAGAGAGAGCTTCCTTCCAAAAATAAAGAAAGGAGATAGCCACCTTTATCATTTAGAGGGTGACGCCTCCTTTAAAGTAATCTTGTTACATTGAATCCTTAATCATAGAATTATTTATCAATAAAATATCATCAAATAATTTGTAAATTATTTGTGATAATCGTAAATAGACTTTAATATTTATGAAGCATATTCATCCATCCAAAATAAAATGTAAATTATATTTATATTTAATTATTCAATGTGAATCCAATTCACATTAACATTTAAATTGTGAGTCCTATTCATAATTAATTCTCTCTACGATATTGTGGATCATATCCACATTATCAATAATTATTATGGATAGTATTATCCATATTAATTTCATTCATGATAATAAAATCTAATTTAATTATCTAGGATGTTTCTCTACACATTTCTAAAAAATGTGAATCATATCCACATTACTTACGATAATTAAATCAATTTAGTTATCATTGTTTCTCCTAATTTTCCAATACTCAAATATTGTATATAATGGAACAAATTCTTTAATTCTTTTAAGAATAGCATGCCTTTAGGGAATACGAACATGGTAACTAAATATTCCATGTATAGTGACTTGGATAGTGAGATCTAATCTCATATCCATATATAGAAGATCTCTCAGAGAGGTCTGATCAAGTCTCCAATCTTCTCGTTGCATCCAAATTATATTCAATCCAATGTCCAACATTTAGATTAAGATTAGATTACTAGTCTACTGAGAGAAGTCGGTAAAATCCAAACATGTTTCATCACACCCTTAGAATGGAAGTGTCATGGTTATACAATCATTAAGATCACATCACCCTCGAGTATTACAATTACATGTTTATCCTACATAATGGAAGATCTAAAATAAACCCAAAGTTCTGACCTTATATTAACTGTCTTCTTTAGGGTTTTATGGTTAAGTTTATCATTCGATCAATGGGATGTGGTATCGATTATATGCTTTCCAAAAGGCATATATCATACCTACAAATCATGTCATTCTTTCAAAGCAAAATGACTATCAATGTAGATTGGTTGGTCCCATTCTCTCATGAGTGAGATCAAGTCTTCCGGTTCAGTAGTAAACATGTATGATCCCATTAAGAGATCGTATTACTCGTATGCCTTTGTATACACACTAGATCGTCGTTTTTTATACATTGATTAGGTCATTAACCTAATGGTCTATCCAATGTACATACTTATACATGTAGCAACACATCTGTCTCCAATAAGAGGGTGCATGCCTATATCGTGACAGCATGCGTCATATGTCTTTTGATATCTTGATCCCGTTAAGTCAACTCTTTGACTTAACTCATCTGATACCTCGAATCTCAATTCATGTGTAGAGAACCTGCATGAAGAGGTAGGTTAGATATCATCCTTTGAGTAAGGATTAATATTATCTTCTCAGACTGGAGATTCTTTTTAGACAATCATTTGACGGTGCTAGGTAAATCCTCAATCTGATTCTTTAGATATCATTTCAGCAACAAATTCAAAATTATCCAACCATTAGATCAACAGTTGTATGATTATCAAGATGGTCGTGGTACATGACCCTAATTATATTAAATGACCTTATAAGTGCATGCATTCATTAATCTCAGATAGAGAGTGAAAATCAATATTTAGTGCAGAAATGATTCGCTCTCGGCTCACATATTAAACATTTTATACCAATAACTGTAGATGATTTGATCTTTCAGTTGAAGCTACTAGTTGAGTACAAAGCAATCACCCACTATTTATTGATCAGTTACCCTAAGTTGTTATTTTTACACTAATCAATCACTCCAAATTAACCGATCAACCGCTGAATGCTAATATTTCGATTTGATATATAGATTAACTTATTTATACATGATAAATCATTGAGCCCTATCGTCTTGAGACTGCTTGATCGTCCCAGGTTCTGATCAATATTTTTTGAAAATCTGATATTGCAATTCCCAACATTGATCGATCGATCATCGACTGTTGACTGATCGATCAATTGACTATTTTATTACTAAAAAAATTCTGGAAAAAATTATATGCCGTTTTCTGTCTGAGGTTTTCATCGTTTAATGATTTGGAACAAAATCCAATAGACGGCAAAACAGAGTAACAGCATTGAATTCCTCAAGATCCACAATCTGATTCATATTCTCATCATGTGAACCTCAGTTCAATAAACGAAGGATGGAAGCAGACTGTACTCTGTTATTGGATGTATGATCAGCTCATCAAGTGAAAGTGGTCTGTTAAAGTTGGTTTTCTTTTACTATGTGCACAATGAAATTTTAGAAAAGCTTAACTACAACAATTGAGTAAAATATTTCTTCTCAAATCAGATTCGTCTTTAACAAAAAAAACTCCACCGTTGGTTTTCTGTTAAACTGGAGGTCAGATAATCGTTGGCATGCCAAAGTCCGCTTGATGATACAGACAGACGGTGGACTTTGATTTACTTGAAGCAATGCCAGCCCCTTCACAGTTATTTTATATACCAGTCTTCTCCAATCTCTGAAGGCATTTAATCTATAACTGCATTAAGAAAATAATTAAGCCTCTAGTTTCAGAGTTCCCATGCCAGATTCATCCAGTTGAAACTGCACTCGCAAACAGTAGAATTAATTTATAATGGATAGCTCCACCAGATAACGGTGAAGTCTGGAAATTTGCTGTTGGAAATGAGAAATGGTAATAGTATCTTTACATCAATATGCAATTCCAAAACCTGTAAATCTAGTTCACCAGTTTGAAGAGCTGAAATAAAGAAGCTTTACTTCACTAAATCTTTACATAACAGTAAGAATCGCAACCGGTTTGAATTGCCGCTTCAAATACTTGCTCTCTCTACATGACACACGGCATCAGTTGGGTTAGCAAACCCCGTTCAAGAGTCTGAACTTCATTTGCTCTACAAACACGAAGAGCTGTACAAATATCCGATGTCTCGAGATATTTCTCCAAATTCACCAGAATTACAGGGCCATACTCGAATACCAACCTCTTGCACTGCACAAGGATAAAGATGTAGAAGGTATCTGAGAGCAATTTGTCGATCAATTTACAATGTAGGCATGAGTACTTGGTTTTAGTTAACTAACTTGATTATCATCTGCATTTTTTAGGTTTATTCTTAAAATCATTCACGCCGTTTTACATGATCTGCCTAAGAATCCAGATTCATGGCAAAATAGCCCATATGAGAATTGTCTTTAGTTAGTTGAATGTTATTTGAGAATGCATTACAATGCACTGTTCTCGTACTCGTGGGTGGACTTGATCTGGTGTTACCAATAACATCTGCCTTGTTTTGTTAGTAATGATCAATTTTATGATCCACTAGTTCATAGTTGTTGTGGGAGTTAATGAACACATGCCTGTTGTGCATAATTATCCAGTTGTCCACATACTTTAAGAAGGAATTGAATTGCGTCTAGCTGGATATACAGTCAGTAAATGTAAGTACCATCAGAGCCAAAAACAAAAACTTGACAAGAACAAAATTATATACATGAATCAAAGGAGTTTAAGCAAAGTTGGTCTTACGCGCTGGAGATCCGACAAAAAAGCAAAGGGTGTGGTTACCTGAGTGTCGCGGTCCCTGAGTTTGCTAAGTAACTGGGTGATAGTATTTTGACAGATTGTGCAGGCTTGACCCTGGCCTGGTATAGAAAGAATGCTCACTCTTCCACAGAGATTCACCTTTTCACAAAAGACTTGTGGATCGATGGTAGCGACCTCCACGAAGAGAAGTTGTACATACTAGTCAACCAAGAGAGTGCACTGCCGGATCAAACATTAGGATTCAGTATACCTACTTCTATTATATCGTCATCGAAAATGAAATTTGTGAAATTGGACAACCTGCTTCTCCAAGGAATGTAGATTCGAACAAGCTACACGAAGACTGTCTTCAATTTCTTTCTGCGTCTTATCTTGACTAAGATACTCAATGACCCAAGCTGCAAATTGTTCGCACAAAGTGCAAACTCTTTCGTTCTGTAGATTCTCTCCAGAGAGTTCCATTTCATGATTATGTAAGATATAGGAAGCCTGCAAAACTGTGTAAATTGGGATTAAGATAAATAGAGATACAGAAAAGAAGGATACACCATTTTGCAAACAAAATGAGAATAGATAAGCATTGAGAAGAAATTAGACATTATGAACAAATCAGCTTTCCTTGCATCTATAAAACACAAACTTAAAGAAATTTCACGCTACCCTGCAGAAGTTTCCTCAAAATTTTGAAGCCATTAGGGCCAACTTTATTAGCGCCTGAAAGGGTATATTTTCTGTTTATGTTGATGATCGTTTCTTGAGTGGTTAAGTCCATGAATTGCTAGTTGACATGTTAAGTCATTTACGGCCACGTAATTCTACTTGGTGAACATTCAAGATATTCATAAATAATCCACAGATTGTAATTTTGTAATGAGAATTTTGTCATATAAATATAGCAATATCACTCCTAGCTAGTTGGTATGATTCAGCAAACCGACAAATACCTGATAACCTGGTAGCGTACTGCTGACCAGAATACTGATTTCTTAAGGACACTACAGCCATAATCGCTAGAAATCCGACTTGGTAAACTATAAGATCCATAATTAGAAATCTAACACAGTGATTTTATTGCAGTATGGTATGTTATTGAGTAATCTTCGTAAATAAGCAACCTGGTTAACATGATAATCAAATAATCGTGGTGGATAGTTCTGTGTCCAACAGGTCAGTAAATTGCAGGAAGGCATCCAAAGTTTGAACTTAAATAAAAATGTTTCAAATAGTAAATGGAAAACTCACCAGGAATTTCATGTACTTCCAAGATTCTTGCATTGGAAAGCATTAAACCAAAACTAAATGCAAGCGTAGACATGATCATAGAAGTTGAAGGCATTGAGCCTGCGAAGTCTCAAAGTAGTCAACATACTCCCAACACAGACAGCAAAAAAACCATATATTGAGGTGCAAGTAAGACAGCACATATGGAATCCAAATATATCCTTACTAATTCATTGCTACAATCTCTTCATCATACAAATGCATTGTTGCAATCTTCATCATACAATTTTGATATGTTTATGCCATCACAACCCATTTAAATAACAACAACAACAAAGCCTTTTCCCACAATTAAGTAGGGCCGGCTACATGGATTCTTCGCCTCCATTCAGATCTATCTTGGGTCAATCCCAGGCTTATATCCAAAAAATTAAGATCCCTTCGTATAGTCTCTTTCCAACACTTCTTGGGCCGTCCTCGCCCTCGCTTAGCCGGCTCAACATCCCAACACTCACATCTCCTAACCGGTGCATCTGTTGATCTTCTTTGCAAATGACCAAACCATCTTAAGCGGTTTTCTCGCATCTTATCCTTGATCGGAGCAACCCATTTAAATAAGAAATTATGAAATTATTTCAGTGCATCAGTATCCCAAGGTGAACTGTGATTTTAATATTGTTCAGTATTCAACTTGAACTCTCGAATTTTCAGAGCTTGGCCTTCCCAAGATCACACAAAATCAAGACAAGCTTATGCCCTATGTTCTTTTAGCACGAACCTAATTAATGTTGGGAAATCAAGTTTCCCTTAAACTGCCCTGGAAAGGATGATTGGAAGTGGAACGTTCCCCACACGTGAACCAAGCACAATAACCGAGGAACAATAATCAAGCAACCACAGAGAGACGAGAAATTTTACATGGAAAAACCCTCCTCGATGTGAGAGGGGGAAAACCCACGGGACTTTACGACCTGCAACAAATCCACTAAGTCGAAAAATGAGAGGGCACAATGTCTTCTCAGTTTTATTGACCAACAAAACTGAGGCTCGGTTACAAAAAAATCGAATAATTGCCACCTTGTACTTGGAGAACACGATACCGCTGCTTCTCCTCATCACAAGCTGTCCCTCCTTGTGCATTATCCTTTCCCGCACGATTCCTCTTTGTTCGTTGGCCGAGAGCCAAAGGTGGCTGATCCCACGCATGCTACTCTCCTCGAACGGATGCACCTCATGCATCATGCGTGAGTATGGTCGAGGGAGAATAGACCCCCTACGGCTACACCTTACGCCTCCTGCAGGCTGCTCGTCGCGGACCACTCGTCGTGCCTCTGGCACGATTTCTCGTCACGGCTTGCAGCGACTCCTCGCACCTCCAACGTCCTACTCCTCGTGCCCATGGCTTCTCGCCTTGTACTGAGAGAGAGAGAGAACCAAGATAGAGAGAGATGCTTGTCTTGGGATGTGATGCAATGCCGTGTATGGGTCCTGATTTATATGAGATTCCACTGCATCTCTCTCTCTCCTGTTCCTACTCCAAATAGGAACATAGATTCCAATTACGCATTGGACATCCACGTCCCTTTTGCAGGACCTCTCTCAACGTGCTCCAATTGCCTTTGGGTAATTTGCAAAGATACCACAAGAATACGGACTGGACTTATAACCCAACAACCTCCCCCTTCGGTCCCAAAAGGAGGTGTTACCAAGAATATCATTGAGAGGTGACGCCGCTCAGCTCTCTAAGAGTTGTAGCTTGTCATGATTTACGGCTTTTATCGGCATATCTTATGAATTTTCATCTGTGTGGACCTTCTTCAAAATGAGATGCTTCTTGTAAGAAGCATCTCTCAACCAATGATATCGCATGTCTATATGCTTTTGTGCGAGCATGGTGCATCATCCTCTTGCTTAGATTAATGATGCTCTGGCTATCATTGAAGACAATTGCCTCATTATCTTCAATTCCAAGTTCACCAGAAAATCATTGTAACCACAACACTTCTTTTCCTGCTTCTGTTGCTGCAATGTACTAGGCTTCAGTCGTTGAGAGTGCAATACATTTTTACAACTTGGACTGCCATGAAATCACTCCCCCTACGAAAGTTAAAATGTACCCAGAAATCAATTTCCTCTGATCCACATCTCCTTCCATGTCAGCGTTTGTGTATCCACAGAGTTTGCGATCTGACTTCCCAAACATCAGACACATACTTGAGGTCCCTCTCAAGTATCTCAAAATCCACTTCACTATTTCCCAGTGACCCTTCCCCAGATTCGACATGAATCTGCTCACAATGTCCATGGCTTGAGCAATGTCAAATCTATTGTAAAGCATGGTGTATATAAGGTCGCCAATTGCGGAGTGGTAAGGAATTGGTCATCTTAACTTTCTCCTCGGAAGTAGATGGATATGTCTCTTTCGTCAACTTAAAATGAGCGGCAAGGGACGTGCTAACATGCTTCGTACTCTTCATGTTGAATCACTCCAAAATTCGTTCAATATACTTCTCTTATGACAACCACAACACGCGCTTCTTTCTGTCATGAGTGATCTGCATCCTAAGCATGTTGCTTGCCTTGCCTAAATTTTTCATCTCAAATTCCCTAGAGAATTCTCTTTCGAGCTTTACAATCAACTCGAGATCGTGATCAACTATCGGCATGCCATCCCATTAGATCAATAGGATAATAAACATGACATTGGGAAGACATCGAATGTACAAAAATAGATCTACATAGTAATCTTGAAGTTCTGTTTTGTTATGAAACCATCAAACTTCAAGTACCACTATTTAGGGGCTTGCTTTAAGCCATAAAGACTCTTCCTTCCCCTTCTCCTGGTATCCCTATGGATGCTCCATGTAGATCTCTTAAGGTCACCGTGAAGAAAAATTGTCTTCACATCCGTTTGCTCTAACTCAAGGTCTTGGCTTGCAACAAGGCCTAACACCACTCTCACATAATTCATCTTCACAACCAGTGAGAAGATCTCATCATAGTCCACGCTCTCTTTCTGGCTAAATCTATTCACAACCAATCTGGCTTTTTACTTCAGTTGCTTTCCACCATTATCGGACTTCAGCTTGTAGATCCATTTGTTCTTTAGTACTCTCTTGCATGCATGAATCTCAACAAGATCATAGGTATGATTTTGCTTCAGAGGTTGCATCTCTTCATTCATTGCGTTGTACCAATGATCTCTCTCCTTATACTCTTATACCTCTTCAAAGGTGCATGACTCATCATGACCGGTCAGCATCACGTACTGAGAAGTAGGATAGCAGGATGATGGCTAATGTGCCCTCCTAGATCTCCTGATTGAGGCTCTGCTCCATCTGCTTCTTGATGAGGTTGATCCCCTGCTCAGTATCCTATGGACATGTATATGTGGGGTCTGCATCTGGCTCATTCTGTTCAGGATGTGCATCTTCCCATCTATACCATATACTAGAGAAGAATCTGAGTCCTCATCACGATCATCATCCATAGCAATCCCATCGGAGTTACCAGCACTAATGTCATACTCAGTCAAAGTCTGGTTCTCATAGAAAATCACATTTCTATTCCTTGTGATGATCTTCTTCCTTGGATCTAAAAGTCGTTATTCGAACTCCTGATCTCCATAGACAACAAAAATGCAGGACACTACCTTGTCATCAAGCTTCTTCTTATGTTCCTTTTCTATAAATGCATATGCTTTGCATCCGAACACCCTTGTGTGAGCATATGAGGGATCTTTTATGGATCAAATGTGCTCAAGGACCTGAAAATTCAAGGGAACATATGGAGATCGATTAATCAAATAGTAGGTTGTTCGAACTGCCTTAGCCCATAAAGTCTTGGGTAGCTTCGTTGTCTTCAGCATGCAACGAACTCTCTCCACAGTGGTCATATTCATTCGTTTAGCGACACCATTGTACTGGGGTGTACCGTGTTCTGTCCTTTCATGCATGATCCTGTGTTCTGCATAGTAACTCTGGAAGTTGTGAGAGATGTACTCCCCTCCATTGTCAGTACGCAGACACTTCAACGGTCTGTCTCGCACTCCACCATGGCATGAAATTTTCTGAAGCAATCAAAGACTTGATCTTTTGTTTTCAGCATATAAACATACATCTTCCTTAATACATCATCGATGAAGGTCAGAAAATACTTGTTTCCTCCCAAAGAGGTTGTGTCCATGGGACCACACACATCAGAGGGAATCAATTGTAGAAGGTCTTCCTTCACTTTTGATCTGACATTGAAAGGTGGACTCATGTTCTTTCCAACCTCACATGAATCACAAGGTGACAACGCGATCTCCGTGTGGCATGGAATCAACTCCTTCTTGCTCAGAAGCTGTAACCCCTTTTGGCTCATGTGTCTGAGTCAACTATGCTAAAGATATGACGTGTCAACCTCACTAGCATGTAGGGTGTCATTCATGACCTTCACCTGAATCTTGTAGAGCATGCATCACAACCTATCTCTAGCCATAATAAGAGAGCCTTCACTGATCATGCGCATGTTGTTGTCGAACTTCATATGGTAGCCTTCCCTATCAAGTTGAGAACCAGATATGAAGCTAAGCCGCAAGTCAGGAATGTGCCTAACATCATGTAGATTCATTGCGCATCCAATATCATCTATACTGTGATGGTGCCCGTGCTAACGATCTTGGGGTAATAGTTGTTACCCATCTTGACTCTTACAAAATCTCCTTCTGTATAGGAAATGAAGAACTCCCTTTGCGGAGTCACATGGTAAGAGGCGGTCGTGTCAACGGCCCACTCGAAGTCATCCCTTGTATGTAGTCATTGCTCCTAAATAGTGAGAACCAACTGATCCTCCTCGTCATGGGTCATTGCTACAACAATGTTCTCATCTTCATCTTTCTTCTGATTCTTTTTAGCTTCTACTTGATCTCTTTTCCAGACTCTACAATCTCTCTTCCAGTAACCAGGCTTGTTGCAATGATGGCACTTTCCTCTATCCTTGGACTTCTCCTTGGATTTGTGTCTCTCTCGAGATTTTCCCCTTTTGCTAGACATGTCTCTTCTCTCAGCTACGTACACATGTGAAGAAGAGGACTCTCCGGATGCTTGTTGTCTGATTTCTTCATTTAGAAGACTGCTCTTGATTATAGGGATGGTCAACTTGTTGTCCGTAGCGGAGTTGCTCATGGTAATCACTAGGGTTTCCCAACTGTTTGGCAGGGAACCAAGTATAAGAAGCACCAGCAATTCATCATTTAGCGTCATGTCTATGGTACTCAGTTGATTGATGAAACTCTATAATTCATTCAAGTGCTTAGCAATCTTCATCCACTCCTTATACTTCAGATTCATAACTTCCGAATCAGGAACTCCTTATTGGTGGTTTCTTTCTGCTCATAAAGCTCTGCCAGTTTCTCCCACAGTTTCTTCGCATATGTCTCTTCTACAATAAGGTGTAATACCGATAAGTCCAGCCACTTCCAGATGGTACCGACTGCTTTCCTGTTCATCTTCGTCCTATCAATTGCGGGCATTCCCTTAGACTTGACTATTTCTCCTCTCCATAGGATTATGGAGTTCCTAGTAATACATGATATTCTCCATCTTAGCCTTCCATATTTGTAAATTCATGCTTATCAACTTGATCATCATTCCTTCATCATCCTTCCTCATCTTGATAATGCGTGCTCTGATGCCACTTGTTGGGAAATCGAGATTCCCTTAACCTGTCCTGTAAAGGATGATTGGAAGCGGGACGTTCTCCATACGGGAACCAAGAACAATAATTGAGGTACAATAATCGAGAAGCCACAGAGAGACGAGAAATTTTACATGGAAAAATCCTCCTTGATGTGAGAGAGGGAAAAACCCATGGGGCACAATAACCTGCAACAAATCTACTAAGTCCAAAAATGAGAGGGCACAATGTCTTCTCAGTTTTATTGCCCAACAAAAATGAGGCTCAGTTACAAGAATAAAATCGGATATCTGTCACCTTGTACTTGAAGAACACGATAGCGTTGCTTCTCCTCGTCATGAGCTGTCCCTTCTCGTGCGTGATCCTTCCCCGCACGATTCCTTTTCGTTCATTGGCCGAGAGCCAATGGTGGTTGGTCTCGTGTGTACTACTCTCCTCGAACGAATGCACCTCATGTCTCCTGCGTGTGTATGGTCTAGAGAGAATAGACCTCATGCGCCTGCATCTTGCGCCTCATGTGGGCTGCTTGTCGCGGACCGCTCGTCGTGCCTCTGGCACGATTGCTCCTCATGGCTTGCGGTGGATGCTCGTACCTCCGACGGGCTCCTCCTCGTGCCCTTGTCTTCTCGCATTGCACTGGGAGAGAGAGAACCAAGATAGAGAGAGATGCCCATCTTGTGATGTGATACAATAGCGTGCACGGGGCCTTATTTATACAAGTTTTCGCCGCCTCTCTCTCTCTCTATTCCGACTCCAAATAAGAACGTAGGATTTCAATTATGCATCTCCCTTTTGCAAGATCACTCTCAACGTGCTCCATATTTGGATAATTTGCAAAGATACCCCAAGGATAGGGATGGGACTTATAACCCAATAATTAACATGAGCAAATGAAACACATAACAGATCATTGGAATGGATGGGAATTTTTTGATTTTTCTAAAGTCACAACTGTTTTGAGTATTTTTTTTCATGCTTTCTTTCAAGAAGAAATAAAAATCACGAAATATTACTCTTCTTCTCAAAATCCATGGTATTGATATTCTGTCGAACTCGTATTTTTTTTCTTGCTTTCTTTCAAGAAGAAATAAAAACCACAAAATATTACTCTTCTTCTCAAAAGCCATGGTATTGATATTCTGCCTCCTCGAGTTTGGCCCAGGCACACTTACCTGGATAAATATTAAAGTGTAAGATAAAATAGGTAGAGAGAAGTCGCATATTCACCTATTTTTTTCTATCTATACTATTTTATTGATTTTTGTTTTATCAATTGAATCTATCTTCGTGGTTCTCTACACTGACACATTTCTTAAACCGCAAGCCAGATTCGATCATCACCTATACTTAGAGATATTTTACCCTAAGTATAGGGGAGGTAATACCTGCACATCCTACTCCTCGATTTTCCCCTTTTGTACAGTCTTCTATACTTAGGATTATTTGATCCTAAGTATAGGGGGATCACAGATTTTTATTCATTTGATTCTTTCATTCGTCATTGTTTTATAGTATTTTTCACCTCCCCATACTCAGCACGAGTTATGTCTTCTTTCATCGCTCTTTGATCACTTTGAGGACATCGTTCGAGCTAAGTATAGGAGTGTCATATATATTGTATATATACTTTAACCATAACTTGTACTTTGTGTGCATGTTAATAATATGGTGAAAATTAGCTAAAAATCACAAGAATTTTAAAATTTTCTCTCATATAAATGGTTGTAAAATCCTTTTGTAAAAAATATTTTTGTACAAACATTTACAAAAATGATTTTGATTGTAAAATTTGTTGTAAATATTTTTTATATCAAAAGTAGCTATATAGTACAAAATTTTTGGAAAATTTATTTGAAAGTAAATGCTTGCAAAAATTTACATGTAAATGCTTGTAAAAATATTTGGCAAAACCTTTCCCTTCTTTCCTGCATTCAAAATTTTCCATAAAATTTGTATATTTTGAAAAAAAATCCACAAAAAGAATTTTGTATATAATTGCATATGCATTCCTCTAAATCGTGGTTGACATTTAAGCTAGTATGGAATTAAATTGAGAAATAGAGCTTGGTTAAGACCTTAATCCACTAACTTCAGAGGAACCTTATAGCATTTGGGATTAAGACTTTTCAGGTCCATAGTGACTTAATTCTTTGAGTCCACTAGGCTATGTTCACATGTCATCTTGATGAGCCTAATTAGGCCACTTAACAGTGCACACATGACTCTCAGAGACAATGGCTTGACTTGGACACGCACCTTACATGTAGCTCAACACGAATGAGGTGGTGAGGAGGCAGAATCCTTTGGCTTCGGGTAGCATACGAGGGTGGTACTACTAGTCAGAACCTCTTGTCTTCCTTTAGGGAGGGATTTGCTCCTCAACCCGGTCTAGTAGCATTGAGGTCTAAAGACAAGAGTCTGTGGGTTGCAATAATGCTTCAAAAGAGGGATAGTCTACGAGCTCAAGAAGAGAAACTCCTTATGTATATGTTGCACCATGTAGATATGTTGTACATATGCACATCAAAAAAAGAATAAAATTATGAAAAACTCCAAAAAGGGGACATGCCTGATTATAAAATAAAATGCATGTCGGAGTGTATATAGTGAATAAGAAAAGCTTATGTTTCCACCGTCTCATCTCATGGAATCTTGTAGCTGGAGACTTGGCTACATTGTTTAAGTTGCAAGGGATGCGTGGCTACACTGGTCGCGGTCCATTCTCTTCTTTCTCCCTCTTCTTGAGCTGGTTGTACTTGAACTTAGAAGGGAATACCCCGCTCCTCGAGGAAAGACTTGCTAGACCGGGGTATTAGAGTTACCTTGTTGAGGGAGGTTTTTTCTTTGCCATTTCTAAGGTGGGGAGCTACATATCACTTAAACAGTACAAGGAAAGATTCATAGTCATTATAGTTTGCGTATGAAGACTTGTTCTGATCTAGTTATTATGGAGTTCTGACCATAGAACTATGGAACTTGAAGGTTGTTGAGTCTTAACCCTATTTCCCAATAAGGTTTTGCCAAACTAATAATCCAAAGGTCTGACTGAGCTCCATATTCCAATTAAATGAAGATAAGTTTAACAATCAACTTTGATTCTTTTTCTTTTCTTCTCTTCTTTTTCACTTGTTTTTCAAAGAAGTGTTTGCTAAGGGACTAGCAAAGGTAAAGTATAGGTGGATGATGAACCCATGATTCTCATTCTTTATTCTTTATTCTTTATTTTAGCTTTTTGTTTTAGCAAAACTACCTGTAATTATATGTAAATATAATAAATTAACTTTGTGCACGTCGTTGTTAATATCTCATAATTAACACATATTTTCCAAAAATAAAAGAATAAAGGGAAAAGAAAAGGAAATATGTATTTAAAATAAATACAGAGTGAACAAAATCCTAAGAGAAGGTTAAAACTTGACCTGATCGCAAAGGAATAAGTAGAGAGAGATAGGGATTACTGTAATATTGCACATAGTACCCATATCTGTACAAATAAATATTTATGATTATTTTACATAGTGTGAATTACATATTATTTTTAATACTTGTATATAGACATAATAATAATATAAAATAAAATAAAAAAACAGAAAACAC
The DNA here is from genome assembly GCA_037367405.1 of Ottelia alismoides. NCBI lineage: Eukaryota > Viridiplantae > Streptophyta > Magnoliopsida > Alismatales > Hydrocharitaceae > Ottelia > Ottelia alismoides. The sequence continues at coordinate 347,675 of JAZKJV010005969.1, read as the reverse complement.
AAAATAAAATACACATAAAATCCACATCTCATTGTACAAAGTCTACAAGTACGTATATAATACCTATCCACCTAGCACCCTTAATTAATTTGTAAAAATCAAATAAAAATCATTTTCTACTCCTTAAATTATTTTGTAAATAAATAAATATAAAATAAAAAGTATTTTTGTAAAAATAATAAAATAAAAATACTTGTACATAATACATAGGTATTGTATACATGTATATAACACATTATACTGTATATACCCTATTTATATTTTTCATAAAAATAATTAAAAATCATAGAAAAATAGTTTATAAAATAATAAACAATTTTCATTTAATAATCATTTCTATTTTAGAATTAATATTATTTTATTTTTGTAAATTCTATACTTTGATTGATCCACATTAGATCATTGATCTCGGTCAACCTTCTCCCCCTAGCCGGGTCGACCCGACTTCCCTTTGTCGGAGTCCATTTCTCTGATTTTTCCCAGTCGAACCTACCACCCTTTTGCCTCACTCTCAACGCTCGATTCCTCTCCTAGGATATGTGATCCTCACAGATCCCTATGAAGGGTTGGATCTATTTAGGGGTTGGCTCGCTTGCTCGATCAATCTTTCCAGACCCTGAGGCATGCCTATATAAACTCTCCTCCGCCTCCAGTGCATGGCAGCTCATCCCTCACGCTACCATTCCTTCCTAGCCACCTTCAGGTGAGTGAAAGTCATCCGGAGAGTAGCTTTGGAACTGTAGGAGATGCTTGGAGGCTCGCAGCTCACAACGTGCTCAGAGCTCCACCGCGTGAAGCCTCTTTTGCCCGTCGCAGTAGGATCAAGGCCATAACCTCATCGTGCGCCTCGCTTGGAGCTCCCGAGCTCATCAGAATCTTCAGGGACCCCCTATGGAACTCGCATTCCACATTTCACTCTATTTCCTTCAAATCATCTATCGCCACTTCACTAGCTCTGACGAGCCGGTCGGAGCTCCGCCACTCGCATCTCGCTGCACAGATCGATACACTAGTTCACCCTCCATCTCCTAGCACAACATGACCCTCTTGAATATTTCTTATCAGAGCAAGATCAAGCCTATACATCCTACCTCGCACGTATGTCGGACGTCGTCCCCCATTCCTCGTCGCTTCTCTAGTGTTTAGCTCAAAATAACCCTTGTTGGAGCCCTGCTCCGAGTATACGATACTATTTGCAGGACCTGGGCACACGATACGCTTGAAACATACCTCTACTACACCGGCAGAGCAGCTCTAGGCGGAGCATCCCCGTCCAAACCATCCAACCGTCCACTCCTCCATCCGAGCCCCTTTGGTCGACGCAGAGAGCCATCACGATTGTGTTGGAACCCTTGGATCCTTCATCGCAGCCATGGATCACCCTCTACGCTCGGATGAAGCTCGCATGGGTTGTGTTCATCTAGTCATCCCTCCTGTCATCCGATCCGAAGTCGTCACTCCAGATATGATCCAAGCCGTCCGATAGCGTCTTATTTTGTCGCTTGGACTAGATCTGGGCCCTCATATGTGCTGCCCAATAGATCTCATCTGCAAACCGTTAGATCAGACCCTGCCGTCAGATCTGAGCTGTACGCCACCACCACCTTTTTCAGTCGTCAGATCCGTACTAGCATGACAGATCTAAGTTGCACGTCCCAGACTGTGTTAGAACCGTCAAATCTTTCGCCATGGGATGATCAGAGCTGTTAGAGCCCTCCACGTACCAAGCACGTGCATGCAAGTGTATACTACATCTTTTACCCTGTCACTTTTCTTATTTCACTTTAGTCCAGTAAATAAGATGTGTAGTTAAGAACATTAGCAGTTTGGACCTTCTAGTTTTCTTTATTTGCACTTTAGTCCAATTTGGTTGAGTTTATGTGCGTCTTCACGTGATAGTTTGGGTTAATTGCAGTATTTTGTCTGAACTTATTTCTGGTTAAGGAACGAAGTTTATGTTTTAGCATTTGCACTTATACTCTTGTGAGTTGTGTATCACATGTTGCGTGCGAGTTTTCTGGATAAACTGCATCAAAGGCCCTTGAGTTTTAATATTTATTATCCGCTAGGCCCTAGAACTTATTTTCTTTGCAAAAAGGTCCCTGTAAACTGTTTTTAACTACTTGTCTTTTATTGGATGAAATAAATATCAAATTGGCTTTATAAATTCTACAAAAATACTTGTTTGCTCCCGCTTTCTTGTTATTTATGTGGTAATTTTGGTTTACCAAATTGCTTTTAGTTTATATTATTAAAATTCAAAAACCCCTAAAAAGTGTCTTATTTGCCTTATAAAATTATAAAAAGTTGAAAACTTACTTAAAAATTCCACAAAAATTTCTGTAGTTGTATTTCTTTTTATCTCCAGTACCATTTTTTCATGAAAATACCTCATAAAAATCGTAAAAATTACAAAACACCCAAAAACTTATAAAAATTGTATAAAATTAAAGAAAAATCCAAAAAATATTGTTTTCAGTTTCTGTTTTAGATATTTCCTCATATTTCATCATAAAAATACCATCCACGAGTTTTAGACATTGTAAATATTTTTAACTTGCAAATTAGCCCTTGTTGAGCATTGTTTCTCCTTTTTGTCACTATTTGATTTTTAGAAAATTACACATACACTTAAAAATCACACAAAAAATTACCAAAAATAGTATAAAACCTATAAAAACCAAAAATATTTTTATTGTAATTTTCTGATTATATTTTACTTATTAAAATACAAAAAGAAATGTGTGTGAGTGCCTTTAATTGTTGAGCTTGTTTGCCTTTAGTTGAAAATTAAAATTTTGAAAAAGGTAAAAAAAACACTAAAAATATTTTATTTTCTGAAATCCCACTGCTAAGTTTTTAAATCGTGCTCCTTATGTTCGACCATGGTCACTATACCATGTAAATAAAATAGCAAAACCGCTTACATTCGATTGATTTATCTTTGAGTAGTTTGATTTTCTTGTTGATCGGTTTGACTGATTGAGGACAATGACACTTTAGCTTCATTTGCCCAAATGTGGAAGGTGGTGGACGGGCTATCAAGTCACAGAGGATGAGAGAAAGTCATCGAAGTAGCAGCGCGGCAAATTTTTCATAATACATATACCTGTAAACAAGTGAAGTAAAGGTATGAAGCAAGTTCGCCCCAGGTTCTGTAGCTACAGCTAGTATGTCCCTGGTAATCAAGTACGGATATCATTAGGAATGTGGTTATTTATTCCACCTTAATCGATCGAAATCAGTGTCAACTGTCTCCTTGACTGCCTAAGAAGAATATGAGACACGTGTATGGCTCTTGTCGATAGTGACCTAACTTGGACAACTACACCTTACACTTAGCTCAACTCAGTTGAGGTGTGGAGGGCTAGATTTGTTGACAAGAGATGAATGTGAATGGAAATACACATAGTCACTTTATGTAGCCAATGCGCCCCAACCCGATCCAGTAGCAATGAGGTCTAAAGACACGATGATGTGGGTTGCAATAAAGCTTCAAAAGATGGATAGTCTACTGGCTCAAGAGGAAAATTTCCTTATTTAAATGGTGTTATACATATACCTTTGAAAAAAAGGGTATGAATAAAGATTCCACAAAAGTTAGACGGGCAAAAATTAAAGAAAAATCGATTCTCATCGGAGTTGTGAATTCAATAAGCAAGGCTTATGCTTCCAAGTCAAAGATATCATGGATGCCTGCAACTGGATGACTTGACTACACTGGTCAAGCATCCTAGGATGTGTGACTACACTAGTCTCCATCCATTATCTTTTCTACCCCCTCTTCTTGGGTCAATTGTACTTAAACATAGAAGGAATACCATGCTCCTCGAGGAAAGAGTTGTTGGATTGGGGAATTAGGGTCACCATGTTGGAGAAGACTGTCTCTTTACCACTTAAAACAAGAGGAGACAGATATCCCTTACATTGTACAAGATAGAATCATAGGAATAAGAGTTTGCATATGAGGTAGACTTGTTTTGATCTGGATTTTGAGGAGACTTGGACATAGTTTTCTAGTTCTTGGGGGTCGTTGAGTTTCAAGTCTGATTCCCAATAAGGTTCCAAACACACTAACAATCCAAAGGTATGATTAAGCTCCAAACTTTGATTTTATGAAAGTTTAGGAATCAAAATCATTCTAACTTATTTCTTTTTCTTTTATTTATTTTATTTTTATGCACTCATAATCATAAATGTTTGCTAGGAGTTAGCAAAGGCAACTATAGTGGGTGCTGAATCTCCATTTCATCACCTTTATTCATTTATTTTTGCCTTAAATCCCTTGTAAAATGCATCCAAATAGCATTAATTTTTACAAAATAACATTTATTATTTAACCTGCAAATATTGTATTAATAAAGGTATTTATTCTCAAAATAAAGGAATAAAGGAAAATAAAAGAAAAAGAAATGAAGTATTCAAGATACTGAATGACCCTAGACCCGAGACCAATTCAATATTGACTTGGTAGATCGATAAAAAAATAGGGAGAGACAGGGTCCATTAACTGTACATAAAATATACTCAAAACCTAATTTAATTCATCAAAAATAGTCATTCTTTCACTATTTTATTTTTCATTTTTGGAGCCCAAATAACAATTGTTCAACATGAAACTTGTACATAATAATGTATAGAAAAGTGTAAAAATAGTTGCACATGAAAATAATGCACAATGCAACTGGGGCACTGATGAATCCATGATTCATTAACTTTTCGATCGCATTTTGTCTTAAAACCCTTAACAAATACATGTAAATATTCATTAGTTCTCACATTTTATCAAAATATTATTCATGAATAAAAATGCACTTTTACGCATCAAAAAAATGTAAATAAATAAAGAATAAAAAATTAAAGAAAAGAAAAAAGGCAGATTGTAGATATGTATATATGTACAATATGACTCATGAAATATAAATATAGCTGAAAGATATATTTATATAACCTAACCTCTGAGACCAAGTCAGTATAGAATGGTCGACAAAATAACAAGTAGGGGGAGATAAGAGAAAAAAACCATAAAAAATAATTAAATAACATTCCACACATTATTCATTATTTATAAAATAATTATCAAATCTCCAGTATTTTTAATTAATTCATATGAACATATTTTTCACAAAACTCCTTTCCTAATTATTTCTAAAAAAGTATATAAAAATATAAAAATAAATTAAAAATATTATCATATGTATATGCCAAGAAATCCTACTTTTAAATTACCAAAATCTCAACTTCCGAACATCATAACTCCCTCATACGAACTCCAATTTTACTCTACTCACCTTTAAAGTTCATAAAATAATATTTTCTAATTAATATAGGTGGTTTCATTAAAATCGGAGTCTGTTTGCAAAAAAAGTCGGTTTTAGGACCTATTGACAAAGGGGTTTCCGGGCTATTTATTTTATTTAGAACCTATTATTTATAGTTTTCTTAATTTTATAATTTATAATTATTTTCTGATATTGTATTTTCAGCATGATTTATTTCAGAATTTTTGGAGCTTATTTATTATTTTAATAAAATCCAAAACCCTAATTTATAGATGAAATTGAACTAGCTAACCTATACCTGTATTTATTAATATATCTAAATTAAAACCCATAAAATTTCACAAAGACTTTATTTATTATTATAATAATTAAGAAAATATAAATTTAACAAATAATTAACTGTTTATTGAATTAAAAATTCAATACCTATTTATTAAGTATTATTTATACTTATTTATTAATATAATACTTATATTTCGAATAATATTTATTATTTACGAAAATTAATTATACCATAAATTAGATAATTTAATTATTTACATTTTTTGTTTTTATACCTATTTAAAATAATGTCATTTACTATTTATTATATAATTTATAAACATTTTAACACCCTGGCCAACCAGGTGTTGACACGTGTTAGCACCTGGTTATTCTTCTTCAAGAAGCCGGTGAGGTGTTTGTTCTACCCGGCCATTTTCAACTAATTTTCCAGCTCGATTCCTAATGTCTTCGATCGATCTCATCCCTTCATCCTCTCCTTCTAACCTTCCTAATACACGCCCATCCTTGGATTAGCCTTGGAGCCCAAGCAAATCAACTATAAATAGCCATGAAGTTGGCGAGATCCAACTAACTTCTTCCAACTGATTTTGAACCACTGTTCATCAGCCGACCCATCTCTCTTCCAAGCCTCGTACCGGCCTTCTGAGGTGGTGACAGCATCTCGAGGCAACCCCTAGTGGAAGAGGATCGTCGGAGGAGTCGTTCCAAGGTGTTCGTCGACCTTGCATCGCCGCTTCAAGCTGCGTGGAGCTCCAGGAAGCCGTCCCCGTCGAGCGAAGACCAAGAGGTCATATACCTTCTCATCTTCAGGTAATTCATCCACTTTCAACATTTTATTTCTCAAGGTGTGCGCCATATTTAGTGAGGTTAAGAGCGTCATTAGCAAACGTAACCAACATCCTTAGACGCTATCCCTTAAATCCACTTCAAACTTAATCGAATCAAACTCAATCACACCTTCTTCCTTTCCAGTTCACCATTCATTAGACGCCGTACTTTTAACTTCGCTGGAAACATCAATTTGATCTTGCAAATCCCTTAATCCGTCGGCCGATTTCTTGCAAATCGAGCATATACATGTGCAATTTGCAGATCCAACCTTCATCTGGAGCGAATCCAAGGCAAGTGGAGCTATCAAACACAAGATAGCACTTGATCAAACACGGTGCAACCTCAAGCAGTAGCTCCAGGAGCAGTTGAATGGCCATCTTCATCAACGTTTTCCCATCATCATCAGCCACCGCAGGTCGTGTTCACCCGCAGGCGAGCTCGAGGGGTGGAGGAACCACCCCTCTGGCCCTACAAGAGGCCCCAGATCGCCACCATATGCCGGGAAGATATTGGAGAAGAAAACCTCGTCGTCAGCGGCATGAACAACCTCAAGATCCTCCAAGAACTCCTAGTGTACAGGTGTGCGCCACGTGTTAGGATCATACAGATCAGATCGCGCGACGCCTTCTAATTTCAGCCGTCGGATGTGAAGGGGTATGAAAATTGCATCATAAATCCCAAGAAGTTCAAGAAATTAAAGCCGCCTCTAGAGTTTCCAGTAATTACAATTAGGTCCCTACGTAGGGACCTAATTATGATAAAAACACATTTCTTTTGCATTTTAGTCCCTCCAGGGACTGTTTAATAACAGAAACTAAATACTTTTCTTGTAGTTAGGCCCTTGGCTTGTAGGGGTCATTTTAACCCCGTATTTTTGATATTTTTCTACAAATTTTTTAGAGTAGCTCGACAACTACCCAAGATATTTTCAAGTATTTTTCCCGAATTTTCCGTCGCTTTCTATTACGGTTTTGATTTTGTCTTCTTGAGTTTGTTTTAAACCGAATTTGTTTCAATTTCTTTCATTATAAATTCAAGAATAAAAAGAGAATTTTTGTTGGAATTCATTCCTTGTATCAAGAACCGTAGTTTGAACATTCTACTTCCTTGTCTTCGACCTTGGCACACTCACTTGGATAATAAAATAGTGTAAGGTTTAAATAGGAGAGAAGCTGATTAATCCACTTCACCTTCTCTCTCTGTCCAATTTTAATCGACTTTTGTTTGATTAATTCGAATCTCTTTGCAGTTCTCTACACGACAACACATTTCTTAACTGTGATTGGATCTGAATTTATCAAAATGGTGCCATTGACGGGGAAGCGTTGTTTTTACAACGATTTTTGAACCTATTTTTCTCTATTATTCTTGATTTTACAAATTTTCTTTCGGTTTTCAATTTACGGTTTTTCCTCGATTTAAAATTTTTTGTGTTTCTTTTAAAGTTTTATTTACAGCTTTTTGTGTGTTTTTGTTTCTTAACTAATTCTTGCAGGGACTGTAGGTTCAACCGGCTTTCTCGAAAGTCAGAAAACAGTTGAAAGTGCAGAGATCGAAGTTCTCGGTTGCTGAGGGCAAGATTAGTTAGGATTCGTGTTGTATTTCTTTTCTTTTATTCTTGTAAAAAAAGAGAAAGAAAGGGCACTTGCCCGTGTTTTTGTTTGTCTAGAAAGGAACCCAATAAGGGCATTCCGACTTGTACCTCCCCTCCCAAGTTTTCTCGGAGTCGGATTCGCCGAGTGCCATGCATTCGGGGGATCAGGGCATCCACCGCGGTTTTTCTCGCATCGTCGGTTTTTCGCGGCTTTTCTCGAGGCTAGGTGCTTGGTTAGGAGTTTTCGTTTTATCTGATTGCGCTTTCGTAGCTAGTCTCAGGACTCGCAAGCTAGGTGCATGATTTTAGGACTTATAAAAAATAAAAATATTCGTTAGACATTTGTCTGAAAAAACCCAAAAATATATATAACCCAAAATTAAAATTGGGACTGCTAAGATATCTGATCTAAAATAAACGTAAGATTCACTTGATTTGGGAGAGTAATCCCCGTGCATTTCTTCTCAAGTGCGCGAGTGAGAGACTACTCGTAAGGATAGAACCAAAACCCGTATTTCTCGTGAAATATTACTTAGTATATACACCTAATAACCAATTTTCAGTGGGTACGCTCGGGTAGCCGGAAACGGTCCGAGTTTACTTAGCAGAGTGGGGGGTTTAGAGGACATTCTGTAAGGCTACGTCCTCAAGTAACACGGGGAGCCGAAAACGGTCCGTACGTACCCCCATACTGGCTAAGAGCAAGTGGTTTTCTGTAAAGAATCGGGACAGTGTTTTGGGGAAACATCGGGCACCTATCAGCTTGCGTTAACTGAGATTATACTTGTTTGCTAATACAACTTTAAAACTGACAAGATAAAGGACCGAACACTTACGGTCATCATCAGGTTGTGATTGCAAAAACGGGGTTTGCTTTGCATTTGCTTGTGGGGCGTGAGTTACCGCGACTTTTACGCGATTCCCATCTATCTTAAATCATAAATCGTGTTCTCCTGATAAATCTCTTGACATTGAAGATGACGACACGACGGCTTTTCTGCTCAGACTTCGTGAGCTCTCGATCGTCCATCGTCCGTCGTACATCCTCACAAGCTCGGGATGACCCTCTTCCCGAGTTGGTCCCATCTGATCTCAAGGAGAGTCAGACCCCGACTTCCTCACCTCTCGGCCAGTCTATTGAGGCAGACCCTTGCCTCAATACATCATCAATATGTCCAGCTGATTTTTCGCTGAGTTCTTACGAGAAGTTTTCTTTCCCAGCAGATCTGGCACACATGGCTCGTGGCAAAGGACCAGTAGAGGAGAGGCCAGCTAAGGATCATCACACTGAAGGAAGACCGGATCTAGCTGCAGATATCACGTCAGGAATTCTCGACACTTTACAGCAGATGAACTTGCAGATTCGAGAATAGTTTAGAACTCAGAATGAGTTGCGGGCTGAGATAGCCGCGCTGAGAGCAGGAGCCGAAAACCCTTTACCACCTGTAGTGGTTCCCGCTACTTTACGAGATGAGTATGACCTGAGCACGAGAACACTCCATCATTGGATTCCGCTATCGCCGTATCAAGGGCCATACGAGTTGAGGTCGTCCTTCATCTCATTGCTTCCCAAGTTCTACAGGAATGCTACAGAGGAGCTGTTTACCTTTCTGCAGCAGTTCGAGATGATCTGTGGTACGGCTAGCTAACTAGGAGTTATGCAGGAGGCAGTTCGCCTCAAAGCCTTTCCCTTCGCCTTAGCAGATAAGGCACTTTACTTGTTGAGCCATCTAAGAAGGGAAGTTTCTATGTGGGACGATTTGAAGTCCACATTCCTGCGTAAGTATTTTCCTCTGGGGAGGACGGACATGATGAGGAGTCAGATCTCCAACTTCACGCAGGTTCCGAATGAATCTTTCTATGAGGCATGGGATAGATTCAAAGATCTTACGGAGAGACGCCTACATCATGAGATACCAATGAAGGTGCTCGTACAAAACTATTTCGGAGGACTCCAGCTGGACATTCAGGGGCTACTGAGTGCCGCATGTGGCAGTAATTATTTGAATAAGGATGCCGTGACAGTCTGGTCCATCTTCGAAGGGATGGCAGAAAATTCGAGAGTCGTTGACTCTACCCGGGCATTCCAGAAGGCCCCTCAGCCACCACATCACCGAGAACATCATAAGGTGGCTAATATTTCAGAGTCTGAATCCAACATCAACATGGGCTTCATTAGCGAGAAATTAACATTGGTGGATGTGATTCAGAAACAAGTTCAGGACTTACAGCCGCTACGAGAGTTGGAGAAACTTACATCTCTACCTCAACAGCTGAGTGATCTCACGAAGAATGTTTCGGAGCTTCAACTTCAGTACCAGCAGGCTCAATCTTCTTCGAATACACAACCTGCATGGAGGACTTTACCCGCTCCACCCACCCGACAGATTCATTTTGTTCATAACGAGCCCGAGACTCCACAGATTGATTGGCATGAGGATCAGTCTCATGTCAATCCTGGTCAGATCACCAGTGTTGCAGATATGGATGTTGAGCCTCAAGCCACTCTTGAGATCAATGGGATTTGGTATACTCTGATTCAGCAACCGAGTGTACCCCATCATCATCATCAGCAGCAGTACAGTCAACCGCAGCATGGACGTCCACACTTCCAGCACCGACTGAACTTCACGCAGCAGCAGTCTCACCAGCATGCTTATCAGAGATCACATTCCTATCAGTATCCTGCTAACCATTCACAACCATATCACTATCAGCAACAGTCTTCCTTTACACCGCAGAGATCCTCGCAGCCTTACACCTCGCAGCAATACATGCCAAGGCAGGAGAAAGCAGAAAGCCAGGGTGACCACACCAAACCTGAGATGTCTTCACAGGCCCAGGATTTAAATCAAATCATGGATACGTTGAGTACGCTCCAAATTGCAAACAAAACAGAGATGGAGCAGCTTAACCATCGTCTGGATGAGTTAACCGCACCAAAGACCACGCTCCCAGCCCAGCCTCAGATGAATTCGAATAACAAGAGGAGGCATCCAGATCAGGTAGACAACACTACATGCACGATCTCTTTTCCTGAATTTTTATCTAACTTCATTCGTCTCAGGAGAGGTAGATCACCACAAGCACCTGATGGAGTAGAAGAGAGGGCACTTGATAAGGAGCGAGAGCAAATCCATGAGCAGCCACATTCTGAAGATGAGGAGGAGAACTTTCACGAGGATAAGGACCATCATGAAGATCAGAGAGAAGAGAGTGATGCCGAAACAGTTGACATGGATACCGGTGAGTCAGACGATGATATCACGCCTGACCATGCAGATACTCCCGATAAAAATGGTTTTTCCCTTTTTTAGAGAGTTTTGTACATAATTCTGAAACTCTCGATGTACAAGCTGATTCTGAAATCAATAAAAAGTTTGATTTTCTCATTCCTGGTATTGTTCCTTTTCCTGATGCTGTGTTTGTAAAAGGAAAGAAAAATACCAAAAAGAATGTTCTGACTTCAGAGACTGAAAGACTATTGAAAGATCACATCTTTTTGAAGATCCCACTTCACGATGCCTTGGATCATTTTCCTACACTCAAGAATCAGTTGAAAAATCGATGCACCACGCGTAGGAAAAAGAGATCACGTACAGAGAAACATGTTTTGACCAAGGCTACATCCTGCGCCATTCAGAATAAGTTTCCTAAGAAGAAGAGAGATTCAGGAGCACATTATATCAGATGCGAGATCACAAATGCCGAATTCGATTGCACTCTATTAGATAACGATTCCTCGATCAATTTGATACCATCTTCTTTACTCGACAAGCTCGAGTTAGGTCCTCTTTACAAATCATGCGTGATCCTTCAATTTGCTGATAGATCCGTAAAGAGACCTAGAGGCATATTAAGGAACGTTATCGTAACCGTGCAGGGCCTGCAATTCCCAGTGGACTTTACTGTCCTAGACATGGATTGCCCTACACAGTTGCACCTTACCCCACTCATTCTTGGGAGGCCTTTTTTAGAGAATGCGAAGGCTCTCTTAGATTATGATACAGGGAAGGTGTTTTTTTGCATCGAGGGAGAAAAGGTACATACAGAGATGGTGAGAGAATCAAACACATCCAGTGATGCATCTTCAGATTTCTTGAGTTCTTTAGCCACTTGTGATTACATGGATGAGGTTCGCCTTGAAGACCTTGAGAGGTATCGAGTAGAGACCCAAGATTTCCTAGCAGAGGATGGGTCCGAGACTACAGTTGGCAGTTCTTCCGAAGGTACCTTATATTTGATGAATCTACGTTTCATCATCTTTACTCTATCATTTTGGCCTTAAAAACCCTAGTAAATGCGTGTAAATAGGCTTAAATCATGCATTTTATCATGCATGCATTATTGTGTAAATATTGTACAAAATACAGTTTTTAAAGCCAAAATTATAGAATAAAGAAAAGAAAATAAAAAGAATAAAATATTGCAAATATTTTATGACCCGAAACCCCGAGACCTAGGCATCTCGATGACTAGGTCGACAAGGAATAAAGTAGGGGGAGATAAGGGCCAAAATACCAATAAAATACTTTTGTTTTATTTATTTTGGGACCTATTTTTGGTTCCACTTTTTATACCTCAAATAAAGAAATTTTGAACATGAAAGTTGTAGATAATTAAATAAAGAAAAATACAAAATTGATTTCACTCAAAAATAATATACAGATAAAAGGTTATGCTCTGAATAAAATTCCAGAATCCCAACTTCGCAGACCTGTATCTCCCAAATAAAAATTCGAAATGCATCAAACTCACTTTAATTGTATATAATTTAAAATAATCTATTTAATGAAGGTGGTTTCGTGTTTGGCGGAGCTACAGTTTAAAAGTTGAGTTTTGGACCCCTATTGTATACTTGTACTGATTAAATTATTCATTTTATTATTTATTCATTATTTTCATAATTTTATATTTTTATAATTTTGTAAATATTATTTATAATATATGTGTACATTAAAATTAGAATAAAACCTCAAAAAAAACACAAAATAAAATACTTGTATATATAATACATAGGTCTAATACCTATGAGTATACCTATATTATTAATACTTATATTTTATTAAGTGTACAAAACACTTCAGAAAAATAAATAAAAATATATTTAAGTGTATAAAAATATTTTATAAAGTTATAAAATAATAAACAAAAATAAATAAATTAAATTCTCAAAATAAAAATAAAATCTTAAAATATATAGATATATATACCTATATATGTCATAAAAGGCAACTTGTATTTATACCTCCTAAAAATAAATAAAAATCAGAATAAAATACTTTACAAAATAATAAACATTTTTTATTTTGAAACCAAAAATTAATAAATTCAATAACTATTTTCAATTGATTTTACAAGCCTTTTTTCCAAGGTTTTTTTCTGGTAGGTCCACGTAGACCAACCAGATTTGTCCCTTGGTTGATCTCGGTCAATTCTCTGACCGAGGTCTGGCCTGTGTCAGACCTGCGTTTTGACCCATTTTCTCATTTTTTTCGAGGGTGTGCCTTGCACCTTCTTGTGATAAAACCTTCACAACTTTTGTTCACCATACTTTAGTGATGCACGTCCAATGTTAATCTAGGGGATTGCATCGCTGACCCACTCTAGACTCCTCGATCTTTGCACCATGTTCACCATTGTTCAAAACGACCCCATCACCTTCCCTTGCTCTTTGAACCCTTCTTTGACCTTCATTTGACCCTAGCACCAAGCTCCGGATAGGAGGCTATGACAGGGCATCCTCCAACTCGCGTGCGGAGGTCAGGCGAGGGACGGGAGGCGCTTCCATTTCATCTCTGGCCAAGTGACCGTCGAGGTATCTTTCTCGTGGCCTTTTGAGCTCGTTGAGAGAGTTTTTCTTCGTTTTTTTATGTTTTATCTTCCTGTAAGTCGTAGCATTTAATTCCCGCTTCTTATCTGCGCCTATCGTGCTTCGCTCACCGTCGCCACCACCTTGCCGGAGCAAGCTCCGGCGAGCTCCATTTCCTCCATCTGCCCTTTTTCTTGTTCGTTGGAGGGTTGCGGCACTTTGCCCACAACTCTCTTCACCATTTTTGCAGGTTCTCAGATCTTACGCGCGCCTGGAGCAAATTTTGGGGGTTCGCCATTGCATCTGGAGCACAGCAGCTTCCACCTCACCATGGGAGAGCTTCAGCGTCGCTCGACCCATTTTGTGGCTTCCAGATGATTCAGGGCGTCACCGACGTGCTCCTGGGCTTCCTAACGGCGAAAGAAGGCATCGGAGGAAGTCGTGCGCGGCAATTCAAACTCGTCGGGCACGGATTCTTAGCGTGTTCTTCCAATGCCTCTCCGAGCCATTAGATCTCCGGCGTTCGTCCAGTACATGCAGCTGTCGTCGGATGTTGAAGCGCCACCACTGTTGATCGACCTCGGATGATCTAATCAGGGTCGTCAGTAGCCAAGGGGTATCGGGACATCTGGGCGCGACACGTGTTTTAAGTGACTTATCTCCCGATGTCCGATTTCCCTTGGGCGTGGGTATTTTGCTCTAAACCCCCGTCCGTTTTTTGTAATTTATTAATTAACACTTAAACTTTCATCTACCATTGTTAAGTTTTGTAACATTTGCATAATAGCCCCATGTACCTTTTAGTTATTACAATCTAGCCCAGGCCATGTCATCTCACGTGGGCGACCATGTGAGGGATATTTTGCAGTCAGGCCCTCGGGCATTTTGGAATTTGTATTAAGTACGGAAACATTTCACTGCAGTTATAAACTTTCTGGCATTTTTGCATATCCACCCCCAGGTTTTGAATTACGAAATAGCCCCTGCCAGTGGCGCACGTGGTTCCTCACGTGGTCCTTGGCCTTTTTGTATCGAAGCCCCTTGGGATTTATTTATTTCACTTCAGTTTAAAATATTTCTGTTGCATTATAAATTTTGTGGAAAAATTCACATAGGCCCCTGGATTGTGCCTTATTTACATTTTTACCCTTGCCAGGTCTAATGTTTTTGTATGCTTTCCCTATTTATTTAATGCATCTATAAAATCCCAAAAATTACCAAAAAAAATACCATAAACTCTTGTTGCATTGTATTATCACGCCATATTTTTGTTTTGCATTTTTATTGCATTTTAATATTTATAAAAAATCAAAAACACACATTTTCTCTACTGTTTGTATTATAAAATCCATAAAAATTATAAAAACACTTAAAAAATTCTCAAAAAAAATATATTTTGTGTCTTTTAGTGTCTTTTAACTTCAATCCAAAATTCATTTAAAAATATAAAAGAAAACCCATAAAATATAAAAAATCTCAATATCTTCATAAAAATCTTAAAAATTCTAGTAAAATCCTAAAATCTATTTTTTGTATCTGAATTTTCTTTGTTTTATTATCTTTAATTTGAAATTAATTTGAAGCATTTTTGTTACTGTTTGATATTTTATTTCTCCATTTTAGTTTTAGATCTTTATTTTACCAGTTGTTTTCAATATTTTTAACTTTAAAAATACCAAAAAAATTAGAAAAAATCTATAAAAATCACTAAAACATTATAAAATTATAAAAAGACCAAAAATATTTTATTTCCTGATTTTTTAGTATTCTGCCTATTTTTATAAATACCTCATCTTCCTCTTTCTTACTTTCTATATATATTCACTATTGAAAAAGAAATATAAAAAAATACAAAATACAAAAAGAAAATGAAAAATCAGAAATTAAAAACCAAAATATAAAAATAAAAAAACTAAAAATTTAAAACCCACAAAAAAATAGCACAAATAGACATATTTTTACATTCACATTTTTGAGCATTTTGCCCCGTTCTACATGTCTGCTCCATGTGTTCGACCTCTACACAACTTGCACACTATACACATCCATTGTAGAGTTATAATAAATTTTAACTCCACATTCACTTTCAGTGCCTTATTTGATTATTGTGGGTTAATTGTTGTCTGAAGAATCAATTTCTTGCGGGTCGCCTCAGCGAGCCTGTGATCCCGCCTTGTGTGGATTACTTTAGACCCGTGAAATATCGTCTTCAACAAATGGCATCGTTGCCGGGGAGCAACAACGCGTAGTTCGGTTTTTTATTTGTGCTTGTGATTACTTGTCTATTTCGCGGTTTTTATTTTCGATCTTTTTATTTTCGTTATTTGTGATATATCTGTTGAGTTGTCTAACCTCTTCTCTGGTTTACTTTGTGCGAGGAACCGCGGATCGAGGGAGGCGCTCCACCCTAGGCGCATGTGCACCCACGTGACGCCGACTCTAGCTTACCTGGCACCTAAGGAGACTTAGAGGAATTTTGAAGACCAAGCTCCATCTTTAGTTGTAGCATTTATTTTCTTGTATTTATTTTTGTAATTTCAAGTGAGAGAGAGACTCTATTTATTGTAATAATACAGGTACATCGAACTCTGGACATTCGGGCCTAATTTCCAAGTGATTGTTCACTTGTGGGCTCACCGTGGTTATTACGGTTTTCTTCGCATTCTTTTCATTTGTTTTTCGATTTTGTTTTATTTCTTTTGTGTGATTGAGCCCTTAGTTTTAGGATCTGCTTGGCGATAGTATTAGGTCCAAACACGTTAATCACCATTGTATGCTCCTATAGTCTACGATTGGACTTAGTCAAATTGTGAAATATGGTTCTTCCCGATAATAGCAGTTTATGAACTTAGGGCGATTTCATCGGCTTGCATTTGCATATAGATAGGTTTCAATTCTGCTGAGCATCCTTGCATGTAGAGTGCTGGAGGCAAGGTGAGCATTTCTCTTTAGTATACATCATTGATTTGCCGCTTGCATTGCTTTTCCACCTCTCCCTCTGATTTCGAACACCTAGGTGCTAAGTAAAATTGATTCCTCGTTAGGCGCGTGCATTCTCACTAAAAATCCAAAAAAAGTGATAACAAATAAAATTGAGACTGTTAATATTACTTGACCCTAAAATCGATCAAAAAGGAAAATCTTGTATTGGGGCGAGTAATCCCCTCATTGTCTTCGCTTTTACTTGCTCGCACACACATTAAGGATTAGTGCCAAAATTCTATTTCATCCCCCTAAGTGTTTGTGCAATTTTTGACTTCTCACCTAACTCTAAAACAGACAAGATTAACAGACCGACTTTTTGGTCTCTACCGAGTTGAGTAGGTGAATTGAGGGTTTGTTTTGTGTGAGTTTGCTTGTGATTGCTTGTGTTCATTCTAGGTCGTCTCTGCGCACTTGCACCTTTCTTCACACTTATCTTGACTTGACCTTCGTGCTCTCCCTATCATTTTTTCTTTTTGTTTCGAGATGGCCGATTGGAGTATATTTTATCCGAACTTTGCGGATCCCTCGTTCGCTCCAGCCGGTCCACCTCTCATTTTTCAAGAGGATTTTGCTCCTGATATTTGTACATATCCGACCAACCCACTATTTAAGGATTCGGACTTTGATCTTCATCAATCATTTCCACCACCATCACCCTCACATTTCGACAACCCACTCTTCCTTGAGTATCCTGATCCGGAATGTGATTTTCGTCCACACCCACCACCCACATTCGACACACCCGATCCTGAGATTTTGGAGTCACCTTTCATGATATCCACACTTGAGACCTTGAATCAGATGATGGAGCATATGAACTCGAGGATGAGCGATATAGTTAGCATAAATAAGAACCAGAATGTAGCTCCATTCTTTGAGGATTTGGATTCATTTGAGGATTGTCATGAGAGCTTGCAATCGCCCAAAACACAAAAAATGAGAAAAAAATTAAAAACACAAAAAGAGTTCGGGAGACCTTTGACCGAGTCAGACTGTGAGGAGAGCGCTCACTTGCCAGACCATTTGACCACACATCCATTCACACCTTGTCCCACCTTTGACCCCGAGGATGCCGTTGTACAGACTGCTCTTGGCATGCCTCGTGTATATGTTGATCCTGACTTCCTCCCTTGTATGGAGGAGGTCCAAAAATTAAAAAAACATTGACCGAATCCGAAGTGGTGGCCACCATTCATGAGATTATCCGTGCCCCACTTCAACATGCCATGACCGATTTATCTACTCCTCTTCATAAAAAGAGAAAGCGGAGGAGCATATCTGAGCGGCATATCTTGACCATGGCCACTGCCTACGCCATCACACATCGTCCCATTCCTAAGAAGAGGAACACTGCCACACCTTTCATCACTTGCACCATCTCTGACCATACTTGTGATCACACTCTCCTCGATGGCGGTGCGTCTATTAGCATATTACCCTTCTCGCCGGTACAGTCTCTTCACTTAGGGCATCTCAAGAAGACCAGGATGATCGTACGGTTTGCTGATGGTTCAATAAAGAGGCCGAAGGGTATCCTTGAAAACGCCGTCATATCGATTCAGGGCACGAGCTACCATGTTGATTTTGTCGTATTGCCCATCGAGACCTCCACTGGGGAGCACTCTCCAATCATCCTGGGACGACCATTCCTCGCCTCCGCGAGGGTCGTTATTGACTATGGATTAGGAGAGATTCGCTCCCGCCCTGCTGACGAGAGCGAAGTGTTGTTCACCACACCCACCGTTGACCAGAGACTTGCACCAGATGTGACTACACCTATCTTGGCTGACCTCGAGGACCATGACCTTGATGATACTATCAGAGAATTTTGTTGTTCATTGGATTCTACTGAGACCCGAGAATTCCTCCCTGCTGAGGAAGACTCGGAAAGCATGGACCTCAGAGTTCCTTCTTTGGGGACTTGGCATTGTGTTGATGACATCCGTGGGATTTACACGATTGATACCATTGAGCAGAGGACAGATCCAGAGACTAGATCAGACAGACATGAATTGACTACTCTCACCGATGAGTTCATCCATGTTCGTTTAGATACTAATGAGACAAAGGCCGAATTTGATTTGATTGCCTTTATTCGGGAATTCAGGCCTTTTGATGAGAAAGATGATCCGGTTGAGATTATAGAGGACGAACAGAGTTCGACTACTTCCACTGATGAGATCGTTCCTTTTGGTTTTGACCTGGACGAGACCTCGCAGGACGGCACTGAGTACACTACTTCTGATGATAATGAGTTCGTCCCATTCCACTCTGACATCAGCGAGACTCCCAAGGCCAGACCTGACCGTACTTCTTCCACTCACCCGTCTGTGGCTTCACACCCTAGGGCCCTTGAGGATCTTCACTCTGTCGACCCTGATTGGCTTCCATCCACTGTGGACCCTGATGTCGACCTGCATCACACCAGATCTATCCCTCAGCAGTCCCGCAAGAAGGTTTGCTTTCTACCTTTTTGATCATATGTACATCCATCTCCGTTGTATATTATCTCTCGTGTATCTCTGTCTATCTTCCGTATTGCTCATCCACCCATTCTCGTGTTTGCCTTGCTTAGGACGTACTTTATCCTAAGTATAGGGGGTGGACGAGCTGAGTGTTCATTCGTCGTTCCGTTTCATTACTCCTGTTGTCGCCTATACTTAAGGCTTCTTTTACCCTAAGTACAGGGGGGGATGTGTAAATCCTTCTCTATCTTTTTCCATCATCTGATTTCTTTTCTTCTTTTCTTCTTTTCATTTTCTATCTTCTGTATCTATCAAAAATGTGTCGCCCCTTATTGACAGTTTTCTATACTTAGGATGTACTTTGTCCTAAGTATAGGGAGGTGTGCACCCCGAGTTTCTCTATTCTTTGATCCTCTCCATTGTCTCCTCTTCTTGTCTATACTTAGGGATATCTTACCCTAAGTATAGAGGGAGACAATCTGAGTACGATCTGTTCATTCCCACCATGACCCTCCCTGCTTTGTGTACAGTCTAATATACTTAGGATTATTTGATCCTAATTATAGGGGGGACGGTCAACTTCTCATTCGTTCATTCATTTTTTCTTTCCTCATTCTTTAGATTTTCCTATACTCAGTACGAGTTATGTCTTCTCTTTTTTCTCTTTGATCTATGAGGACATAGCTCAATCTAAGTATAGGGGGTCGTATATACTATGTATATACTTTAGCCATAACTCGTACTTTCATATTTTCTTAATAAATATGGTAATAATTCTTTAAAATTCATTAAAACCCTAATAAAAAGATGTTATCATTCCTCAAATTCTTTTTGTATTTACCGATTAATAAATCAGGTGAAAATGTTTTTTGCAAAATGTTTGAAAAATAGTTTGAAAATCTTTGTGAAAAATCTTTTGAAAACTATTTGAAAAACGTTTTGTGACATGTTTTCAACCTTTGCAAAATATTATGGTTTGTAAAATTTATTTCCTTTGTGTGAAATAAAATGTTTGAAAAAGGATTTGCAAATGGTTTGAAAAATGGTTGTAAAAATATTTTGAAAAATCTATCTATACTGTTTGAAAAACCTTTACAAAATGATTTTCAAATGTGTGTACATGTTTGTAAAATTGTTTGGAAAAATTATTTTGGACTATAGTTTTCAAAATTATTTGAAAACCTTTTCAAACAAGTTTGAGGAATATACACATCATACCTAAAATTCTTTACTATATCTATATCTATAAAATTGATCACTTACCCCTGTAAATTCCTAAAATCCACTTTTTGTAAATATAAGAAGCACTCCCATGTAAATATTTTTACCCTAGTTTTTATCCAAAGACTTTTTGTTTTCAAAAATTCCAAAAACATTTGCAAAATTAAAAAAACCAAAAACATTTGAAAAATCTTTTTTGAATAAATACAAAAAATGCATATGCATCATCATCTTTTCAAAAATTCATAAAAAAATTCAAAATCTTTGAAAATTGCATCACAAAAATATTTTTTGCATTCTGCATATCATTTGCATAGCATGAGCATTTTTCGGATTGAGTTTGATAATTGAACAAGTCTAAATAAAATCCGGAGATTGGAGCTTGATTAGACCTTAAAATCTACCTAATAACAGGAACCTTATAAGAACTGGAATTGAGGTACTTCAGGTCTAGACGACTAAATTCTTTGAGGATTACGAGACTTGATTCAATGGATTCTTGACTGCCTAAGTAGAGTATTTCAGAGCACACTCACGACTCTTGTTTATAATGACCTAAGTTGGACACATGCACCTTTCACTTGGCTCAACTCAGTTGGAGTGGTGAGGGGATTGGATTTGCCGGCCTGAGACGCACACAAGTGGAAACACTTGTCCTCCTCTAGGGAGGGAAGTGCATCCCAACTTGTCCATTGATGAGGAATTCTAAAGACAGGAGAGTGTGGGTTGCGATAAAGCTTCAAAAGAGGGATAGTCTACTGGCTCAGGAGGAAAAACTCCTTATGTAAATGCTATTGTATATAGTATTTCAAAAAAAAGAAAAAGAAAAAAAAGAGGAAAAAAAGATAGGCATGTACAAAAATAAAATGCCTACAGAAGTATGTGAATATGTTGTAAAGTCAATAAGCAAGCTTGAGTTCCAAAGTCAAATATGTGAGCCTGCAGCTGGATGACTTGACTACACTGGTCTTGCATCCTAGGATAGGTAGCTACACTGGCTACCGTCCATTCTTGTCTTCATCCCCTCCTCTTGAGCTGGTTGTCACTTGAACTTAGAAGGGAATACCTCGCTCCTCGAGGAAGTAGTTATTGGATTGGGGAATCATTGGGTTGTCGTACTGGAGAAGTCAATCTCTTTGTCATTCTAGTTGGGGAGAGCCACTATCACTTACACTGTACGAGTCAGATTCATAGTCGTAAGGGTTTGCTTATGAGTTGAGATATTTCTGACCTGGCTATTGAGGAGACTTGAGCAGAGTGTTGGGATTCTCGAAGACTGTTGGATTTCAAATTCGATTCTCATTAAGGTTCCAACCGAACTAAATTTCCAAAGGTCCGACTTAAGCTCCAAACTTTGATTTTGTGAAGACAAGTTTGATAATTAAACTTCATCCATCTATCTTCTTTTTCTTTTCTTTATTTTTCTTTCCTGCACTTATTGCATAAGTGTTTGCTAGAGACTAACAAAGGCAAGTATAGGGGGATGATGAATCTATGTTTCATCGTCTTTATTCTATCATTTTGGCCTTAAAAACCCTAGTAAATGCGTGTAAATAGGCTTAAATCATGCATTTTATCATGCATGCATTATTGTGTAAATATTGTACAAAATACAGTTTTTAAAGCCAAAATTATAGAATAAAGAAACGAAAAGAAAAAAAATAAAATATTGCAAATATTTTATGACCAGAAACCCTGAGACCTAAGCATCTCGATGACTAGGTCGACAAGGAATAAAGTAGGGGGAGGTAAGGGCCAAAATACCAATAAAATACTTTTGTTTTATTTATTTTGGGACCTATTTTTGGTTTCACTTTTTATACATCAAATAAAGAAACTTTGAACATGAAAGTTGTAGATAATTAAATAAAGAAAAATACAAAATTGATTTCACTCAAAAATAATATACAGATAAAAAGTTATGGTCTGAATAAAATTCCAGAATCCCAATTCGCAGACCTGTATCTCCCAAATAAAAACTCGAAATGCGTCAAACTCACATTTAATTGTATATAATTTAAAATAATCTATTTAATGAAGGTGGTTTCGCATTTGGCGGAGCTTCAGTTTGAAAGTTGAGTTTTGGACCCCTATTGTATACTTGTACAGATTAAAATATTCATTTTATTATTTATTCATTATTTTCATAATTTCATATTTTTTAATTTTGTAATTATATTTATAATATATGTGTACATTAAAATCAGAATAAAAACTCAAAGAAAACACAAAATAAAATACTTGTATATATAATACATAGGTCTAATACCTATGACTATACCTATATTATTGATACTTCTATTTTATTAAGTGTACAAAACACTTCAGAAAAATAAAATAAAAAAATGTTTAAGTGTATAAAAATATTTTATAAATTTATAAAATAATAAACAAAAATAAATAAATTAAATTCTCAAAATAAAAATAAAATCTTAAAATATATATATACCTATATAGGTCATAAAAGGTAACTTGTATTTTATACCTCCTAATAATAAAAAAAATAGTATAAAATACTTTACAAAATAATAAACATTTTTTATTTTGAAACCAAAAATTAATAAATTCAATAACTATTTTAAATTGATTTCAGAAGCCTTTTTTCCAAGGTTTTTTCTCGTTGGTCCACGTGGACCAACCAGATTTGTCCCTTGACCCATTTTCTCGCTTTTTTCGAGGGCGCGCCTTGCACCTTCTTGTGATAAAACCTTCACAACTTTTGTTCACCATACTTCAGTGATGCACGCCCAACGTTAATCTAGGGGATTGCATCGCTGACCCACTCCAGAATCCTCGATCTTTGCACCATGTTCACCATTGTTCAAACGAACCTGTCACCTTCCCTTGCTCTTTGAACCCTTCTTTGACTTTCATTTGACCCTAGCACCGAGCTCCGGACAGGAGGCTGTGACAGGGCATCCTCCAGCTCGCGCGCAGAGGTCAGGCGAGGGTCGGGAGGCGCTTCCATTTCATCTCCAGCCAAGTGGCCATCGAGGTATCTTTCTCCTGGCCTTTTGAGCTCGTTGAGAGAGTTTTTCTTCGTTTTTTTATGTTTTATCTTCCTGTAATTCGTAGCATTTAATCCCCGCTTCTTATCTGCGCCTACCGTGCTTCGCTCACCGCCGCCACCACCTCGCCGGAGCAAGCTCCGGCGAGCTCCATTTCTGCCATCCGCCGTTTTTCTTGTACGCTGGAGGGTTGTAGCACTTTGCCCGCAACTCTCTTCACCATTTTGCAGGTTCTCGGATCTGACGTATGCCTGGAGCAAATTTTGGGGGTTCGCCGGTGCACCTGGAGCGCAGCAGCTTCCACCTCGCCATGGGAGAGCTTCAGCACTGCTCGACCCATTTTGTGGCTTCTAGACGATTCAGGGCATCACCGGCATGCTCCTGGGCTTCCTAAAGGCAAAAGAAGGCATCGGAGGAAGTCGTGCGCGGCGATTCAAACTCGTCGGTCACGGGTTCTTCGCGTGTTCTTCCAACGCCTCTCCGAGTCGTTGGATCTCCGGCGTTCATCCAGTACATGCAGCTGCCGTCGGATGTTGAAGTGCCACCACCGTTGATCGACCTCGGACGATCTAATCAGGGCTGTCAGCAGCCAAGGGGTATCGGGACATCTGGGCGCGACACGTGTTTTAAGTGACTTATCTCCCGCCGTCCGATTTCCCTTGGGCATGGGTATTTTGCTTTAAACCCCCGTTCATTTTTGTAATTTATTAATTAACACTTAAACGGTCATCTATCGTTGTTAAGTTTTGTAACATTTGCATAATAGCCCCATGTACCTTTTAGTTATTACAATCCAGCCCAGGCCACGTCATCTCACGTGGGCGACCATATGAGGGACATTTTGCAGTCAGACCTTCAGGCATTTTGGAATTTTATTAAGTACGGAAACATTTTACTGCAGTTATAAACTTTCTGGCATTTTTGCATGTCCACCCCCCAAGTTTTGAATATTACGAAATAGCCCCTGCCAATGGCGCACGTGGTTCCTTACATGGTCCTTGGCCTTTTTGTATCGAAGCCCCTGGGGATTTATTTATTTCACTTCAGTTTAAAATATTTTTGTTGCATTATAAATTTTGTGGAAAAATTTCAGATAGGCCCATGGATTGTGCTCTATTTACATTTTTACCCTTGTTAGGCCATGTGCTTTTGTATGCTTTCCCTATTTATTTACTGCATCTATAAAACCCCAAAAATTACCAAAAAATACCATAAACTCTTGTTGCATTGTATTATCACTCCATATTTTTGTTTTGCATTTTTATTGCATTTTAATATTTATTAAAAATCTTAAACATGCATTTTCTCTACTGTTTCCATTATGAAATCCATAAAAATTATAAAAATACCTCAGAAAATTGTCAAAAAAAATATTTTGTGTCTTTTAGTGTCTTTTAACTTCAATCCAAAAATCATTAAAAAATATAAAAGAAAACCCATAAAAATATAAAAACGCTAAAAATCTTCATAAAAATCTTAAAAATTCTAGAAAAATCCTCAAAATCTTTTTTTGTCTCTGAATTTTCTTTTTTTATTATCTTTAATTTAAAATTAATTTGGAGCATTTTTGTTATTGTTTGATTTTTTTTCTCCATTTTAGTTTCAGATCTTTATTTTACCCGCTGTTTTTAATATTTTTGACTTCAAAAATACCAAAAAAATTAGGAAAAATCTATAAAAATCACAAAAACATTATAAAATTATAAAAAGACCAAAAATATTTTATTTCCTGATTTTTTTAGTATTTTACCTATTTTTATAAATACCTCATCCTCCTCTTTCTTACTTTCAATATATATTCACTATTGAAAAAGAAAATATAAAAAATATAAAATACAAAAAGAGAATATAAAATCAGAAATTAAAAATCAATATATAAAAATATAAAATTTAAAAAAATTAAAAAAAATAAAAATTAAAAACCCACAAAAATAGCATAAATAGACATATTTTCACATTCACATTTTTGAGCATTTTGCCCCGTTCTACCTGTCTGCTCCATGTGTTCGACCTCTACACTGCTTGCATACTATACACATCCTTTGTAGAGTTATAATAAATTTTAACTCCACATTCACTTTCACTTAATTGTTATCTGAAGAATCTATTTCTTGCAGGTCGCCTCAGCAACACTGTGATCCCGCCTTGTGTGGATTACTTTAGACCCGTGAAAAATCGTCTTCAACAATATTTCAGTATGGATGATGAGAAGCAGAGGGATCAAACTTTTGATGAGTTTATTGCAGATCTTTCAGATTCAAAGTCTTTACATGATTCCTCCACTTCCGATGATCTAGAGATGGAGTTTCATTTAGCTGATTTGTTTTCCTCTACTCATTCTGAGGATGAGCATAGTAGCAAGTCGGATGATGTTTTAGACATCTTCTGTAGTCCGACTCTAGAGAATATTAAGATGGTGGATAACCAGACTGTAGATAATTCCACTACCAATACAGATCCTAATATACAAATAGATGAGGTTTCAGCAGAGCCAGAGTCTACCTTACCAGAGCTGAAGATATTGCCACCAAATATGAATTATGTTGTCCTTGCAGGTCCACATCGACAGTTTCCAGTCATTATCAGCTCTTCTTTGACCGAAGAACAAGAATCTCGTTTGATGGATGTTCTTGAAAGAAACCGCAAGGCTATTGGATGGACTGTATCCGATCTCCGTGGGATCAATCCTGCTTTGTGTTCTCATCATATATATCTCGATCATGATAGCAAACCTTCCAGAGAATTTCAGCGTAGGCTGAATCCGATTTTACGAGAGGTTGTCAAGAAAGACATTACGAAATGGTGCGACGTAGGGTTCATTTATCACATCTCCAACTTTGAATGGGTTAGCCCATTACATGTTGTCCCGAAGAAGTCAGGAATTCAGATGATTAAGAACGAGAGTGGAGAGGAGATTCCAAAGAGAGTAACCACATCGTGGCGGGTGTGCGTTGACTACAAGAAACTAAACGATGCGACGAAGAAGGATCATTTCCCTTTGCCTTTTATAGACCAAGTCATAGAAAGGTTGGCAGGGAAGGAATACTTTTGTTTCCTTGACGGTTACTTCGGATACAACCAGGTAACTATTGCTCCTGAAGACCAGGAGAAGACCACCTTCACATGTCTGTTTGGCACGTATGCCTTTAGATGGATGCCCTTTGGATTGTGCTATGCCCCTGCTACTTTCTAGAGGTCTATGTGTGCTATTTTTGCAGACATGAAAGGTGATTTTCTAGAGGTCTTTATGGATGATTTTTCGGTCTATGGTGAATCCTTTGGCAATTCTTTAACACACCTAGACCAGGTTCTTCAGAAATATTGTGAGGTAGATCTCGTTCTGTCTTGGAAAAAGATCAATTTTATGGTTACACACGGGATCGTGTTGGGGCATGTCATATCCCATCGAGGCATGGAGGTTGACCCCGCCAAGATGGATGTCATCAAGCACCTCGAACCACCATCCAACATAAAGCAGTTACAGTCATTTCTGGGGCATGACGGTTTTTATAGACGGTTCATCCAGGATTTCTCCAAGATTGCCCGATCGTTAACTAAATTATTAGGCAAAGACATCGAGTTCTTGTTAGATGACAAATGTCTTAATGCCTTCCTCACATTAAAGGAAATGATTATCAGTGTGCATGTCCTACAGCCACCTGATTGGTTTCTACCCTTCGAGATCATGACAGATGCTTCAGATTTTCCGGTCGGGGCTGTATTAGGATAGAGGAGGTATGGACTTTCTATTGCTATCCACTATGCCAACAGAACCTTAGATGATGCTCATCGTAATTACACAGTGACAGAAAAGGAGACGTTGGCAGTGGTGTTCGCTTTAGATAAATTCAGATCTTATCTTCTTGGTTGCAAAATCACAGTCTATATAGATCATTCAGCTATCTGATTTTTGATGGAAAAGAAGGATGCCAAGGCACGCCTTCTTAGATGGATTCTCTTACTTCAGGAATTCAATTTGGATATTAAAGACAAACCTGGGGTAAAGAATGTGGTAGCTGGTCATCTCTCCCGATTACAAATAGAACAGCCTTTAGATGATTACACGCTAGAGATTGCAGAGAGATTTCCATACAAGAGTATCTTTGCAGTTACCGAGCTTCCATGGTATGCAAATATAGGGAATTTTCTGGTTACACAGAAAAGTCCTTAGGGTTGGGCAAAGAATCGAGTTGATAGACTAGTTTCCGAGGCACGATACTACCATTGGGAGGATCCGATTCTTTTTCGTGAGGGACCGGATTGTGTTTACAGGCGTTGTATTCCTCAGGAGGAATATAATAGTGTCCTCACTATGTGCTATTCCTTAGAGGCAGGGAGACGTCACTCAGGGAAGAGAACAGCGCAGAAGGTACTTCAGAGCAGATTATGGTGGCCGACTCTTACTAGAGATGCCTGCACATTTGTGAAGAGTTGCCCGGATTGTCAGAGAGCAGTAGGGACAATCAGTGCTAGAGATTCAATGCCTATGCGGCCTGTTATTATTTGCGAGATTGTTGACGCATGGGGCATAGATTTCATGGCACCGTTCCCTGCTAGCAGCGGCTTTGAGTACATTCTTCTCGCTGTAGATTATGTTAGTAGATGGGTGGAGGCTATACCCACACGAACCACAGACAGTAAGATAGTTTGCAAGTTCCTAAGGGAACACATTATTTCACAGTTCGAGATTCACGTATTCTTATTTCATATGAGGGTAGCTATTTCATTAATAAGGAGGTCAAAAAGCTAGTGAAGCAATGCGGCATTGATCACAGAGTAGCTTCTCCTTACCACCCACAAACGAACGGCATGGCTGAAGTCTCAAATAGGGAGGTGAAATCAATCTTGCAGAAATTAGTACGATCGGATAGGAAGAACTGGTCACAGCTTCTAGATCAGGCTCTTTGGGCATATCGTACTGCATATAAGACTCCCTTAGGTACTTCACCATTCAGACTGGTTTATGAGAAGCCATGCCATTTGCCCGTAGAGATCATGCATAAATCTGAATGGGCTATTCAAGAAATTTCACTTGATGCACAGAAAGCATGAGACAAGAGAAATATAGATCTGAATGAGCTAGTAGATATTCGAAATCTGGTATACGAGAACACTCTCATTTATAAGGACAAAGTGAAGAAATGGCACGATAGACATATTCGACACAAGATATTTGTCCCTGGGCAGAAAGTTTGGTTGTTCAATGCAAGATTGAGAATTTTTCCTGGAAAATTGAAAAGCAAGTGGGAAGGGCCTTACATAGTCAAAACAGTGCACGACAATGGAACCATAGCTATATCAGATGTGTCACCTGGTGCAGAGCCATTCGTAGTTAACAGGCAAATGCTAAAGTATTTCGTAGAGACTACTGATCATCTGGCCTGTATTGAAGTGATCTATTTTGTACAGGACTCATGATCATTCTTTCACTTTATCTCATCATGTACAAAGACTTTTGAGCCATTCGATTTTTGGAGATCCACAACACTTGTATATTCTTCGTAGACCACAATCGTCCCCATTTTTACTCGTCTTCTATGCTTAGGATACCAGATCCTAAGTATAAGTGGGATTGATTGTTCGTTGATTAGCATTTTCTATTTTGTTCTGTTACTTTTGTATATCCTTTTTTTTACAATCACCGGTCCCTGATTTTGGCTACACTCTTTTCTATACTTAGGATGCCTTATCCTAAGTATAGGGGGGACCAAGTGATTTCGATGATCTCGTGTTCTTTATTCCTTTTGTGCCTTCATTATATATTCGTTTCACTCAGTCACCTCATTTTTGCTCTTCTGTTATTTCACCCACTTTTACTTAGCACGAGTTATGTCATCCTTTTTCTCTTTTGATGCTATGAGAACATAGCACAAGCTAAGTATAAGGGGTGCATATATATTGTATATATACTTTTGTCCATAACTCGTACTTTTATGTATTTTCTATATCTATAAAATCCATAAAAAGTGGGTGAGGGTTAATTTAAAATCCATCTATTTATTTATCTATTACTTATAAAATCCTTGTAAATGAGTAAAATATGTTTAAAATTTGTAATTAACATTTTTAAATTAAAATATGTATTTAAAATCTGTATAATACTTATTTAAAATTCTATTTATTAAAAATCTATGTAAAAATCATTTAATCCTTGTAAAATTCTCTGTATATAGAATCTGTAAAATACATTAGATATTTAATTTGAATAAAATCTATCTTGTAAAATTCGTGTACAAAAAAATTGTTAATAAAAAGCAGAAAATCCATAAAAAATACAAAGTCCTAAAATTCATAAAAATTACAAAAGCCTTAAAATCCATAAAAATAAGTAAAATTCAGAAAATACCCTTCACAAAAATATGGTTGCATTTTCATTCGCATTTTTCAGAATAAGTTTGATTTCTGGAACTAAGGATTGAGTCTAGTCTAAAGGATGGAGCTTGATCATGGACTTTAACTTTCGTTGTAAGGAGCCTAGTTAGGATCTGGAATTTAAACTCTTCAGGTCTTGTGACTTAAAATCTTTGGGTTCCATAAGACCATATTTGGGAAAACAACTCATGTGTGCTTAAGTAGACCACTTGGTGTCATCTGTACAACTCTGCACCAGTGAACCAATCTTGGACACATGCACTCTATACTTAGCTCGACTTGCATGGAGTTACAAATAGTGTGTTTCTATCCTTGTGTTTGCAGCATTGAAGTCTAAAGATGGGAGAGATTGGAGTTACGATAGTTGCTTCGGATGAGGGAAGGAGTTGCGATAGTTGCTTCGGATGAGGGATGGAGCAAAAGATGCAATATCTATCGAGGCACGAAGAGATGAATGCAGTGCAAGCAAATTACAAAGCCAAATCAAAGAAGAAGCCACCCAAAACAAATACGACCACAAAGGTCCAAGCTTCCATCAAAAATGCATGTACATCTTAGTGGAGACTTAGCTACACCGGTTGAGCTTCACAAGGAGATGTGTCTACACTGGTCGCACTCCACTTATTTTCTCATTCTTCTACTTTCTCTCTATATTCGATTGTGGATATAGCACGAACTGACCTCAGAAGGGAATACCTCCCTCCCTGAGGAAAGAGTAGCTGGATAAGGAATCAATGGAAGTGTATAGCCGGGATGGACTGTTTCTTCGCTTCTTTAAGCGTGAAGAGCTAAATTAATTCACACACTGTACAAATTGACTTCAAGGTTGATAGAGTTTGCGATATGAATAAGTGAGTCTGAACTAGCTGATGAGGTGATCTTAAATAAGGATTTGTGGAACTTGAGGACTGTTGAGGATAAAATCCTAATCCTAATTAAGGCTCCGACAAAATGCTTGTTTCAGGCCCGGTCGAGCTCTGTCCTTTGTTTGTTCTCATGAATTGGTTTAGGAAAACAAATTCATTCTAACTTTCTTTCTTTTTTCACTTACTTTTCAAATAAGTGTTTGCTAAGGGACTAGCAAAGTTTAAGTATAAAGGATTGATGAATCCATGATTCATTAACTTTTCTGTCGCATTTTGTCTTAAAACCCTTAACAAATACATGTAAATATTCATTAATTCCCGCATTTTATCAAAATATTATTCATGAATAAAAATGCACTTTTATGCATAAAAAACATGTAAATAAAAAAAGAATAAAAAATTAAAGAAAAGAAAAGAAGGCAGATTGTAGATATGTATATATGTACAATATGACTCAGGAAATATAAATATAGCTGAAAGATATATTTATATAACCTAACCCCTGAGACCAAGTCAGTATGGATTGGTCGACAAAACAACAAGTAGGGAAAAATAAGAGAAGAAAACCATAAAAAATAATTAAATAACATTCCACACATTATTCATTATTTATCAAATAATTATCAAATCTTCAGTATTTTTAATTAATTCATATGAACATATTTTTCTGTATATAAAAATATAAAAATAAGTTACAAATATTATCCGGTATATATGCCAAGAAATCCTACTTTTAAATTGCCAAAATCTCAACTTCCGAACATCATAACTCCCTCATACGAACTCCAATTTCACTCTACTCACCTTTAAAGTTCATAAAATAATATTCTCTAATTAATAGAGGTTTCATTAAAATCGGAGTTTGTTTGCAAAAAGTCAGTTTTGGGGCCTATTGACAAAGGGGTTTCTGGGCTACTTATTTTATTTAGAACCTATTATTTATAGTTCTCTTAATTTATAATTTCTAATTATTTTCATGATATTGTATTTTCATCATGATTTATTTCATAATTTTTGGAGCTTATTTATTATTTTAATAAAATACAAAACCCTAATTTATAGAAGAAATTGAACTAGCTAACCTATAAATGTATTTGTTAATATATCTAAATTAAAACCCATAAAAATTCACAGAGACTTTATTTATTATTATAATAATTAAGAAAATATAAAATTAACAAATAATTAATTATTTATTGAATTAAAAATTCAATACCTATTTATTAAGTATTATTTATACTTATTTATTAATATAATACTTATATTTCGAATAATATTTATTATTTACGAAAATTAATTATACCATAAATTAGATAATTTAATTATTTAATTTTTTGTTTTTATACCTATTTAAAATAATGTCATTTACTATTTATTATATAATTTATAAACATTTTAACACCTTGGCCAACTAGGTGCTGACATGTGTCAGCACCTGGTTCTTCTTCTTCAAGAAGTCGGTGAGGAGTTTGTTCTACCCGGCCATTTTCAACTAATTTTCCAGCTCGATTCCTAACGTCTTCGATCGATCTCATCCCTTCATCCTCTCCTCCTAACCTTCCTAATACACGCCCATCCTTGGATTAACCTTGGAACCGAAGCAAATCAACTATAAATAGCCATGAAGTTGGCGAGATCCAACTAACTTCTTCCAATTGATTCTGAACCATTGTTCATCAGCCAAACCATCTCTCTTCCAAGCCTCGTACCAGCCTTCTGAGGTGGTGATAGCGTCTCGAAGCAGCCTTGCGTGGAAGAGGATCGTCGGAGGAGTCGTTCCAAGGTGTTCGTCCACCTTGCATCGCCGCTTCGAGCTGCGTGGAGCTCCGAGAAGTCGTCCCCGTCGAGCGAAGACCATGAGGTCATATACCTTCATCTATAGGTAATTAATTCACTTTCAACATTTTATTTCTCGAGTTGTGCGCCATATTTAGGGAGGTTAAGAGCATTATTAGCAAATGTAACCAACATCCTTAGATGATATCCCTTAAATCCACTTCAAACTTAATCGAATCAAACTCAATCACACCTTCTTCCTTTCCAATTCACCATTCATCAGACGCCGTAATTTTAACTCCGCTGGAAACATCAATTTGATCTTGCAAATCCCTTAATCCATCGGCCGATTTCTTGCAAATCGAGCATATACATGTGTGATTTGCAGATCCAACCTTCATCTGGAGCGAATCCAAGGCAAGTGGAGCTTCCACACACAAGATACCACTTGATCAAACACGATGCAACCTCAAGCAGTAGCTCCAGGAGCAGTTGAACGGCCATCTTCATCAACATTTTCCTGTTGTCATCAGCCACCGCAGGTCGTGTTCACCTGCAAGCGAGCTCGAGGGGTGGAGGAGCCACCCCTTTGGCCTTGCAGGAGGCCCCAGATCGCCACCATATGCCGGGAAGAAATTGGAGAAGAGAGCCTCTTCGTCAGTGGCATGAACAACCTCAAGATCCTCCAAGAACTCCAAGTGTACAGGTGTGCGCCACGTGTCAGGATCGTACGGATCAGATCGCGCAGCGCGTTCTAATTCCAGCCGTCGGATGTGAAGGGGTATGAAAATTGCATCATAAACCCAAAGAAGTTCCAGAAATTAAAGCCGCCTCCAGAGTTTCCAGTAATTACAATTAGGTCCCTATGCGGGGACCTAATTATGATAAAAACACATTTCTTTTGTGTTTTAGTCCCTCTAGGGACTGTTTTGTAACAGAAACTAAATGCTTTTCTTGTAGTTAGGCCCTTGGCTTGTAAGGGTCATTTGAACCCCGTATTTTTGACATTTTTCTGCGAATTTTTTAGGGTAGATCAACAACTACCCAAGCTATTTTTCAAGTATTTTTCCCGAATTTTTCGTTACTTTCTGTTATGGTTTTGATTTTGTCTTATTGAGTTTGTTTTAAACCAAATTTGTTTCAATTTCTTTCATTGTAAATTCAGGAATAAAAAGAGAATTTTTGTTGGAATTCATTCCTTGTGTCGAGAACCATAGTTTAAACATTCTGCTTCCTTGTGTTCGACCCAGGAACACTCACCTGGATAAATAAAATAGTGTAAGGTTTAAATAGGAGAGAAGCCGATTAATCCACTTCACATTCTCTCTCTCTCCTATTTTAATCGACTTTCGTTTGATTAGTTCGGATCTCTTTACGGTTCTCTACTCCGACAACACATTTCTTAACCGCAATTGGATCCGAATTTATTAGGCACACAGATGAAAAGTCTACAAACTAAACTTCACAGACAAATATTTTCTCCATACAAGCTTAAAATTCATCCAACTCACTTTTATTGTTTCTAAAATTAAACTTTCTATTTAGTGAAGGTGGTTTCATTAAAAATGGAGTTAATATGCAAAAACAGGCTTTCTAGGGTCCCAATATACTATAAACATGCATATTTTATTCATTTTTATTCTTTATATTTTTGCCTCTCTTGTAATTTTTAGTACTTGTAAATATTATTTTAAATTATTAAAAATATAAACATAAAATAAAATCCATAAAATACATTAAAATATATAGGTATATTATATCTATGTACTATATATACATATTTATTTAAGTATATAAATAAAATTAGAAAAATATAAAACTTTGTAAATATGTATTTAAATATATTATAAATGCATAATATATATATAATAAAATTTAAAAAAAATTAAAAATAAAATACTTAAAATATAGGTAATTATGCATATATACTCTTAAAAATTGACACCTAATAAATAAGATTGTAAAAATCAATAAAATACCATAAAAGAGTACGTAAAATAAGAAATATTTTCATGTTTTGACTTTTAATTAATAAATTCATTTATTATTTTTTATCAATTTAATAGGATTCAGGCCTTGCAATTTTCTAGTCGATCTGCGTAGACTAATCAGAAGCCAGCGACAGTCGACCTCCGGTCAATTGTCCCCTCTTCGCTTCTGACTTTTATAAGATGTCACAAGACTGCCTCCTCTAAATTTCTCCCTTTCCTACATATACCCTTTCTCCTCGAGCAACCCCCCAACCTGCAACCGTCACGACCCTACCCGCGCCATATCCATAGACCTCACCTACCTCCGCTCCTCTTCTCGTCAACTGCTTCCGCCTTTTCCCCCTCACCATGCCCATAAATAAACCCATCCTCCATTTTTTTGATTTTGATCCCTCTTTTTCATCCATAACCCCAATAAGAACCCCCGGTAGAGCTTTTGGTGATAGTAGGTGTTGCTCCCTGCCTTGTCAATGTAGATAAGGTGGAGAAGAAGTGGTTCACCACTGTCGAAGCTCGTCTTCAGTGAGGTCTCTGCTCCTTGGTGTAAAAGCCAGGTTCGAGCTGATTTCCCTACTTTCTAGTGTAGTTTCTTGTCCTGCATTTCATTCATGTCTTTATTTCATGCATTTGATTCATGTCTTAGATTAAAATCCTTAGATTTAAAGTTAGTCAGAGCTTTAGAGCTCTGGCCTATGTTTACTGCAAATCACCTGTGCCCCGACCCGCTTTTGCCTCCATCTCCATCATCTTCACTTTTTCCATCGAACACCCCATCTTTCAACCCATGATCTTACTTGGATCAGGGGTCTTGAGTTCCATAATCTACCTGTTCACCAGATCTCTCGGCACCATACACTCCCTCGATGTTCAGCTTCAACTCAGGGTCGAGAGCATAGCTCATGAGCCCATGATTATTTTTGTACATGAACGAGGCTCGAACAACCTCTTGGAGCGTGGAATCAATGCTGGATATCATCCCAAAGTTTCTGAATCTTAAAGACCTTACAAGTACCTATCACTGGGACCTAGACTCATTTGAGGGTCCCCTGTAAGAATGAAAGCCTTCCAAGAAGGCGTAGGGCCGATCAGAGCCAAGGATGATGGCTTGGGCATGGAGAAATCATAGATCGAAGCAAGCCCAAGGGGATGTCCTTGGGTGTTCTTCCAGGACCCTTAAACTCTGTTAGATCTAAATACTAGCCCAGATCTAATCTGGGACATTAATAGAAGACAAACCACTATGTCGCCCAGCTGCTCGATTGGAATAAATGGAGTGACGTGGCGCTCTCTACGCCACTTGATCGTGCCCTGTTGTGGGTAAATTTCAAGGACCTATGGTTGACTTTTTGTATTTAGTTTTAATATTGTAAATATTTAGTGTAATGTAATATTCTATGAGCAAATTGCATCTAAACACTCAAATTTTTTGGATATTGCACTTAGGTCCTTCCAAATCAAATGTGGAGGCACATGTTGCATTGTAAAAATTTTCTGCATGCCCTTAGATATTTAGGACCTGTTAATAAATGATATAAATGTTCCCATTAATTTTAATTTTATTTTTTTATATTTGCCTTTATAAATATTTTTATTTGTTAAAAAACTTATGGGAAAAATTATTTAAGTGAGTGACATCTTGTTAAATGATATATTTTTTTGTATGGCATTTTAATCGATTTTCCTATTTATTAAAAATATAAAAACATGTATTTTTACTTATTAAAATACAAAAATATTAAAAAAACTTTAAAAATTCCAAAATAATTTATATTAGGTATATTATTATATTGTCTACTCTATATCCAAAAATCACTAAAAAATTAAAAGCAAACCTAAAAAATTACAAAACCTTAATAATACTACAAAAATAGGAAAAACATCTTAATAAATCCAAAAATATTGATTTAATTTCTGATTTTCTTTATTTTATATAGAAAAAATAATTTTGGAATTTTTGAGCCTATTTTCTATTTTTAAAACCCAAAACAATACGATTGGATTATTTGTTCACTACTTTATACATTTTAATACATTAAAAATGTATACAAATTAGAAAGTGCCATAAAATTATCAAAAATAAAGAAAAAAATAAAAAAGCACAAAAACATTTTATTTATTGTATTTTAAGTATATTTATGCATATTTAAAAATATAAAACCTCATATCTATTATATACATTATATATTGCTTATATTAACTATAATATCATTATTATTTGTATATATATATTATATTTCAAAATCAAAAGGAGATAAAAATTGCAAAATTAAAAAGAAAACAAAATTAAAAATTAAAAATAATAAAAAAATCTATAAAAATTGACACGAATATTAAAACCCACAAAAAATCATAAAAAAATAAAAATACAAAAAATAATTATTATTAATTATTATTAATTACTAATAATTTTACCTATCCTTCGATCGACCCATACTACTTGTCTACTATACACATATTCTGTACGGTATAATAAATTTCATGTAACTTAGTTTTCATTACATATATTATTCGTGGGTTGATTGTTTGTTGATTTGCACTGAGTTACATGTCGAGTGCCGAGAGAGGGTTGATACAACGATTGCTGGATCCGATCTAAATTGGACACCGTATGCTCCTCCAAGATCAGTCGTTTGGCACCTTTGCTCGATTTAGGAATCCATCATGAGTAAATCCAACCAAAAAAGGACAAAAAAGATTAAAATAAAGAAATATAAATATAAATTAAATAGAAAATGTCCTTGAATTTAAAATTATTAGAATAAAATTTGTTTATAATTTATTAAACTAGTTATTTTTAATAAATTAATTTTATTTACAAGGTTAAAGTAAAAAATACATGCATTTACAAATATAAGATATATATACACTAAATACATATTTTTAATTTTTATTTTTTTACAAAGATACACAATAATTTATATTTTATTTATTTAAATAATAATTTAAAAGGTTATAAATACATTTTTATTTTATATTTGTGGGTTCATTTAATGGCACGAATAATTACAAATATATACAATATAGGTTCCTTATATATAATAAATACAACTATTTATTTTTTGTTATTTTTTTATATTTTTCTTTATAATTCATATTATTATTATTATTATAAATTATTTACAAAACATTAAAAATACAACATGTATAAAAAAT
Source organism: Ottelia alismoides (assembly GCA_037367405.1). Lineage (NCBI taxonomy): Eukaryota > Viridiplantae > Streptophyta > Magnoliopsida > Alismatales > Hydrocharitaceae > Ottelia > Ottelia alismoides. Next base: position 310,034 of record JAZKJV010005969.1, on the reverse strand, counting down.
ATCAAGAACAATATATATACAAGAAATATACAATTGTACAAGTACACCAACCCCCCCCCCCCAAAAAAAACTAACTTTCACATCTTAACTTTAATTTTATGAAACTACTTTTATTCTAAACACAATGAAAGTGAGTTTGGTTCATTTTGAATTCATATGGAGAAGATATAAAGCTTTTAATTATGGTTTTACGCATTTTCTGAGTGTTGTGCCTTTTATTATGTATATGATTTATTTTTGTAAATATTTTTGTTATTTAAAACACATTTTTATGTACAAGTTTCATGAAGTTTTTATTTAAATTTATTTTAATGAAAAATAAAAAAGTGCAAGATATGTGTTAGCGAGTAAGATGAATATATACAAATGAACTTGGTTTTCTAAAATTTTTATAAGTTAAGGATCCTATCTCCACCTACTCTATTCCTTGTCAATTAGGTCAATACTTGACCTATCCTCGGAGTCAGGATCAGTATGTGTTTATTACATATATACAACCTTCTTTCTCTTTCTTTTATTTTCTTCTTTATTCGTTTATTTCAGGTTAAAATAAGTTGTTATTATTATACAATACTAGCATATGATGTTATTTATTAAAGGATGAGAATTAGTGATATTGATATATATTTTATAAGGTACTTTAAACTAAAATAAAGGAATAAAGATGATGAATTGCGATTCATCAGTAGTGGGGATTACTACTTGACAACTTGGACTTAAGCATTGGGTGGTGTCAATGGGTCCATTCGAGCCCAAACCCAACAAGTTGTCATGGTCAGTTTTCCTCGATAATGGTCCGGAGACCTAAAGTCGGAACGTTATACTCGCACACAGAGGAAGCGGATTGTTAACATAAACCTAAGGCAACTATGCAAAAGCAAAATAAATGATCTAGTAATATGACATAAGTTGCCTTGTTGCTATAAAAGAAAGACATAAGTATCTTCTCCCCATATTTCTTATTCATTGTTTCATCATATCATACATGGTCATTGACTAATGTTCTTTTTTCTAACTATAATATCCAAAGGAATCCCTAGTTGCCTCCATTCATACATGCAATCTAATGGGATCCTTAATTGACTAAAGAAACCATCCTTTTGCCTACAGTTCGCTATGATTGAGCATGAAGATGTTGTCTTGCATCTCCTCATCCAAGAAATCCAATCATCAAGGATTCCACATCGGGCAAGGGAAGCCTTAACAAAATCTAGCTCACACAATCATTTTCTTTGTAAAAATCCACATTCTAGAGCATGCCCTTAAAACCTACCATCTTCCATTCAACAATGATCTTTAAGGCGATGACCATGCCATTCATCATGTGTCTGCTTGGAATAAACATTATCTGCGAAGCATCGATGATAGAGTTCAACACCTCAAATTAGATGCCATTCGAAAGGGCAATATGGCAAAAGTCTTTCACCCAACTCGCCACCTCCTTTAGAAGCAGAAAAAGAAAAGACTAGTCCAACTTCTCAAAACAATGGTTCTCCAACTCCAGCTCTGACAACTGCCAGCAAGTCTAGGTTCACCACTCAAGAACTCATGGGAAAAAATGGGTAGCCATTTGATCTCGAAGATCCATCTGCATTCATGTCAAAAACAACTGATCAACCCTCCATGAGGGTGAATGCATGCGTCAACTCAGAAGTATGCGTGCCCTTCACACCTCTCTACCATCAGACCATTGAGTGGGTACCCCTTAAGGTGAAAAGTGGGGCAAGAGGATCTGAATCATGATCCTTAAGGTGGTTGGCACATCACTTTGCCACTAGACCACTAAATGAGATCTCAAGATTGTTTCTCAACTACAAGAACTGAATATGAGATTGCCTCTTAACTACAATAATTGAATGTGAGATTTAATGAAGTTAGCACGAAACTCATTGCTATGAGTTTATTTTTGAATTTAAGGATGGTTTTAAGTTTTTAAAATTGACAAAACTATGCACATTATTCGGAAGATTTTATTATACAAGAACAACTACTTTGTAATACTAATAATAGTTTTATTAGATAGATTGATCCATTTGATCTTAAATTGACTTTTCATATTCAACTGGTACCATTGGAAGGCATTTTTTATACCTATTGTCAAAATATGGATTCCCGTAGCCCTAGCCTCCAATTCTTAATATTCTATGGTGACTTTAATCGTAGAATACAACCTTGCAAAAGTGCATTACTTTGGTTGCTGTTGCTGAAAGAATGAGATTAAAAATGCTAATCCAAATATAGCATGTATCCATTAGTAGAAAGTGGATTTTAAAAAAAAGTGAAGGGGCCGGTTGCCCAAACTAGAGGCTGTTGTTTCCATTTTACTCTAAAAATCGTACGAAAAACCTAATCATATGTGATTTAGTCTACGGATATTGTTCTCTATGTCAAAAATTTCATCTAAATCCGATATTTCTAAGTATCGTATTTTGAAAGTCAAAGATTCAGTCATTTAAAATGTTTTTTTAGTGTTAATGATGTTGACAAACGTGATTTAAGTTTGTTAGAAAAAAAAACCCTACGAGTATCTTCTCCACATCGGTCCACCAGATCCCCAAAAAGAGGCGTAAAAAGTCAAATAGTATCTGGAATCACGCGAGCTCACATTCACACCGTATTTCCATTGGTTCCTCGTAGTCGTATACATCCCCCTCCTCTCCTTATAATATACGATAGTTAGTATCCAAATCCCCTCAGCCTCCACGATGGAGCCCTCCCGCCTCAACTCCGCCGTCGCCTCCTCCCGCGTCGGCCGCTACTTCAAGCTCACCGCACGCGGCTCCTCCTTCACCACCGAGCTCCGCGCCGGCACCACCACCTTCCTCACCATGGCCTACATCCTCGCCGTCAACGCCTCCATCCTCTCCGACTCCGGCGCCACCTGCTCCCTCTCCGACTGCACCAACCCCTCCCCCACCTGCAAGTTCCCTCCCACCGTCGACCCCGGATACGCTGACTGTCTCGTCCGCGCCCGCCGCGACCTCATCGTCGCCACCGTCGCCTCCTCTGTCGTTGGCTCCGCCATCATGGGACTCTTTGCCAACCTCCCCATCGCCCTCGCCCCCGGCATGGGCACCAATGCCTACTTCGCCTACACCGTCGTCGGCTTCCACGGCTCCGGCAACCTCTCTTACAAGATGGCACTCGCCGCCGTCTTCGTCGAGGGCATCATCTTCCTCCTCATCTCCGCCGTCGGCTTCCGCGCCAAGCTTGCCAAGCTGGTCCCTAAACCGGTGCGGATTTCCTCCTCCGCCGGGATCGGGCTCTTCCTCGCCTTCATAGGTCTGCAGAACAACCAGGGGGTTGGGCTAATTGGGTACAACCCATCGACCCTCGTGACGCTCGGCGCCTGCCCGCGTGACGCCAGGGTTTCCGTCGCCCCCGTCGTCACCAACGCTAACGGCACCCTGTCGCTCCTTCCCGGCGGTACCGTCTCCGGCGCGATCATGTGCCTCCACGGCAGGATGGAGTCGCGCACCTTCTGGCTTGCGGTGGTTGGTTTCGTGATCATCGCCTACTGCTTGTTGAAGAACGTGAAGGGGGCCATGATCTACGGCATCGTATTCGTCACCGCAGTCTCGTGGTTTCGCCACACATCCGTGACGGCCTTCCCCCAAACTGCAGAAGGGGACGCCGCTTTCGAGTACTTCAAGAAGGTGGTGGACGTGCACAAGATAGAGTCCACCGCCGGCGCCCTGAGTTTCTCGGCCATGGGGAAATCCTACTTCTGGGAGGCGGTGGTGACGTTCCTATACGTGGACGTGCTCGACGCCACGGGGACGCTCTACACGATGGCGAGGTTCGCCGGGTTCGTGGACGAGGCAACAGGGGACTTCGAGGGGCAGTACTCCGCGTTCATGTCCGATGCGACGGCGATCGTGGTAGGGTCGTTGCTGGGGACGTCGCCGGTGACGGCGTACATAGAATCGTCGACGGGGGTGAGGGAGGGAGGGAGGACGGGGCTGACGGCGGTGACTGTGGCGGGGTGGTTCGTACTGGCGTTCTTCTTCACACCGCTGCTGGCATCGATACCGGCGTGGGCGGTGGGGCCGCCGCTGGTCCTGGTGGGGGTGATGATGATGAGGTCGGTGGTGGAGATAGACTGGAACGACATGAAGCAGGCGATCCCGGCGTTCATGACGCTGATACTGATGCCCCTGACGTACTCCATAGCCTACGGCCTCATCGGGGGAATCGGCACCTACATCGTGCTGCATGTCTTGGAACGCCTCACCGGTCTCCTCAATGCCTCCGCCGCGACTGCAAGCCGTCGCTCTGCCACCGAGAACGGTACCGGTGAAGAAGGGAGAGTTGACGAGAAGAGGCCTGAGGTCTAATGTCAATGGACACGTGTCCAGATCTTGTACGAAATTGTTGTTTTCACCAATACCAGTAGATCTTTTTTTCTTCTCTTTCAAGATATTTCGTGGTGGTAAATTGGATATTCGCCGCGATTACTTTTATTAAGTGGGTCCTACTTTTTTTAATTAATTTGAATTTATGGAAACTTATCATTAAAGATGCTCGACTTGATCATGGGGATAAAAGATAGCGAGAGGCTATCGGTATGGATGGGAAAGATATTTGATTCTTCTTCTTTCCATGCTGGCCTTCTAGACAAGTCAGGATATTTATGATTGGAACTTCTTTTTTTGCGATTTCCTTGTAGCCACACAATCAATTTTCTTAACCATATCTATAAAATAACTTTGAACACTAATAGAGCTTGCTTGTGCCACAATTCCACCATGGGATCCACATCTCCTAATTCTCCTGCCCTTCTATGTACAAATTAGTAATATTTTTCCTTCTCTTAAGTTGGAAATTAATTTAATATTGTAGTGAATTTACATAACTGAATAGATATATTGCAGAAACACAATTCATTTTACAAAGGATAACAATATTTTATAAAGAAAACACTCTTTTACTAAAAGCATTTGACAAATAATGTAAAAATTAAATTTATTATCGAATTTACAAAATTGAATTTAAATTCGGCAAAAAATATCTTTGGGAGTTTACAATACATGGTTAAGCGCAATATGTCGAGAACAAAATTGGAAATTAATTAAGGGATTTTTACCCAGCAGACTCTGTAATCTTTGTCAATGACCCCTACGACCTTTGAAACTTCGTAATTCCTCTCTTACCCCTGTAAACTTGTCAACATTTATCCTACAGACCATGTGGTTAACCAGGGACGAAGCCAGGATTATTGGCTTGGGGGGGCTATACACAATCAAAAGACAGATATGTTTGTATGCAGATTTTTCTTTTGACCTAAAATCATGACATAATCAAAATGATGGGATCGTTTCTTTTGACCTAAAATCATGACATTTTTAAAGATATCAATGAGCTTTTTTGAACATTTTGCATCATTTCTAGAAATACGAAGGAAAATATGCATTTCTCTTTTTTTTATGATTTGTTAATGTTCTAGAATAAATAATAACAAGTATGTTCTAATATTTTTAATTTTTTGTATAAACTTTATTTATTTCTTGTGTATGGATAAATTATTTAAATAAATTCTAATGTGATATACGGATGATTTAACTAATAATTTAATGACAAAAACATATGGATAGGATATTCAAGACTGATCCATTTAAGTAATTATAAGATATTGGTTAAGAAAAAAACTACTTTTGAGATAAAATTTAATATCAAAATATATAATGTATGAATTATTGAATTTCAACTATGGGCATATACATTCTTTCATGGAATTTCTATCAATCATGATTTGTTTAACAACACCATCATGTATTATAAGGGGTAAATTATCCTGAATAAAATATTTTTTTAATATAAAAAATATGATATCTAAATTTCTATGTTATAAAGTTCATTTTTGGGGTATATATCACATCCTCAAAACCATACAAATACTTAGATAATTTTTCAGTTGTGATTTACACTATAACAAAATGGATCTATAACAACGCTTTTCAAAATCTATCACGTATCATCTATTATTAAATATATACCGATGGTAAAATTTATTGCAAAGTTATTTTTTATATTTGAAATTAGCAATGGATATCATATACAATGTTATATCATTCACGATGGTGCATATAACGAAATTTATCCGTTACTATTTTTCAAAATTTTAACTAATCCTTGCTAATTTAGTCAAAATTTAGCGACGATTGGCTAAAATTTTGAAAAATAGCAATGGATAAATGTTGTTATATAGATTGTCGCTAATGACGTAGGAACAGATATGACATTGGTTGTTAATTTCAAGTATAAAAATAATTTCGCAATAAATAAGATCACCATTATATGTTTAAACAACAGATGTTATAGAGCGGATTTTATATCATACCATAAAACTTTTTAAATAAATTCTTTTATTTTGTAGAGATATATATTATCACATCATTAAGTTTTACAAGTAAATCATTGCTTCCAAAAATATTAATTTTTGTATCTTCTTATATATACATAAATTATATTATTTTTAGATAAAATTAAATCCAAGAGAGTACTATTCAACAACAAACTTGCCTCTAGTGTAATATGTAAAAAAAACATTTACTAAAATGCTCAAAATCTTGAAATGCCTCTAGTGTAATTTGAGAAGTAGTGAGCAAGGAATAGAAAAAGATGCAGAGATTAGGGATGAAAACGGATTGGATATGCCTATTTCCATATCCATATTCGTTTCATCTCTATCGAATACGAACATGGATACGGATATTATTTGGATATACAACAAGAAATCATATCCTTAAAAATTCGAATACGAAGTTGAATTGGATATTTATCGAATGCGAATACGGATCAAATAAAGAGCGAACCTGAATGCAGATAGAATAAAGAGCCAATCCAACTATAAATTGAATAAAGAGTGAATCCAAATATGGATCCAATAAACATGAAATCTGAATACTGATATAATAAAGACCACATATGAATACAAAATGAATTTTTATCAAGGTTCATATGATTTTAAAAATGGCAATGAAATATGGTTTTGTAAGGGAGCGTCGAGATGACCTGCATTTTTTACCAGAAGCAAAAGGTGATATGATTTTGTAAATTTTGTTCGTATCCATATTCCCTAACAAATGAAAGTTTATTAATATCATCAATATATATTATTATATAATATATATTACTAATATAATAACACAGAGTTGTAGCTCATATTATATTAACTAATATATAAAATAATATTAAATGTTGTACTCGGATATTCGGATCTGAATCTGGATATTCAAGCCATTACCATATCCGTATCCGGAAAATTTTTACAATCCATATCCATATTCGATCCGTATTCAACTAATATTCGGATATGGATATCCGTATCCGGTAATTTTTTGAATACGCTAAGCAGATATTCAGATATATCCATATCTGTTTTCATCCCTAGCAGAGATACAATGGTCTATTTATATATTATTACACATACAACTATATTTTTTAAAAATTATTTTAATTGAAAAATAGATGATTGACTATTTAAATGATGGTTGATGTCATATAATATAGGCATTTTTTCCATGGGTTGGGGGGGCCAAGCCCCCTCCCGCCCCCCCTTCCCTCCGTCACTGTGGTTAACTCTCATCCATTTAACCGTTAAAACCAACCGGATTCCGTTATCTTCTTGTATACTATACCCAATTTATTTATCAAATTTACTAGAAGTGTCATTCCCTCCTACCCTCCACCTCCAGCTGCCCCTCCCTCGCACCGTCCACCTCCATCTGAACACGTCGCATCCCTACAGCGTCCCCTCCCCCAGTCCGATGCCGCCCCTGCTCGGGAAACCCCCCTCCCCCGTTGGTTGGCCTCCCCTGCTCACCAAACACCTGAACGAAGCCCCCCCCCCCCCCCGTTGAAGTACCTCACCCCTCCCCGTCTCGCCGCCACCTGCAGAGCCCCCTCCCCGGTTCCCGTCGCCGCCACCCCCCCAAACCCCCCGCCGCCTCCCCTCCCGGTTCTCGTCGCCGCCACTCCCCCCCCCCCAAACCCCTCGTCGCCTTCTTCCCCTGCAGAGCCCCTACCCCCCAACCCCCCCGTGCCGCCTCCCCCTCCAGAGCCCCCCTGCCCCGCCCCCGTCGCCTTCTTCCCCTACGGACTGCCAACATCAGCCCTGTCGTCTCTTCCTCCGGCGGCCTCATTTTTGTTGCCTCCTATGGCGCCAGTTCCTGGAAAAGAGACTTTTGTGTTCTCGAAATAGAAATCACGGTATTCTGCGCTTGTAGTCCCGACAACCGTGCTGTCATCGCCACCACTGGTGGCTGGCCCTACTGGTCCACCGACTCCGTTGTATGCTTCCACCGCAAGGCCGACGACGGTTGGGGAAGAATCTTTGCTGTGGATCTTGCATCCAACGTCCTTGGAGCAACATCCGAGCCCCGTCGCATCACACCGCTAGGGATACACTGCTAGAGCCCCCCGCCCGCCGGCCGCTTCAAGCTCCTCCAGTCGAGCCCTCTCCGGCGGTGCAGTGGGAGGGGAAGTTAACTCTAGATGTCTGGATTATTTTTTATTTTTCTTGGTTAATTCTAGCCATCGGATCATGGATCAGTTAGATTAACTTGTTTCTAACTCAAGGAAGTTAACTCTAGATGTGTCAATTTAACGATAGGATTCGTAGGGTAAGACGGAGAAAGTTTATGGGGGTGAGGGAGAAATTACGATGTTTCAGAGGTCGTAGAGGTTATTGACAAAGATTACAGGGTCTGCCGGGTAAAAATCCCATTCATTAATAAAGATATTAACGAAAAATGCCAAATCCACACTACCCTAAAATAATAAATCAAAACTATTAAATGAATTCAAAATTAATGAATATGGATGGCAAAAATACCATTTTGAGTAATGTTTTGGAAGCACCTTGCTCACCATGGAAATTATGAGACCCAATATAATTTGAGTGGGGTCCCTATATATACGAGGACCTTTCAAATGAGATGTAGTCCTTTGTGAGTTTCAGGAGGGTCGCCTCCATTTTGTAAAAAATAACATCACTCTAGTAAAATAAGCGATCAATTTTTGCTATAATTGTACATTGTAACACTGCACATTATAAAGTACAAAACCGCACAATGTATTTTTTAAATAAATGCAAACAACACAATCGTAGATTATAGTACAAGTTTTTACTTATTTTACTAAAGTACGGGTAATTTTTACAAAAATGGGGATTACCTTCTTGAAAATTTGCACTTTTCCCTCTATGATATACACACACACACAAAGTGGGCCCTTCCAATAGAATGTGGTCCTTCTTGAGTTTAGAAAGGTCGCTTCTTTTTGTATAAAAAACTAACACTTTAGTAAAATAGGTAAACAATTTGTATTATAAATGCACATTGTAATGCACAAGTGTACATTGTAAAATACAAAACTATACATTGTATTTTTTACTAAAACAAACATCAAAATTGTGTGTTATAATAAAAACTATTTACCTATTGCACAAAATTGCTGGTATTTTTTTACGAAAAAGGCAGTCTTTCTGAGCTCGAGAAGGACCACGTCCCATTTGAAGTACCACATACATACATACGTACGCACGTACGTACATACGTACAGACATACATATGTTGTTGGGGAGTTGCAATAAGGTGAATGCAAGTCTAAATGCACCGATGTCGCAAACGTTTGTTTTTTTCATTTTTTTTTGGAATGAGCCCTTGGGAGATTTAGATCAACATATATCAGTGTGTCGTCATTCATATTTCAAATTACTTTAAGACTTCTAACTTATCCATCAAGACAATCAAATTTTAACGGTCTATAATTATTGAAATCGACCCTTCAGATGAAAATATTATTAATATATATTTTACATAAAATTTGAAATATATAATCCACTTAATATTCTAAGTAAATATCCCAAGGACTCATTCAAAAAATAGAAAATAAGCGTTTGCGGCACCAGTGCATGTAGACTTGCATGCACCTTGTGCGTATGTGTATATTTATTTATTTAGTGGGGATCTTTCAAACGAGGTGGATATTTCCTGAGATTTTAAATGTTACTATAAATTTAGTAAAAACTCTATAATAATTTTATAAAAATATAAATCGCATATAAAAAATGATTTGTAAAATATAGCATTCGTATTTAAATTAGCATTTTCGTCAAATATAGTAAAATTTCACAGTTATATTTCACTATATATGCTATGTTAGTATTTATTATTAATCCAATGGAATAAGAAATTCTAAAATGCATAGAAAAAATACTTAAATTTACGACGGCTCACCATAGATATGATGAGGCCCCATCTCATTTGAAGTTTCTTATTATATATATAGGGAATTTATCCAATGAGTGATGTGCCCATTTTAGTTTCGGTGAGCCCATCTTTTTAGCCCTTTGATCTTAATCCAACCATCGTTGTATTACACGTGTATTGCCTTTTTTAAGAAGATTTTTTTCAAACCTCAAATAGTACAACCATAGCCATAATGGGAAGAAAACTAAATTGGAAATGATAAGGAAGTCTAAAAATAGCACGCACTTGTAGAAACGTATTGTATTTCAACGACAAGGGATTGATATGGCGATTTGCAACGTGAGGAGATTGATCTTGTAAACTGAGATGATTGATTTGTCCAATGTAAGGTTTTGTTTTTGAAGATTAAATGTTTATTTCACGTTATTGGTAGAATCTGATCATTTTTTTGAGTTTTCGATTTCAGTTTTTAACGTGATGGATTATTTGTGATTGTATTTGAATCATAATATCTCAGAAGCAATGGTAAACAATGATTCTTGATTGGATTTGGATCGTCAGAATATCATATGAGAAGAATCGACGATGGATGACTTGCAATTGGATTTGTATCATGAAAACACTACTTCAGAAGGATCATGTTCAATGTATATTACTTTTGAATCCTTAAAAATTACTTATATCACATTATGTTATTGAGCCAAATTATTAAAAAAATTATATTAAGTTACTTAATGCATTTGTCAAAGTTACTGACAATATTACATGAATTACGTTTCTATATATTATTCTTAGTGGTTCATTTTTATTCACTAGTTACTTATGTATCTTAAGAAAATGCTGCGTATTACTTGTCAGTTTGTCATTCTTACTAAATCTTTTATACTGAATTACTAATGTATTTACTTAATTTACTTATAAGATATTTTATATTACTATCATTAACACAATTGTTGCTTTTCATGCATTACTTTGAAAATATACTTAGTTACTAATGTCATTACATTGTTTACTGAGATGATATTTTAATTTTACTATTGCCTACATAATTGTTACTGCTCCCTCTTTAGTTCTTACAACTTCCAACTACCGGTTTACTAATTCATTTTTATTTCAGGTATGTCAGATGCCGGGATACTTTTGATGTTTTACAACTCGCAACATCATTCGTGGATAAAAAAATAAAAAATGAAACATTGGATCGTGAGAGCATCACATCAGAAGAAACAACGATGAATGACCTGCAATTGGATTTGAATCATGAGACATATGTATATTTTTACTGAGACAAACGTGAAAGTTACTGAGACAAACGTGAAAGTTACTTGCATACATGTATTTTCATTTATACCAAGTTACTGATGCCATTTGCCTATGTTACATGCATTTTGTTAAGTGTTACTTATTCTCCTATCATTCTTACTGAATCAATTATATTCAGAAAGTTGTCTTCAAATCAGATTCAGTCAAAATGATATAAAGTTAAGCAACAACAAACAAACAAATGGAATTAGTAATATATATACAATAGTCCAGTAAATGCTTGTTGTGAGATTAGTAATACCCAAACAACGATCAGTAATTTACGTTCATTTTATTATATGGTTCAAAATTCGGTAATATATATACAATGGACAAGTAAGTAGTTGTTATGAAATTAGTAAAATTATAATAAGTGACAGTAATTTTCATATGCATTATAAGTGACTAAAAAGATTATACAAGTAAATAAGAGGTGTGTCAGTAACACTCAAAGCATTTAGTAAATATAACATTAGTAACAATCAAAATGAGTTCAGTAAAATAGATATTTGTAATCAGTAATCATTGTATGGACATTAGTAGTTTACCTACTTAATTACTAATCTCACAACAATAATTACTTGAGAACTGAATATGTATTACTTGAATAACATGAATCAATTACCGATCTCTGTACAATATAACATTACATATAGAAAATACTAACAAATATTTCAGTATTAGCGATCTCGTAACATATAATTACTTGAGTACAATATATACATTACTAATCAAATATACAATGGCTATTTCTTCGATACGAAATTAATAATTTGAATTTATCTTTCCAAAACAGTCTTCCTTTGTAAACGATTCAATATAATTGGAAATATAAAATGCTCAAACATATTAATATCATTCCTAAACCGTGCTCCTTCGAAATAGGCAACCATTCAAATGGAAATACACGTGGCTCGCCCACGTTTGGTGCTCACCAAAACTCAAATGGGCACAGGGATCACTGGATAAGCCATATATATATATATATAGGGCTTATCCAGAGAGCCCTGTGCCGATATAGTGAGCACCCATTGTAGGCTCTACACGTGTATTTCCATTTGAGAGGTTGCTTATTTCGAAGGACACGGTTTTGGTAAGATATTAATATGTTTAAGCCTTTTGCATTTCCAATTATACCGAGTCCTTAAAAAAAGGAAGACAGTTTTGGAAAGATAAATTCAAATCCTTAATTTCGCTTCGAATAAATAGTCATTGTACATTTGATTAGTAATGTATATATTGTACGTAAGTAATTATGTGTTGCAAGATCAGTAATATTGAAACAGTTGTCAGTAATTTACATCTGTAATATTACATTGTGCTAAGATCAGTAATTCATTCATGTTACTCAAGTAAATATTCAGTTCTCAAGTAATTATTATTGTGAGATCAGTAATTAAGTATGTAAATTACTAATGTCCATACAAGAAGTAATGATTACAATTATCCATTTTACTGTACTCATTTTGATTGTTACTAATGTCATAGTTACTTAATACTTTGAGTGTTACTGATGCACCTCTTATTTACTTATATAACCTTTTTAATTACTTATAATGCATAGAATGTTACTGATAGCAATACATAAGTTACTGGTCACGTGGTTTTTTATAATTATTCCAACTTACTGATTCCATTGTCTTCTTTTACCTACAATTTGTTACAGGTTACTGATACTCATGTATATCTTACTTATCATATTCTCTGTTTTAAATTACTATCAAATCCTGCCTTCTTTACTGAAGTGGTCTATTTAGTTACTTGCAATACGTTAAGTGTTACTGACAGCTACGTATAAATTATTGATGTAGTCTATTTAGTTACTTGCAATACGTCAAGTGTTACTGATAGCTACATATAACTTACTTTTGTATTTGATAGAAAGAACTTGTATTTTCTTAAGATACATAAGTTACTATGAATGGATTTTAATCAGTAAGAATGATAAAATAGAAAAGTAATACATGATATATTATCAGTAACATATGTAAATGTCATCAGTAACTTGGTATAAATTTTCTGAAATAATGATTTCACTATCCAAATCCAATTGTAAGACATCCATCTTCGCTCCTTTTGATACGATCTTTTCACGATTCAAATCCATCCACGAAGCATCGTTCATCATTGCTTCTTTGGAATCATGATCAGTTTCCATTTACAGATGATCCATCGCATTTAAAATTGAAAATGAGAACTAAAAAATAAACAATCGAATTCTAAAAAAGAATAATAAATAAATGTCTAATAAATAACGAAAAAACTTACAAATCGAGGACTTGAAGACGATCTTCTTTCGTCGCTGGAGATCTTGAGATTTCGCAGCAAGAGGAAGCCATAGATGATTTTGGAAATTTCGAAAATAAATACAATGCAACGTCGGATAGACTTAATTGCGAATAAAAAAAGGAAATCAGTCACGAGGAGAATACAGAAGGAGTTTTTTATGGTAAGGATTGACGCTAAAAAAAGGGAATGGATGAGATAAAATAGGATCATTAGATCATGATCTGAAGGATGAAAGCATGGGCTCATTTGAACTCAAATGTGTACATGGCTCTCTGGATAAAAATCATATATATATGGGTAAAATGGGGCTGCTCCCAGGGAGTAGACAACGGGGCTACTCCCACCCTTATTTTTTTTCCAATTTTTTTTTTTTGGAAAATAAAATTTCTATATTCATCATTATATCCCTCTAACATTCTATTAAAATTTCATCAGAAACAGAGACTCCTATGGCCTCCATCCAAACATGGTTGATTTAAAAAATCCTACGACCATTAAAAAATGACGTCCGGATGGAGGGCCTACGAGTGTCTGTTTCTGACGAAATTTTGATAGAATGTTAGAGGGATATAGTGATGAATATAGAAATTTTTATTTACCAAAAAAATAAAAAATTTTTGGAAAAAATAGGGGTGGGAGTAGCCCCGTTGGCTACTCCCTAGGGACAACCCCATTTAACCCTATATATATAGAGGATAGGAACCTACTTTGTGAAGTAGGTAACTTACCTACTTCACATTTCATTTTTTGCAATTTTTTTTATTTTTTTCAAAAATACCACCATGGATTTTCATAATTATATCCCTCTAATATGTTATTCAAATTTCGTCAGAAACAGAGACCCCTATGGCCTCCATCCAGACAGTCAATTTTTAACAGTCACAGATTTGTTGTATTTTATATGTTCTGGATGAAGACCGTAAGAGTCTCCGTTTCTGATGAAATTTGAATGGCATAAGGGATATAATCGTGAAAATAAAAAAATTGCAAAAATTGGATGTGAAGTAGGTAAGGTTACCTACTTCACAAAGTAGGCTCCCTTTCCTCATATATATATATATATATATATATATGAGGAAAGGGAAGCTGCTCCATAGAGCAGCTAAGCTGCTGCTCCGCGGGGCAGTTTCCCCTCCTTATTTTTTTTTGAATTTTTTTTCATGTATATTCATCTATATATCCCTCCTACATGTCATTCAAATTTCGTGAGAAACATAGACTCCTATGTCCTCCATCTAGAACATGTAATTTTTAATGATTTGAAATTTGATGTAAAGTACCTGTTCTAGATGAAGGGTATAGGAGTCTTCGTTTCTCACGATGTTTGAATGGCATGTAGGAGGGATATATATATATATATATGAATATATATGAAAAAAATTCCAAAAAATAAAAAAGGAGGGGAAACTGCCCCGTGGAGCAGCCAGCTTAGTTGCTCGTTGCATAGAGGATGGGTGTGCGTGGAGGCAAAGCATGTCATGGTGGTGCACGATGTTTAAGGACCTTGAAGCGGAGCACCACATGCAACTCATGCTCATGGACGTGGCTTAGAGGAGCGACATGTGGCAGAGATAAAGCGTGTTGTGGTTGCACATGGCACTTAGGAATCTCGGGGCAATGGGGATGGTGAAGGACGTACACACAGCTGGAAAATTAAGTGTACAGTAGCATGTAATTTGGAGGAGGAGGAGCGCGGCAACATGCAATCTCATTTTTACATTTTAGAGTATGTATTAGGTATTTTTACAAATATTAATTTTTTTACAAATCTTATAATGGTTTTTGCAAATCTCGATTATTATATACATTCTCAAATCATTTTTACATTTCGTCAATTTTTAGTAGTCAACGTTTTGTTTCACATCTTCACTTAAATATTATAAAGAGACTGCATATTTTTACAGAGGAATGCAAAAAATAACAAAGGAATGCAAAATAATTATAAAGATCCATCCACTATTACACACATAGACTTATAAAGGGAGCATATACTTTACAAAGGTGCTCAAAGAAACTACAAATACTTATGACACATTACAAAGGATAACACAAATTTAAAAAATGAAAATAATAATTATAAAAAAAACTTATGAATGGGAATGTAAGAAAATGTAGAATTTTACAAAATAGAATTTAATATTTACAAAATATGATTTCTATTTTACAAATATCTTCATTAAATTGTATTTTCTAAGAACATTTTCAGAAATTGACAAATAAATAAATAAACAATTTCAAATTAAAATATGCCTAAAATGATAATTGATGCTATCAAATAAAATTCAATTTAAATGAAAATAAAATGATCGAAATACCCTTTTTGCCAATGCACCATTGGATCAAAATCCAAAGGATTTCCTTACAGCTCATGACAAAAGTGGTGGGTTACAATCTAATTTAAAAGGTACTCGTATATATATATATATATATATATATATATATATAGAGAGAGAGAGAGAGAGAGAGAGGACAGGGAAGCTGCTCCATCCTCTATGCAACGTCTGAGCATGATGCTTCCATCGCACATCTGCTCGTAAGCATAAATTGGGGACTACACCTCTGATGGAAAACATGCATTTTGTATGGTTGTCACATTCTAAAATAGAATGTGATAAATGGGCAAAATAGATTTTTTTTACTATTAAATTAATATAATTAATTTATCATTAATGACAACCTTGTGATTTGAAATATTAGGACGAGATTGTGGGCTTGCCATGGGGTGGTGAGTGTCAATCTCATTTAAAGTTATTTCAGATTTAATAGGGTTAGGGGGAGCCAACTTGACTAACCCACCCTTCTTTTTGTTATTTGTCAAGGTATTTTCTGAAAACTCTTGGGGGTATTTAGATCACTATGACACAATGCTATAGTTCAAATTTCGGTTCTATTTGAGACTCATATTCATCCATTAAGCCTGTCAAATTTTAACGGTCTCAGAATTGTTGAAATTGACCCACTCTGATGGACGAATTAGGGATGTATGTTTCACATGAAATTTAAATTACAATATGATGTCATCTAATGGACTAAAATCCCCTAGGTGTTTTCAGAAAATAACATAAAAAATAAAAAATAAAGATGGGGTAGCTAAGTTGGATACCCCCTATGGTAGCCATATTAAACCCATATATATAATATATTTGGACTCTTTCAAATGAGGTGGTATCTCACCGCTTTTGTGTTTAGCCACTAACGAGATTCATTGGACCTTTATCCCATGGTATGTTATTAAACATGGTATTTCGATCATTTTGTTTCAATTTAAATGTGTATTTAATTTAATAACATCAATTAATATTTTGGGCTCATTTTAATTTGGATTTTTTCGTTAATTTTTTTATTTGTTGATTTCCAGAAACCTTCTTCGCAAATTCAATTTAATGCATATATTTGTAATCCCCAATGAGTTTATGTAGAATTTATGATCAGCTTTGTAATTTGGTATATTATTATTGTAAATTATAGTTCATATATAATATCATGATTAGATTTCTATTTCAAGGTTATACATTGATAGGTAAATTTATGATGGATGATTGACAACGTCATAGACTTGTAGCCATGATACTTTCCATTTTTAATTTTAATCAAATAAATACATTAATCAATCCACTATTTTAGAGGTAATTGATTTTCATTTCTATATTACTTAATAAGCTTGTGAGCTAAATGGTCGGGCTTGAACTTCTAAAACGAAGTCAAGTCAAGTGAGCTAAGCCCGACTCAAAATTAAATGAGCTTGAACTCAACATAGCTAAATCGACTTTTATACATATGTAAATGGGTCATCCCTACCCGACATATTTCAAGCAGACATGTAATTGCAAAAAGAAGGGAGTCAAAATAAGAGGAAAGAGAAGCATGGAAGAAAAGAAGAAGGCGAAAGGGTATGAGGGTCCTTGGTGCTGCCTATTGTGCTGAATCCCCTCTTAGTGAGACTTAACCTATAATGGATCTTTTTCTATTTCCATCCAAAATCTTCGGTCAAGATCTGAGATATTTCTTTCAATTTGGACGATGGAATTGATTTTTTTATGGGTATGTGGATATTAGAGAGGAATATCCCATTAATACGATGTAAAGTTTTTGAAGATGAGGAAAATGGTGTTAATTGGTCAGTCATGTCAACGGAATTTGAGAGTGAAAGATAATCCACTCCTACATTACTGGCCACACTGAAAAAATATACAAGGACCTCATGAGCTCTAGAAGCATCCAAGTTAGAAGCATAAGAAAAAAAACCAAGAGAAATAGAGAGAGGGTGAAGGATAGAGAGCCTTTTGAAGTCATACATCTCTATTTGTGGGAAGATTGACTTCCATCATAGTGATATTTTTCCAATTCCTTCTTACCGTTGTTTCAGTAACTTGCAGCATAATATAGAAGTTTGACAGTATAAATTTCTCACGAAAGACGGCTTTGATTATATTGGTTAATTATGGATTGGAATCAAACCTTCGATATTTTTAACTAAAGAAATACTAACAGATGACAGTGATTAACATGATAATCTATTTATCAAGTATACTGCAGTAGAGAAGGCATGATCCCATAAAGTTCTAAATAAAGGCACGTAATATTAGAACAAGATTGGTATCAACTATACAATCTCTCTATCAACAACTCCAGTCTGCTGAGGATTAGATCTAATCAATTCCTAGTAACCATATATTTTGTGCCTGCAAAAAAAGGAAACTGAGATAATTGCAATGGCACGGTCTCACATAGAATACCATCAGACGAATGGTTGCAAATTCAGTGCTCATCATCATGCAATTTCTGCCTTCCATTTCCAGATAAGTCTCGAACATTTAAATTCCTTGAAACTCCAGATTACATAGCACAGCAAATATTCAAAAAGTACAACCAAGCCGCACAGGGGAGTAGAAACAGAAAAATATTAGAAGCTAAAAACACCGAAATGCCAAAAGGACAAATATCAAAACCGGCATGGATTCAAATACATCAGGAAACAACTTCTAAGTGCAGAGGATATGGTAGCTGTTCAAACTACTGGTGTTCCTGTCCTTGCTCCAGCGCCTCACCTTGCCATGCCCAGACGATATCCTTGAGAGCCGGTCTGATGTTCTGCCTCCACAGCTTCTGATACTCGTTGGTGTCACCGTTTGACAGCTTCAACTCAACCAAATGTAAGGAAGAAGTGAATTCACATATCTCGGCATCGATCACTAAGGCACCCTTTCTACTTCCTCTTGATCCCTCTATCTTCATCAGACCACCATCCTTCTTTGTCACCTTCAACTTCAGTTTCTTTGCCATGTCTTCTAGTGAAGATATAATTTGTGAGGCGGTTTGCTTGGATGTGAACCTTGCCTCTTTCTTGTGTTCAGTCTCCTCGAACAAACCAGAAAGATCAAATCCTGACGACAGCGAGATAATATCAAACGCATTCAAGTGAGTGAGCTTCGCCAACTCGGGCTTCCCATCTAGTGTGTTATCATCAGGCGAATCAAGAACTGCATTAGAATCGATTGTGGTACCTTCTTTAGTTCCACTCCCATTCTTCCTAAGCTTACCATCAAATCCCCTTCTAAACCAAGGATTATCCATGATCTTTGCAATGGAAATTCTGGTGTTTGGATTAGGATCTAAGATTTTTGACAAAAGCCTGCGAACCTCAGATGGGAACCAATTCGGGCATTTGAACTCCCCTTTCCCGATTTTCTTGTACAACTCCATCAGATTTGAATCATGGAAGGGAAGATACCCTGCCAGAAGAACAAATAAGATGACCCCGCATGACCATATGTCAGCTTTAGCACCATCATATCCTTTTCTGTTAATTACTTCAGGGGCTACATAAGCTGGAGTTCCACAAGTTGTGTGCAGTAACCCATCTTGTCTCCTTGATTCAGCAAAAGCACTCAGACCAAAATCGGATATCTTCAGATCTCCATTTTCATCCAATAAAAGATTTTCTGGCTTCAAATCACGGTGGTAGATACCTCTATTGTGGCAATAGTCCACTGAACTGATCAACTGCTGAAAATACTTCCGTGCAACATCTTCTTTGAGTCTACCTTTCGAAACTTTATTAAACAACTCACCACCCTTGACATACTCCATAACAAAATAAATTTTAGTCTTGGTAGCCATGACCTCATACAGCTGTACAATGTTTGCATGACTGATTATTCGCATTACTGAGATCTCACGCTTGATCTGATTCATCAGCCCAACCTTCAACACCTTCTCCTTATCAATCACCTTTATCGCGACAACATCTCCAGTAATAATATTCTTGCCATGGCACACCTTCACAAAAGTTCCTTGCCCCAATACTCTCCCCAATTCATACTTCTGTAGCAAGATGCTTCTATTATTGTCCATCATATGTATTGCTGGCTATAAATTTGCTATTATTCTACAAGATGTGCAAAAGCACAGATGAAGCTAACTGATGACTTCACCCGTCTTCACAGCAATCATAATTTAACACGACAATATTAGTTGAACCACTGGCTCCATAAAGTACTTGTGCGCAAGGCACGAAGTGATCTTGAGTTCTGGATATAATATCATCAAGTATTGCGAAAGGTGGTTCTGGCAGAGCTATAATCTCATCTAAGTGAGCAGAGGAGTTCCTAGCATGTAAACACATCTTTCTGCATTCCTTGTTGCTCGATATCCAGTGACTGCCTTTGTAAAATTGAAAAATACACAAAAATCTGAAAGGAAAAAACCAAGGTAATGAATTAGCATCTGCAATTGCGTGTACAAGAAGTCTGACTTAATCAGAAAGAAAAGGAATCTGATTCCAATGTAACGCTCAAGACAAATGAAACCCACAGGTATGTGCATAAAAAGGAATTATACGTGGTATATGGCTACCAAAACAGATCCAGATATTAACAATACATAAAGAGCAAGCCAACGAAATGATAATTTTTTATTGAAAAATAAATCCCACTTGAAAAGAGAGACAAAGAAATATAAGGAAAAAGGCACCAAACGTTATATGGTTAGGCAGCTATTCAAAACCATGATTATGATACAGCGAGGATGGTCCACTATACGTGGTCCATTTGTCATGCACTCTTTTCCTTTCTGATTGGAAACTTATTTCTTAGCCAGTAGAGCACCAAAAAATATTGATCAACTTATTGGAGGGAAAAAAAGTAAGAAATGGCTTCAAATTTTAAATTATAAACTCTAATTGAATTCTTTAAGAAATTGCTTGAATTTTAAAATCACAAACTCCAAAGGTTTTTTTTTTCAAATCCTAGATTTGCACCTACCATTCTGAAGATAAAAGAATCTGAAGAACGAGAGTTAAACAATCATCACAAATCAAACATCATTAACATCATCAGAGGGTCATCCATGGAAAAGTGAGATAAATCTACATTATGAACGCTTTATGCTTCTATCTAAATTTGAAAAACTAGATTCCTAATGAGAATGCAGATCTAAACAAACAAATCGTTGTTAGTTAAACCATTTCAAAGGAAAATTTTCTACAGAATCTGCAAGGAGTTAGACCACATACACAAAAATCGATATAGGTAATCAGGTCACGAATTACTGATCTTGATCTTCATGAATCAAGACAGGGAAGAAGCAACAACCGTAGTAATAACACGCCAATAGTGGCAATAAAAATTTCATCTTTTGCTAAGATTTCAGATATTCCCCACAGGTTGTGCAGATTCTAGCCTTGTAAGGCATAGCAATTGGAGGGTGGTGGTAGCTAAACGAGTAAACATTTGAAGGAAGATATTGGGGTTTTTAAAACATCAAATCTTCCTATGGAATCCCCATTCAAGTCCCTCAAAAATGCTGCCAAAGGCCCGATTTTTAACAGAATAAGAAAATCACGGCAATAGGAAACCCTAAACGAATTGCCCACAATTTTCACACATGGAAGGAGAGGCTTTTCACCCAGAAAGACGCAAATTTACAAACACAAAAACAGCAGATGTTCGCATCCAATACCTAACAAAAAAGAAGGAAAGAAACTGCAAGTCTGCAAAAGAGAAAAAACCCGTGTATTTCGTTGCCACAAAGTTGCCACAAAGTCTAGGAGAATGTTCATCAAAAGGATGCGATCGTATGAAGGAGAGGAAGAGTACCACTTGAAGAGCGGGGGAGAGATCCGGCGAGATCCAGAAGAGAGAGGGCAGTGGAGAGAGAGGAAGAGACGGGAGCTTTGTTTCCGCTTCGAGTGTGTGGTTTGTTAGTACTATAAGAAGTAAGAACGGGTGCGACCGAATTGTATTGCTATAATTAGATGTAGGAAGAGACGGTGATCCCTCTCCTCTCTTTCCTCTCTCCAACGTATAAAATAGTGTAAATTACAATTTGGGTCCCTATCTATGAGTCCGATTCCAGAATGGGTCCCGATCTTTAAATTGTAACGATTCGGGTCTCAGGACCATTTAAGAAATGAAAATTTTGAGGTTCATGACGAATATGTCCTTGTTGGGAAGAGAATGAGAGTTGGGTTCCAACTTTTGAACAAGGGCATACTCGTCATTATCATCAAAAAGTTCCTTACATTAATGGTCCTGGGATCCGAATCGTTACAATTTAAAGATCAAGACCCATTCTGAGATCGAACCCATAGATAAGGACCCAAATTGTAATTTACCCTATAAAATAATGCCACTAATCTGCCCTCGTTTTTGTCGATCCTCCCAATTTACATATTTGGCCCCGTCGGGATCACGCTGACGGCGGGCGTTTCACCGTCAGTCCCGGTGCCAGATTTGGTAGAGGGGTCAAATTTGTCCAGCTAGAAATATATTTTAAATCCAATCAATAAAGAGGTCGCCAACTTGGCAAGCATTTCTTTGGAAATTTTATACTTTTTGTCCTGCGCTATTGCAATAACAACTCCTGACCTTTTCAATTACACATGTGCTCTCATATTCTTAAAAAATTTACAGTATCACACTTCCATTGGTATAATGCAAGAGATAGTAGGGCAAACTGTGAAATCCCTACACCTTTATTTTCTATAACACTTAAACGCCTAACCTTTTTTGATGTTATTGTAAAATTCCTGGCTTTAGTCCTCATACTATTTTCGTGGAACATTGGCATTGACAACCTTTTTTGTTTGAGGATAAATGGATCTTTTTATAACATGTCAAATGTTTAAGTCGAAGTTGTCAAGTAATAATCCATCCCTCATACTTTGTGAATATTAATTGTGTGATTATATTTGATATAAGACACAATGCCCTGCCAATCTTACAAATTCCGCAATAATAAAATGATATTAAAGTGAAATTTGTTCTTAAAGTACATACGTGTAATTATAAAAAAGTTGAAGGCATACATATCCAAAAAAATTCAAAAGAAAATATATGTAGACCCACCCTTTTATGAACCATAATTTACTATATACGTTATATTATTAATAAGTGTAGAAATCATATGCAGAGTGTCCGTGAAGCATGTCAATTGTCTTTTGCGTCACATAGTATTTGTATTCCATTTGAAAATGAAAGGTAAATTTTAAATTGAAAATGATATCGTCGTGGAGGTGTCATGAGGTATTTTGCTATTTTTTATTTTTATGCGACAGGATTAAGGTCGCATTTGTTTGTTAGGAATATAAGAGGGAATGGAATCCTCATTTCTTCACTATTTCTACTCCTATGTTTATTGCAGCGTAATAAGATAGGAATGACGATTACAATGAAATCCCATTTCATTATATATGGGAATCATCGTTCCTCAGCAACTTTTTAGGATTCACGATTCATTCCTTCGAGATTTACTTTGACATTCACATAAGGCAATATATACTTCTTCAACCTTTCTTAAATTCCTCCAGTATAGATATAAACTATCCCCCTAAAGATGCACATATTCAGATATGAATATAACAAAGTTGTATATTAGCAATTACATTATCCATTTTAAAGTATAAATATAGATACATGTACGAATGCAAATATATGCATATATCAAAGTGACATCCATATCTATATTTATTAGGTATACGAATGTCAATAGTGAATATAGATATAAATTAGAAAATGTTGCATTTGTATCCTTTTGCATATTAAAATCAGTCAAAGGTATGCCAAATGAAAGAACAACAAAAAATATAATGGCAACAAATCTTGTTATAAATAAATCTATATCTAGGTTTGCATATTAAAATACGAAAATGCATATTAGATACATGTGTTGTTTGCTCAGATCGAGGTTCCTAACGTCCGATCTTGGAGGACATGCGGCGTCCGACAAGTTGGATGCGACAATCGTTGTATCGGTCATTCTCACCGTACTCAGAACCCAATCGATGTGTACAGACAAACAATCAACCCATAGGACAAATAAACAATGAATCAAAGTGGAATGGAATTTATTATATCCTACAATAAATGTATATAGCAAGCACGTGTAGGGATCGAAGCACAGAAACCAACGAGGATAGATATAAAAAATGACAATCAAAACAAACTATCAACAAATGTTTTATGTTTTTTATAGGGGTTTTTTTAAATTTTTTTCAGTTTTTATTTATATTTAATTTTTATGGATTTTTAGTGTTTATATATTTTTATATGTTTGAATTTTTATTTTTTATTCTATTTTTAATTTCTTTTGTTTTAAAGATATAATAAGTGTATATGTATATATACTAATATGTATAATATAAATACTATGTAGGATATATACATAATAAATATATAAAATATATAAAATACAACTAAGTACAATACCTTTTCTTTTTTTAGGGTTTTTTTAAATATATAAAGTATTTATAAGTAATAATACTAATTATAAGTAATATTACTCATATATACTATACAGGGTTTTAAATTTATAAATATAGTTATATATATTCAAAATTTATAAAATAAAATATCTTTGTATTTTTAGTATTTTTATCTATTTTTGTGATTTTTCTTGTAATTTTCCTTATTTATTATGGATTTTAAGTGATTAAATATAGAAAAATAGGTAATATAATAATAGGTTGAATTGTTTTGGGATTTAAAAATAGATGATAACTTCGAAGATTCTCAAAACTCTTTTTAATTTATAATATATGATTACATAAAATAAGAAATAGAAATAAATATTTTTTGGATTTTTTATATAAGTTTTATTGATTTTTATAAGGTTTTTGGGGGGTTTCAATTTTAAAGTTTTTCTTTTGATTTTTTGGATTTTTGTCTCTAGGTAGTTTAGATAATAATATACTATTAATAGTTTTTAGAATTTTTGGTGATATTTTTATATTTTTTAAGAATTTTTAAGTCAACGTAGGAAATAAAGATAATAATTTCGATTTTTAGAAAATAGGAAAATAAATTAAAATACCTTGGGAAAAATATTGGTATAAATATAGTCTCAAGGTATTTATAGGATTTTTCCCTTAATTTTTAAGCAGTCTGCTATTTTTAACAAAAAGGAAACTTTAAAATAAAGATAAATGATGGCAAAGACTATATAGCAATTTCTAGGAAGTTGAGGGCCCTAAAATTAACAAATAAAAGAAGTCTAGGGGTCCCAAGGCAATTATCCTATGTATTAAACAAATAAAAGAAACTAACAAGGACTAGATTGTAAACTTTAAGGATTCTACTAATAAAAAATTCTCAAAAATGTTACACTTGTTTTTCGAAATGGGGACTAAACAATAACACCAAACCTAGGGGTCCACGCAAAATTCCCGTCCCCTAATGCATACAGGCACATGACGTGATGTGGAATGAATTAAAAAGCAAATAAACTAAGTGTTGAAGGATTAATTGCAAATATTACAAGTTTTTTACAATGCAAATAAAAGGTTCTAAAATTAAATGATAAATACAAAAAGGTAGAGGAGTGTGCGGTACAATTTTCCCCTTATGTGTGCTGGTTGATGGTGGAGATGCCTTCACTTAACCATGTGGCACATCCAAAGCACACGATCACGCTTCACAAAGGAATGATTGAGATTAGATCTCATCCAAGAGATCGGATGGCGGAGTGGAGCTTCATCCAACGACAACTGCATCACCTACCAGTTGATCGGATGGTTATGGAGTGCCCTAGAAGAACAAAGAAGAATGGTTGAACTGGATCGCTTTGATCGGACGAATCTCGCGACTCGGGCAACCTAAGAAGCTCGCATGCGGCTCAAAATGGAGTTGGGGCTCCTCCTCTCCTGGTGATGTCTTCAAAATGGTCCAGAACCCATAGATGGTGTCATGGCATTGCGTGAAGCTCATGCGACTTGGGACACCTTCAGATGCTATAAAATTGCCTCAAACGATGATAAAAACTCCCAAGACCTGTAGGGTTATCTAAGGAAAAGAAAAATGATGGGCCTAGGGGTGTTTTAAGGCTAAAATGAGAGAGGATGCGTCGGGGCAGCGCTCTCCGATGAACTATAATTAGCATATATTTTTTATAAATTCAGGGGGTATGAAGGGGTGATGGATATGCAGAAGTTTAAGGCGAAGGAGATAAGGTCGTCAGTGAAGTGTCACAGTGGTTGGGACAGGAGGAACGAGGCCAAAGCCTAGAGATCCATTGAACTTCGATTTTTGGTTTTTTTGGGTAGAATCAACAATATTAAATGAATTAAAAGACAAAAATAACTTGTTGTTATTCTTGAGAATCGAAAAGATAAGAGAAACATGAGCACACCAGCATGGAGCGACTAGGAGCAGAACCACCTGGACCTTCCACTCCAACGATGGTGAATCGCGCTCCTCCACCTTCTTCTCTGCTCCTGAGCTCCAGGAGATACTCCCACTATCACTGGGGATGCTCCAGATGGGGTGAACATGGGATGATGTTGGGTAGAACAGATGGAAAATTCAAAAAATGGGCAGAGGTGAAATGATATATAAACTGTTTGGAAGCCCTCCTCCGCCTAAGATTTGTAATTGATTCGAGGGTTGATTATTGCGGTGTAATCACTAGAAGAGATCGTGCAGAGAAGAGAGTTGATTCCTAACACAAAAATCGATTAAAAAGGGGGGAATATCTAAATAGACCAGTCTATAGTGGGGTGGGGTAGTTGACCGAGGTCAGCCATCCTTGCCTATCCTCGCCTCCTGATTGGGCCACATCACCCGCTAGGCAATAAAATAAAATAAAAAGAAAAGAAAATGTGAAATAAAATAGTAAATGATTTTACTGAATTTTTATTAAAACATAAAAATTATTTCTTATTTTATGTAATATTTTATTATGATTTAATTTATTTTTACAAAGTTGATTATTACATGTTAATATTAAATGTATATACATAGGTATATTTACTTTATTTGCATCATTTTATTTTTATTTTGTATTTTACATTTTATTTTTTGTATACATAAGTTTTATATTTATAATTTATTTAATTACACATTTACATATTTTTACTTTATTTTTCTGAATTTAGTTATTAACAAATATATATATATATATATTATATAAGTATTTTATAGGTATAATTTACCTATATGTTAAAGTACATTATTTATTTTTAACATAATTTTAATGGTTTTGTTTTGGTTTTAGCATTAAAGGTATTTTAATTAATATTTACAAATATATAAAAATATAAAGAAGCTAAAAATATCAAGAGTAAATATATTGATTATTATATACATGTATATTGCACAATGAGGGTCCAAAAGTCAATTTTTGCATCTTAACTTCAAATTAGATGAAACCACCTTCATTAAATATATAATTTAATTTTATGAAGAATAAAGGTGAGTTTGGTAAATTTTGAGTCAGTATGGATAAGATATAGGTCTATAAAGTTTTCTATGCAGTTTTTTTCTTTATGTCCCGAGCATACTGTACATTAGTTTTGAATGAAATAAATTTTGTATTTTTTGTATTTTTTATGTGCAATATTCATGTTGAGAATTTGTTGATTTTAGATGTAATAATAAGAAAATAAATAGGTCCCAAAAGCCTATTATTGATTAATAAAAATTATGGTTTGTGTGCTATTCTTTGTATAATTTTGCTGCATTATCTCCCCCTACTTTATTTCTTGTCGAGCAAGTCATCATGATGACCGGGTCTCGGAATATAGGGACACTCAGTGTCTTTGACACTTCACTCTTTTATTTTGTTCATCCTTTTTAATTTTATCATTAAATACTTGTATTTATGCTATATTCCTTTATTTTTTATTTTATCATTATATACTTGTATTTATGCTATAGTCTTTTATTTTTTGATTTTATCATTAAATACTTGTATTTATGCTATAGTCCTTTATTTTTTATTTTATCATTAAATACTTATATTTATGCTATATTTATGTGACAAATAATGAATGTTAATTTATTCAAATTAATGTTATATACATGCATTTAGCTAGGGATTTAAAGCTAAAATGAAAGAATAAAGGTGATGAAATGGATATTTATCAACATGTATTAATGAGCTTCAAGTGATATATGTATTAGTATTCATTTTAAATAGATATTGTGTGTGTGCATGTGTATGGGTTGATATTACCTAAAAAAGCCGAGTGATGTTTATAAAGAATGTGTGTAATTGTGCAACACTCACTCAACCCTTAACTTAATCAGATTTTTTTCTTTCTTATTTGGTAAGTGTATCTATTGATAAGGCTTTTTCAGGTTTTAATTATTCAATGGAAAAATTCTTCACAAGGTGTGGTCATCGCAACCTAAAGAAGACTTAAACAAAATTATTTTATTTTTCTCAAGCAGAAATAAATCAAAGAAATGTAAAAAAGAGAAGAATTATTATTTATTTACTAGTATAGTGTACAGGATAGAACTCAGGGAGGTTACAAATCCAAAGGCTTATTTAATTAATGAAAAATAAAGAATAAAAGAGATTTTTTTCTACTTTTAGTGTTTTTATGGGTTTTTATCTTTTTATTATTTTATGAATTTTTAATTTTGTAAAACTTTTTTATGTCTCCCGATATTGATTTTCTAATGATGTTTACTTTTATAAAAAAAATATTTTAAATTTTCAAAATAAAACAAATAAAAGAATAAATGATATTTAGATTATTTTATGATTTTCAAAACATAAAAAAATAAGAAATAAAAAAACAGAAAATCATTGAATTATTTTTGGATTCTTAAAAAACAAAATAAACTTAAAAATAATAAAAATATAAGCAAATAGGAAGAAGAATTTTTTAAGCTTTATTAAAAGCTATTTTAAATTTTTTAGATTTTATAGTGAATTAATATAATATTTAGTATTTTTTGTATTTTTCTATTTATTGGTTTTTATAAAGAATTTCAAAACAAAATTTATACAAAAATTAAAACAAAACACAACATATAATCTGGATTTTTTGGAAATTTTCAAACTATTTTTTAAATTTTTATTAATTATTTATTGTAAATAGGGTAAAATCTAAATATTTTTGAATTATTAAAAATAATAAAACCAATTATTTTACTAAACAAAAATTAGGGGTAAAAGAAATTATTATCATGTAATTAAGAAATTTTTTCAGATTTTTTCAATATGATTAACTAATTATCAAGCATACTTACTAATCAGTTATTTAATCTTCAGCACAAGGAATGGATTGCAAAGAAAAAATAATTGGAGGACTTAAGCAATAACAACATAAAGAAATAGATTAGCGAATGTGAAATTTTCCAACCAAAAAGCATGTGCCAGCGCACATGAGTCGCGTTGGCATAAACTTTTATTTGATTGTTTTATTTCCAAGGGTCTAACAATAATAACAAAGCACGTTGCGCAATGATGAGCCAAAAAACTTCGATCAATCCGGATCAGATAAAAATAATCACTCTCGGGTCGTTGCGACCCGGATCGATAGAGATATCAGCTCAACAAGAAAAAGAAGGAACATACCACCAATCAAGCAGATAAAACAATGGAAATCAAATAGTGGCCCTGGCTATGAGATTAGCCTGGTGTAGCACCCAAGGTCGGACTCAAGGAGCACGAGTTGGCCTCGCGGCCTACAATGTAGTCTAAAAAGAGAAAAAATAAAACAAATATTTGTTGGTGGTTTTTAATAATTTTATATTTTTTTGGATTTTTAATTATGAAGAAAAATAATAAAAAGGCAACTACAAGCACATTCAACCAATTATTTAAATGTTAAAAAATGGTCCAAAAATTCAAATAAAAATATTTTTATGTTTTATATGTTTTTTACTGTTTTTGGTGAATTTGAATTTTATAATTTTTATAGAATTTTCTAAAAATAAAAGAAGGTAGAAATAAAGGCAAACTGTCCAGTCAGGCTTGGAGGACCAAATTAAAATGCAAAATGGTCCTGGAAGAGCCTGTAGGTATTTTTATTGGAAAATAGAAACAAAGAGAAAAATTCAGGAAAAGAGTTTATTAATTTTTGAATTTTCTAAATTTTTTTAGAATTTTTATGATTTTTTTAAAGGTTTTTCAATTTTTAAGTTTTTTATATCTCCAAAAATAACCAAATTTACATAGAAAATCAAACAAGCAAAAACAAGCAAAACTTATTTTTTTTAGAATTTGTAAAAGGTTTTAATACTTTTTTAGGAATTTTTAATCTGGACAGAGGCAAAAATGGGTGTTTTTAAATTTTTAAAAATACTAAAAAGACACAAAAATGTACCCAAAAATTGGTGAAAATTTTACACAGTGGCAGGAGCCACGTATCTAATTTTCACACGATTTGGGTTAAATTTGATATTTTATTTAAATCAAAAACACACACAGTGCACATGGACCTATTCGCAATAAAAACTAAGTCCTGGGGCTGAAAAGTAACAAGCTCAGAAACTGGGGGTCCTCGTGCAATTTCTCCAAGTTCCCACGCGCGCTGCACATAGTCTGGGCACAGAGGGACCTGAATGCAATAAAAATTAGTTCCAAGGGCTTATTAGCAACAGGTGCTAAAAGCCCAGGGGACATGTTGCAAATAACCCAGAGTATTCAACACATGTCAAATAAAAGTGCTCACAGGGGTGATGAATTTGTGATTCATCACTCTAAAAGTTGAAAATAGAGTCTTGTTCCCGAGTAAATAGATGCATATTTCCCTTTATATTGTAAAATTAGCATTCATGCATGCATTGATAACATCTGCATTTTAGCATTCATAATTGCATAAATAAGAAGCCAATTTCATTTGTAAATATTCACTTTTATATTAGATAAAATACCTTATTTGTATATATTTTATACTAACTCCAAAGCCAATAAAACCAACTCTAATATGTATATATGACTAACACTAATCAAAGAAAATATCAAAAAAATACTAACTTGTAAAATCACCTAATAAAACTCCAACCCAAGTTTGAAGACCTTAGACCTTAAAACGCACATATCTCTCTCATACGACCTCCGAATTAGGTCTACTCACTTTTAAAGTAATATACATTTCAAGACCTTCGAAACAAGACCAATTTCATTCAAATCAGAGCTCGTATGCAAAACTTGGGTTTTGGGCCCCTTTTGTACATTGTACATAATGACCGTTTTGCCCCTGTATTTTACCACTTTATTTTCTTAATTATTAAAAATCCAAAAAAATTAGATTAAGTTGTAAATATTCTTCTCATATTTTCTTTATTTTTATTTTGATTTTTCTCTTAATTAAAAATGATAAAAAAAATTGCAAAATATAAAATGCGGTATTTTATACCTATAAGGTACCGCCAAAAATATGCTTTTGTACAGATGATCTCCTTTGATTTTCGACCCTTCACGAAAGTTGTAGATCTCATCGAGACGAGCAACTTTCGTGTTGACGACTTTTTAATTTAAGCTTTTTTATTATGTCTTTTTGATTTTTCTTTCCCTTTAACTTTGGATTTTTCTGGGAGCGACACGTGGTGGCTCCAGAAGCCGCCATGTGTCAACTCCTTGGTTTTTGCTTTTTATTAAATAAATGCCACATGGCCGCATCCTAGCGTGCCAAGTGGCATCCTCTCTCTCCTCTCTACCAATTCCTCCCCACTCTCCCTTAACTTAAGGGAGAGGCCATCCTTCGACACCTCTCATTTCATCCCATCTCCCCCACCTTCTCCATCTCTCCCACTCTCTCCATGGCCTCTCCAACCTCCACCTCCTCCTCTTTATAATCTCCTCTACTCCCACATTCACCCCCATCCGCCATCTTCACAGTGAGGGAGAGGAGAGCTCCATTCCTTCTTTGGTGACAGCAAGGGAGAGAGTGCCAACAGTGAGCGACGACCCTGCTCCTCTAGGCGAGATCCGGTGGCCCTCCGTCCACCGCCGCAGCTGCAAACCGCAGCTGCCCGAGCTCGAGCCTTGCCGACTCTTGAGCGACGACAGGAGAAGCCTCGTATTCTCCATCCCCAGGCATCCGTTCCATCTACTGGTAATCTCTTCTTCCTTATTCTTCTTCATCTTCATTTCTCTTCATTCTCTCTCTCCTCAATTTCATCATCGTCTGTCCATCAAAATGCCAAACAAAATGCACTTCAACGATAAATCATACGTTGCGATCGCAACCGTGATTTTTATTAATTTTTTGGAAGCATTTTCATCAATCGATTAATGGCTCATTTTTCTCTGCTAAACAAATGCATGAGAATCCCCTGTTTGTAACAAGGGCTTCTCTGAACCCCCAGTGACTCCTTCCTCCCACCACTTCACCACTCCACGCACGCACTAGTTTGCAACCCCTCTATTGCAGGTACTCGTCAACGGCCATCGACCATCAACGCCATCCACTCGTGGGGCGCCCCCACGTCCACCTCCGCCCCCTCGGACGCTGCCCCTCCACGCCACTCAGGCACGCCGCCCACCTTCTCTGCCGCGCGGCTCGTCGGAGCTTCACGCCCACGCGTCAGCCCCGCCAGTGAGCCCATCTGCCACGCCCCCGACTCCCCTCGCGTACACGTGCGTTGCCCACCGCGCGTGCACAACTACCTCCGTCACGCACCTCGCAGCTGCTAGCCCCCCCCCCCCCCCCAAGAACCAACCGCGCGGCCCACGCCGCCGACGTCGCCGCCATCTCCTCGCCACACCTCCCTGACAGTTGCCAGCGGCCACCTCTCCCTCGACGCCGCCGACCACCTCCTCCTCCAAGCTCCATCGGCCACCTTCAAGACCTCCCCTATTTCATCTACAAAACAGAGGAGTTCTATCGCACAATAAACAATTGGGAATTTGCAAAGGGGACACTTGCACCCCTTTGCAAGTTCTTAAAAAAATTTCAAGTTTCTTCTTATTGCATGTAAGTCCCTGTGCTTCATTTGAGTTTCTTTTTGATTTTCTGTATTGCATTTATAACCTTGCATTTGCACGTTTATCTTATTGTCATTTTGCCATCTATTTTTAATTCCGAAAGTTGCATTGTTTAGTATAACTCTTGTTCTGCCATCTTAGCACTTATTTGTATTTTTCTGATTTGCAGAGTATTTATTGAAATTAATTTGGTGGAAAATTGCAATATTTTGCCCATTTTGATTGTCTAATTTATTGCGCATTATCTGCTCATCGAAAAATCTCCAAAAAATCGTAGTTGGTAGATCTAAGTTTATGCTACAACATATCCAAAATTCACATCATTTGCATGTGTAGTTTGTCATAGAAAAATTATTTAGTGAAAACCTTAATCGATTTTTAATTAATTAACCGTGAGGTGTTTTAAGGAAAATCAAGTTGATTTGGATAGATCTTAACTAGACCTATTTGGATTAATTTTATTTCTTAAAAATATCATCGTTTAGTAATTATTAAAATTGGTTTAGTCATTTTCACTAAAGTCTGCATATTTTATTATCCGTGCATCAAAAAATTATAAAAAATTAGGTTAGCTTAATTTCATCCCATTTCATAATCTGACCAAGTTTCATAATTTTTGGATTTAAGTTGATACCTTAACTGATTTAACCTCAACTTGGCTGGAGTTTTGCATGTGTCTGCATTGAAAATAAAAAAAGAACAAAAAAATTACTCCTCGTAAATCCAACACTCGAAAAATTTCGCTTAAATCTACCTAAGGAGATAGATGCCTCCCTGAATTCGACCTTGGACTTCACCAAGTAAAAAAATCTGCCGCTTGAAATTAACTTGATATTAAATTTAAGTGGTTTTTGATTAGCCTCTCGTATCCGACTGCAACGAATCACATTAATTAATTTGGACATTAGTTTGACCGAATTAACATAGGGTACCTGAACGGTTATCAAAATGGTGTCGTTGCCGGGGAGGCACGGCTTAGGTTAATTTGTAGCATATTTTTGAGTGTTTGATTTTCATCCCCGGGTAGTCTGACCCCCGGTTTTCTTGTAATTATTCTCTCTTTTATTTCTTTGCATTATTTTATTTTTGAGTCACTCTCTGACCTCACTCTTTTTCTGTGCGAGGAACGCAAGGAGTCTTGGACGCTTCGACGATCAAGAATTTTAATTGAGTGATTAGAGAGGCATTGTAAATTTTTATTTATTTTTCTTTTTCGCATCATTTCCAGCGGTTCCCGTTTGGGTTCTCGCGCGTGTAAATATAGTGGAAACTGTGTCCGGTGTGCTGTGTGGGTGAATGGTAATTTAGCTTGCACTAGCGGCTCCTCGAGCCACTCTAGGATTTGTTTGTGCTCGTAATCAATAGGACCACACATCACACATAAAAGACGCACCTAGACCGCAGGACTTAGTCAAATTAAACTGTTCTTCACGCTAATAGAACTGCCTGTCTAGGAGCGGTTTTTCATCGCTTGCATTTGCATGTAGAGTAAAGTTTTCAATTCTGTATTGCATCCTGCATCAAAAAGCGAAGGGATCACTGTAAGTATTCTCTACTCAGCATACGCATCATCGATTTCAACTTGCATCGGCTTTTCTCGATTTCCCCCTCTGATTTTCTCACTTAAATTAAAAAGGAAATTGGGATTGTCCGATAGGCGTGCTTTGTGGTGGATTAATTAAAGTGATAACTTAACTTAAAATCGGGACTGCTAACAGTATTGACCAAAAAAAGAATAAAAACTGAAAATTGTTTGTGAGAGACTAATCCCCGACCTTGTATTCAGGCTGAGTGAGGGTACCTGAGTGTGTGTGAACACCTAAGGTAGAGCCCAAAACCCCGTCTTCCATATCACGTTCTAACTGATCCTAGCAAATATCACAAGCCAGATAATTTCAGATTCTTTGACTAGTACCAAGTAGCCTCCACCTGTCTCAAGTAGATAGGGGCGAAATTGCGGTACTTTGCGACAAGCTGCCAGTAACCCCCCGGGGTGAAGTTCCGGCCTTGTCAGCCTCCGCCTGCTTGCAGGTAGATAGGGGCGTGGTCACTGAATCCATCGGCTTGGGATAGGAGAGAAGAAAGGAAGGAACGACGGTATCTTAGACGACAGGATAAACAGGGAAGACGCATCCGGCTCTGAGCCGACTTCCCTCTAGGCCGCGTAATCCTTGCTATTTTTGCTTGAATATCACACTTAAAAACTACAAGATAAATTGGACTCAACTTTGAGTCCTTCACTGTGTCGAGTATGAACCTAGGGTCTTGGATTGATCTTGTTGCTTGCTTCAGGTAGGAGTAAAATCCTATCTTCTTTTCGCTTCATCAAGATGAGTGATTGGGGAGATCTCGACGCGCTATTCACTGATCTGTCTATGAGTCCCCCAAGTAACTCGTCTTTCTCGGTCCGAGCGCACCTTGGACCACCAAGGACTCATGACCCTCTTGAGTCCTGGTTCGCTCATGCTCAGGGTGGTTACTCTCAAACCAACCCTTTTATCTCCTCCGAGATTGCCGAGGAAGACCATCGCCTCGGTAATCCCTTCCTTGATTTTCCCTCTAACACCGATATTATTTCCCAATCCCCAGACTTAGAGGACAAGATGCCGCCAAGGATGCCGCCAGATGAGGACCAGATGCGACAAATTCTTAGACGCCTCGCCGAAGCCGAACAAAAAAATGCAGATCTCACGGCGCGGATGGGACAGATCATAGTAGCTGAGGGGATCGACCGACCAATGGTCGACACCTACAACCCGGCGGAGAACGAGATCCAAAATTGGTTAGCACCTGCAGTTCCCGACCAGGCATTCGAGCTGAATCCCCACTTCCTTAGTTTGCTTCCGAAGTTCAACGGAAACCTCAGTGAAGAGCCATACACCTTCCTCCGTGACTTCGAACTAGTGTGCAACAATCTTAGCCATCCCAATGTTGGCCAAGATTATATCCGGCTGAAGGCCACCCCGTTTGCCTTAGGAGATAAGGCTGCTCATTGGTTGAAAAACTTAGGGGTGGTATGTACTACTTGGATGCAGTTCAAGGATCTTTTCTTGAAGAAGTTCTACCCTCTCAGTAGGACCAATCAGATGAGAACGAAGATAGACAGCTTTGCCCAAGGACCCAGTGAACCTTTCCATGAAGCTTGGGACAGGTTCAATGACTTAGTGCAGAAATGCCCGTGCCACGGCATTTCGAAGGCGATCTTAGTCCAGACCTTGTTCTGTGGTCTAACCCCGGAGATGCAGGGGTTAGTCAGTGCCGCCTGTGGAGGAAGCTATCTGAACAAGAACGAGCACGCTGTGTGGAAGATCCTAGAACAGATGGCGGAAACCGGCAGGTCACAGGCCACAAGGGCCTATCAGTTGTCTCCCTCAATCTTATCCAATGAGACAACTAGACGGACTGTTGCAGATCTGACTGAGGACCTCATCCCCAGCATGGGGATGATAGCCGACAAGCTTACCATGGTCGAGCAGATCCACAAGAGAGTCGCGGAGATGGAGTCTCTTTCGAGCCTTCCCAAGAAAGTGGAGGAACTCTCTGAAAAGGTAGCTAAGATCAAGCTACCCGCCCCTTCTGCACCACCCGTACCTGTACATTGAGTCCATCTTGTACAGGAACATGCACCGGGGTCTCAGAGCAGCTGGGATCAGACTTACACCCAGCAGAACCATCATGCACCCCCACAAGTGGAAACGGAATAGGAGGAGCCTCCGCCCGTATATGAGATCAACGGGCTTTGGTATAGCCGTGACCCGCTAGTCCGGCAAATCGAGATGGGGAAGGATCATGCACACCGCCCAACCCCAGTCTACCAAGAGACCAGGCCCGTCACCGTCCCGCGCTTCCAGTCCAGGCCAGAACAGGGGTACCAGCCGCAGCAGCGCACCTACCAGCAGGGGCCAGCACCGTCCCATCAGCAGCAGTATCGGCACGGCCAGCAGGGCCAGTACAGGACCGCATCCACTCAGCAGCCAGCCCAGCCCACCGAATTAGAGTCCCTCACCTTGGTGATCCAGACCCTGTCTGATAGGGTCCAACAGATGCAGAATGACTACCTGGACATGAGAACCGACATCAATCGGGTCTCTCGTGCCCAGGACCAACAAATGGCGCCAAGGACTCCAATTCCCGCACAGGTTCAGGCCAACCCAAACAGCGTACACCAGGGCCAGAACCGACCTCGAGATCAGGTATACTATTCAGATAATTATTTATCTGAACATGAGATCCTTTCATACGATAATGTTAATCATATGTCCCTCAGGAGCGGAAGGACCGTGACCATACCTGATCGGGCACGGGCGCAAAAGGAAGGAACCTCCGAAACTCTACCTGAGGAGAATTCGGAGGAAGAGGAGGAGGAGCACCACCACCACCGCCAGCGAAAGAAGAGGACATCTGAGTCCTCGAAGCATCAGTCCCGCAGTCGCGTAGAGTCAGACGGCACCGATGAAGAGCCCGCACCTCCATCTGAGGAGGATCGTCCAGAAGAAGCGGAAGAAGCATCACCGGTTTCGCCTAAGCATTTTTCTTTTTGTCAGAGTCCGAGTCAGAGTTTGTATCAAAGTCAGAGTCAGAGTCGTGTCAGAAACTCAGTTCCAGAAATTAATGAGAATATTTCAGTTCCAGAACCTGAGTTGGAGTCAATAATCCCTTTCCCCCGAGCTCTCAAATGTGGAAAGAAGAAAATGAAGAAAATCCAAAAAGATGACCCTGAGATGGCTGAATTTTGCAATAAACACATCAAGGTCACAATCCCTTTTGACAAGTTCGTGGAAATGACCCCTGCATTCCAAAAATACCTTAAGGTGAGATGCACACCTACTAGGGTTAGCAGGAAAACTAAAAGCCGTGTTGAGAAAC
The DNA here is from genome assembly GCA_037367405.1 of Ottelia alismoides. NCBI lineage: Eukaryota > Viridiplantae > Streptophyta > Magnoliopsida > Alismatales > Hydrocharitaceae > Ottelia > Ottelia alismoides. Next base: position 272,202 of record JAZKJV010005969.1, on the reverse strand, counting down.
ACGTTTTATCAGTAGCCACGACTTGTGCAATAAAGAACTCGTTTCCTCGGAAACGAAGAGACATGGGTGCACACTATGTAGTGAGTCATGTTGATGACATCGCATTTGCACGCACTCTCCTGGACAATGGTTCCTCGATCGACTTGATGCCCACAGCCCTCTATGAGCGGCTTAATCTCGGACCTCTTAGGAAATCTAGAGCTATTCTGCAGTTTGCTGACAAATCCACTAAGAGGTCTCAAGGAGAATTAAGGAACATTGTGATCAAAGTCGAGGGGCAAGAATACATGGTGGACTTCACTGTCCTGGATATGGAAACCCCTCGTAATTGGAGAGATTCCCAGATCATTTTAGGTAGGCCCTTCCTCAGAACAGCGGGGGCCTTATTTGATTATAAGAATGGGAAGATTCAGTTCCAAACTCCAGGCGGAGATGAGGAACTTGAAATGAAGCAGACAAGATGGCAGAGACCGGACTCCGAATCCAGCACCGAGTACTCTTCTATCGGAACAGACTGTGAGCATGTAGACGTAGTTGGGCCATGGAGACAGAACCCAGCCAGCACCGATGTGTCCATCTCCTTTGAAGATGATCCAGCGCATGAGTCAGTCTGCGAGATCCTCAAGAACGAGTACAGCTCTGAGCCTGCATCGCCCCACATCTTCGATGACGTAGAGGCCCAGTTGGGCCTGTCAGTCCTGACATCCTTAGGACAATCAGAAGATGAGGATGACGAGTCGGACGAGGCGTTTGCCGATTGCATGGAGACCTTTGATGATCCGACTCCAGAGCCTAGTTTGGTGGCAGCTATTACAGAACATGATCCGGCCACTTCCAACACCGAACCAGATCAGATTGAGCCAGACTTTCTAGACGATCACACTATTCCTGAGCTCAAACCTTTACCCACAACTCTGAAATATGCCTTCCTTGCGGGCCAAGACAAGAAATTTCCGGTCATTATCAGTTCGCAATTGACCGAGGAGCAGGAATCTCGCTTGCTAGAGATCCTGGAGAAGAACCGCAAGGCAATAGGCTGGAGCATTTCCGATCTCCACGGGATAAATCCCGCTCTGTGTTCGCACCATATTTACTTGGAGAACGAAGCCAAACCCTCTCGTGAATTCCAACGCCGGTTGAATCCATATTTACGAGAGGTCGTGAAAAAGGAGATAGAAAAATGGTGCGACGCGGGTTTCATTTACCCAATCTCCGACTCTAAGTGGGTGGCTCCAATCCATGTTGTCCCGAAAAAGTCGGGAATTCAGACGACCACCAACGAGGACAGAGAGGAGATTGTGACGAGAGTACCCACGTCGTGGCGCGTCTGTGTGGATTACAGATGCTTGAATGCCGCGACGAAGAAGGATCATTTCCCCCTACCGTTCATTGATCAGATCCTAAAAAGATTAGCGGGGAAAGAATTCTTCTGCTTCCTGGATGGGTTCTCGGGCTACAATCAAGTGGCCATAGCTCCGGAGGACCAGGAAAAGACCACGTTCACATGCCCCTTAGGTACCTATGCTTTCAGGCGCATGCCTTTTGGGCTATGCAATGCTCCAGGTACTTTTCAAAGGTGCATGATTGCTGTATTCGCCGAAATGGTCGGCGAATTGCTGGAAGTCTTCATGGACGACTTCTCGGTCCACGGCGATTCTTTTGATTACTGTCTTAGGAATCTGGACCGAGTCCTCAAAATATGTTGTGAGGTCAATCTGGTGCTCTCCTGGGAGAAAAGTCACTTCATGGTGACGGAGGGCATAGTGTTGGGGCATGTCATCTCCAAGAGAGGAATGGAGGTTGACCCTGCCAAGGTGGACGTGATCAGACGACTCCAGCCACCAACCAACATAAGGCAGTTGCGGTCGTTCCTCGGGCATGTCGGATTTTATCGAAGATTTATCAAGGATTTTTCTAAGATTGCCCGACCGCTAACTGAGCTTTTAGGCAAAGACACGGAGTTTATTGTAGATCACAAATGTCTTGAGGCCTTTAAGCTGTTACAAGGAATGATCATGAACGCACCCATCTTACAAGCCCCAGATTGGTCTCTACCTTTTGAGATCATGACGGACGCCTCAGATTATGCTGTTGGGGTTGTATTGGGACAAAGAAGAGATGGCATCCCGTTTGCAATTCACTACGCAAGCAAAGTGCTTGATTCTGCTCAACGTAACTATACAGTTACAGAAAAGGAAATGCTTGCGGTAGTGTTTGCCTTGGACAAATTCAGATCCCACTTAATCGGATCCAAGGTAACTGTGTTCACAGACCATACAGCACTACGATACTTGATGGAGAAGAAGGACGCAAAGGCGCGTCTTCTTCGGTGGATTTTACTTATCCAGGAATTTAATTTGGATATCCGTGATAAACCTGGAAAGAAGAACGTAGTGGCCGATCATCTTTCTCGTCTTGAAGATCTTAATACTTCCGAGGTTTTACCGATTCGAGACTCCTTCCCTGACGAGTCGATTTTTGTTATCGACTCACTCCCATGGTACGCCAATATCGTGAACTATCTTGTCTCCAAGAAAGTTCCTGAAGATTGGCCCAAGAGCCAAATCAACCGACTAAAGTCGGATGCTAGAAACTACCATTGGGAGGATCCGATCCTTTTCTTTGAAGGACCGGATTGTGTCTGGAGACGTTGTATTCCTCAGGAGGAATACCAGAGTATCCTTTCTTTATGCCATAGCTTAGAGGCAGGAGGACACCACTCCGGGAAGAGGACCGCATGGAATGTACTGCAGTGTGGCTTCTACTGGCCGACTCTGTTTCGCGATGCCACCGCCTTCGCGAAGTCGTGCCCAGTTTGCCAGAGAATGGGAGGAACCGTTGGTTCCAAGGATGAGATGCCAATGCAGCCGGTCATCATTTGTGATGTCTTTGACGCCTAGGGCATCGATTTCATGGGCCCATTCCCTGTCAGCCACGGGTTCGAATACATCCTCCTTGCGGTAGATTATCTGTCCAGATGGGTGGAGGCTATCCTGACCCGAGCCGCAGACAGCAGGACTGTCTGTAAATTCATCAGAGAAAACATAATCTCTAGGTTCGGGATCCCCAAAATGATGATATCAGACGGGGGTAGCCACTTTGTGAATCGGGAGGTGAAGAAACTCCTGAAGGACTACGGCATCGAACACTGTGTCGCGAGTCCTTACCACCCACAAACCAATGGTATGGCTGAGGTGTCGAATAGGGAGGTGAAAACCATATTGCAAAAGCTTGTCTGCCCGGACAGGAAGGACTGGTCTCAGATCTTAGATCAAGTCCTCAGGGCGTATAGAACGGCTTACAAGACACCGTTAGGCACCTCCCCATTCCGAATGGTATTCGGAAAGCCGTGCCATTTGCCCGCAGAGTTAGTGCACAAATCAGAATGGGCAATAAAGAAGGTCAACTGGAACACACACCTGGGTCAGAAACAGAGAGACATGGATCTGAATGAGCTTGTGGAAGTCAGAAATCGAGCATACGACAACAGTTTGGTGTACAAGGACAAGGTGAAGCGTTGGCATGATAGATATATCAGACGAAAGAACTTTGTTACTGGACAAAAGGTATGGTTGTTCAATGCTAGGCTGAAGATTTTCCAAGGCAAGTTAAAGTCTAAGTGGACGGGACCATTTGTCGTCCGTACGGTGCATGATAGTGGATGTGTCGAGATCTCGGATCTCGCAGATGACTCACCGACATTCCTAGTAAATGGGCAGCTGTTGAAGCACTTCGTTGAATCCAATGAACAGTTAGTCCATGTGGAGGAGATTGTATTCATGCGCGAGACAGATACAGCAGATACACCTCAAGCCGCGCATGAGACCTTGCAGCAGTGAACTCCAGCCGTCAGCAACATCTTGAAAGATTCACACCGACTCATCTGTACATACCATCAATCTTGTACATCCGATGCTTTGCCCCCGCGATTCTAGTAACCCATCCCCACATCATCGAACCATTATCTTGGACTATACTTAGGATGACCAGATCCTAAGTATAGGGGGGAGGGGTCACCTGAGTCGGTTCTTTGTACATTCTCCAGATCACATTGGTCCTCATACTCATTTCCTACCAATACTTAGGCTGACCTGAGCCTAAGTATAGGGGGGACCGATGCCCGCATTGATACTCAACCACTTTCCATCTTTCCCTCGTCCGCCCCATTTCTGATCTTCTTCTACACTTAGGCTGCCAGAGCCTAAGTATAGGGGGGCGAGACGACTTCTATACATTTTTGTTATTTTAGCTCTCCTACGCTTAGCCCGAGCTATGTCTTTTTAGTCGCTTTCGTGCTCTGAGGACATAGCACACGCTAAGTATAGGGGGGCGTGTATATATTACATATATACTTTACCCATATCTCGTACTTTCGCGTATTTTCGCGTATTTTTGTATATATTTTGCAATAATTATGGGTGGGTAAAAATTGAAAAAAAAAAATTTTGTATACTTGTATAATACTTGTAAAACTTTTGTAAAAATTAAAGAAATAAATTAATTAAAGTTTTGAATACTTGTATAATATGTATAATACTTGTATAAAAAGTTGTAAAACATACCTTTGTAAAATTTGTTGTAAAACAGGATCTATGTACAAATTGTATCAACTAAAAATCGTTATAAATAATAAAAAAAAAGATTGTTGTATACCAGAAAAATAAAACAAAAAGGCTTCTTATTTACTCTTGCATATTATCTTGCATTTTCAAAAAAAAAAATCTTGCATTTCATCTACAAAGCATGTCATCTGCACCTCATCTGCATATCTTGCATATGCAAAGTGAAAAGCTAGTGGGTTCTGAACCAGGTTATGAGTAGATATTGAGGATGGACTTGATTTGACCTTAATCCACCTAATTTCAGAGGAACCTTATAGGAACTGGAGTTAAGATTTCTCAGGTCAAGTGGCTTAATTCTTTGAGTCCGCAAGTCTATGTTCACATGTCATCTTGATTAGTCTAAGTAGAATATCTCGTGCATACGCATGATTCTTTTAGATAATGACCTAACTTGGACAAGCACTATGCACGTAGCTCTTCATTGATGAGGTGGTGAGGAGGTAGAATCCTTTAGCTTGGAGTAGCACACGGGTGGAAACATCCGTCCTCCTCTAGGGAGGGTAGTGCATCTCAACCTAGTCTGGTGGTGTTGACGTCTAAGGACGGGATGCTGTGGGTTGCAATAATGCTTCAAAAGAGGGATAGTCTACTGGCTCAAGAGGAAAAACTCCTGATGTACATGCTGCACCTTGTATATAGTTCCAAAAAAAAGAAGAAGAAAAAAAGGAAAAAATGCAAGAACTCCAAAAAAATCAGACAGGTCCAAGTGAAAAAAAATAAAACCTGTCGGAGTATGTATATTAGCAAAGAAAATGCAGCTGGATGACTTGGTTACACTGGTCAGGCATCTCGGGATAGGTAGCTACACTGGCTACCGTCCATTCTTTTCTCTACCCCCTCCTCTTGAGTTGGTCGCACTTGAACTTAGAAGGGAATACCCCGCTCCTCGAGGAAAGAGTTGCTGGACCGGGTTATTGAGTTACCTTGTTAGAGGAGGCTGTTTCTGAGCCATTTAGCCATTTCTGATGTGAAGAGTTACATTTCACTTACACAGTACAAGTAAGAATCATAGTCATCTGAAATTTGCGTTTGAGGATTTGTTCTGACCTGACTATTGAGGAGTCTTGAATAGAAGACTTGTGGAACTTAAAGTCTGTTTGGTCTTAAATTCAGATCCCAATAAGGTTCCTCCACACAATTAATCCAAAGGTCGAGTCAATCTCCATTTTCAACTTTTTTTCATGACCTTGGTATGGAACCCAAAATCATTTCACTCTTGCATTTCATTTTAGTTGCTCGGGGACCAGCAAGGTTTAAGTATAGGGGGTTGATGAATCTATGATTCATCACTCTAAAAGTTGAAAATAGAGTCTTGTTCCCGAGTAAATAGATGCATATTTCCCTTTATATTGTAAAATTAGCATTCATGCATGCATTGATAACATCTGCATTTTAGCATTCATAATTGCATAAATAAGAAGCCAATTTCATTTGTAAATATTCACTTGTATATTAGATAAAATACCTTATTTGTATATATTTTATACTAACTCCAAAGCCAATAAAACCAACTCTACTATGTATATATGACTAACCTAATCAAAGAAAATATCAAAAAAATACTAACTTGTAAAATCACCTAATAAAACTCCAACCCAAGTTTGAAGACCTTAGACCTTAAAACGCACATATCTCTCTCATACGACCTCCGAATTAGGTCTACTCACTTTTAAAGTAATATACATTTCAAGACCTTCGAAACAAGACTAATTTCATTCAAATCGGAGCTCGTATGCAAAACTTGGGTTTTGGGCCCCTTTTGTACATTGTACATAATGACCGTTTTGCCCCTGTATTTTACCACTTTATTTTCTTAATTATTAAAAATCCAAAAAAATTAGATTAAGTTGTAAATATTCTTCTCATATTTTCTTTATTTTTATTTTGATTTTTCTCTTAATTAAAAATGATAAAAAAATTGCAAAAGATAAAATGCGGTATTTTATACCTATAAGGTACCGCCAAAAATATGCTTTTGTACAGATGATCTCGTTTGATTTTCGACCCTTCACGAAAGTTGCAGATCTCATCGAGACGAGCAACTTTCGTGTTGACGACTTTTTAATTTAAGCTTTTTTATTATGTCTTTTTGATTTTTCTTTCCCTTTAACTTTGGATTTTTCTGGGAGCGACACGTGGTGGCTCCAGAAGCCGCCACATGTCAACTCCTTGGTTTTTGCTTTTTATTAAATAAATGCCACATGGCCGCATCCTAGCGCGCCAAGTGGCATCCTCTCTCTCCTCTCTACCAATTCCTCCCCACTCTCCCTTAACTTAAGGGAGAGGCCATCCCTCGACACCTCTCATTTCATCCCATCTCCCCCAGCTTCTCCATCTCTCCCACTCTCTCCATGGCCTCTCCAACCTCCACCTCCTCCTCTTTTTAATCTCCTCTACTCCCACATTCACCCCCATCCGCCATCTTCACAGTGAGGGAAAGGAGAGCTCCATTCCTTCTTTGGTGACAGCAAGGGAGAGAGTGCCAACAATGAGCGACGACCCTGCTCCTCTAGGCGAGATCCGGTGGCCCTCCGTCCACCACCGCAGCTGCAAACCGCAGCTGCCCAAGCTCGAGCCTTGCCGACTCTTGAGCGACGACAGGAGAAGCCTCGTATTCTCCATCCCCAGGCATCCGTTCCATCTACTGGTAATCTCTTCTTCCTTATTCTTCTTCATCTTCATTTCTCTTCATTCTCTCTCTCCTCAATTTCATCATCGTCTGTCCATCAAAATGCCAAACAAAATGCACTTCAACGGATAAATCATACGTTGCGATCGCAACCGTGATTTTTATTAATTTTTTGGAAGCATTTTCATCAATCGATTAATGTCTCATTTTTCTCTGCTACACAAATGCATGAGAATCCCCTGTTTGTAACAAGGGCTTCTCTGAACCCCCGGTGACTCCTTCCTCCCACCACTTCACCACTCCACGCACGCACTAGTTTGCAACCCCTCTATTGCAGGTACTCGTCAACGGCCATCGACCATCAACGCCATCCACTCGTGGGGCGCCCCCACGTCCACCTCCGCCCCCTCGGACGCTGCCCCTCCACGCCACTCAGGCACGCCGCCCACCTTCTCCGCCGCGCGGCTCGTCGGAGCTTCACGCCCTCGCGTCAGCCCCGCCAGCGAGCCCATCTGCCACGCCCCCGACTCCCCTCGCGTACACGCGCGCTGCCCACCGCGCGTGCACAGCCACCTCCGTCCCGCACCTCGCAGCTGCTAGCCGCGCCCCCCCCCCCCAAGCACCAACCACGCGGCCCACGCCGCCGACGTCGCCGCCATCTCCTCGCCGCACCTCCCTGACAGTTGCCAGCGGCCACCTCTCCCTCGACGCCGCCGACCACCTCCTCCTCCAAGCTCCATCGGCCACCTTCAAGACCTCCCATGTTTCATCTACAAAACAGAGGAGTTCTATCGCACAATAAACAATTGGGAATTTGCAAAGGGGACACTTGCACCCCTTTGCAAGTTCTTAAAAAAATTTCAAGTTTCTTCTTATTGCATGTAAGTCCCTGTGCTTCATTTGAGTTTCTTTTTGATTTTCTGTATTGCATTTATAACCTTGCATTTGCACGTTTATCTTATTGTCATTTTGCCATCTATTTTAAATTCCGAAAGTTGCATTGTTTAGTATAACTCTTGTTCTGCCATCTTAGCACTTATTTGTATTTTTCTGATTTGCAGAGTATTTATTGAAATTAATTTGGTGGAAAATTGCAATATTTTGCCCATTTTGATTGTCTAATTTATTGCGCATTATCTGCTCATCGAAAAATCTCCAAGAAATCGTAATTGGTAGATCTAAGTTTATGCTACAACATATCCAGAATTCACATCATTTGCATGTGTAGTTTGTCATAGAAAAATTATTTAGTGAAAACCTTAATCGATTTTTAATTACATAACCGTGAGGTGTTTTAAGGAAAATCAAGTTGATTTAAATAGATCTTAACTAGACCTATTTGGATTAATTTTATTTCTTAAAAATATCATCGTTTAGTAATTATTAAAATTGGTTTAGTCATTTTCACTAAAGTCTGCATATTTTATTATCCGTGTATCAGAAAATTATAAAAAATTAGGTTAGCTTAATTTCATCCCATTTCATAATCTGACCAAGTTTCATAATTTTTGGATTTAAGTTGATACCTTAACTGATTTAACCTCAACTTGGCTGGATTTTTGCATGTGTCTGCATTGAAAATAAAAAAAGAACAAAAAAATTACTCCTCGTAAATCCAACACTCGAAAAATTTCGCTTAAATCTACCTAAGGAGATAGATGCCTCCATGGGTTCGACCTTGGACTTCACCAAGTAAAAAAATCTGCCGCTTGAAATTAACTTGATATTAAATTTAAGTGGTTTTTGATTAGCCTCTCGTATCCGACTGCAACGAATCACATTAATTAATTTGGACATTAATTTGACCGAATTAACATAGGGTACCTGAACGGTTATCAAAATGGCGTCGTTGTCGGGGAGGCACGGCTTAGGTTAATTTGTAGCATATTTTTGAGTGTTTGATTTTCATCCCCGGGTAGTCTGACCCCCGGTTTTCTTGTAATTATTCTCTCTTTTATTTCTTTGCATTATTTTATTTTTGAGTCAGTCTCTGACCTACTCTTTTTCTGTGCGAGGAACGCAAGGAGTCTTGGACGCTTCGACGATCAAGAATTTTAATTGAGTGATTAGAGAGGCATTGTAAATTTTTATTTATTTTTCTTTTTCGCATCATTTCCAGCGGTTCCCGTTTGGGATCTCGCGCGTGTAAATATAGTGGAAACTGTGTCCCGTGTGCTGTGTGGGTGAATGGTAATTTAGCTTGCACTAGCGGCTCCTCGAGCCACTCTAGGATTTGTTTGTGCTCGTAATCAATAGGACCACACATCACACATAAAAGACGCACCTAGACCGCAGGACTTAGTCAAATTAAATTGTTCTTCACGCTAATAGAACTGCCTGTCTAGGAGCGGTTTTTCATCGCTTGCATTTGCATGTAGAGTAAAGTTTTCAATTCTGTATTGCATCCTGCATCAAAAAGCGAAGGGATCACTGTAAGTATTCTCTACTCAGCATACGCATCATCGATTTCAACTTGCATCGGCTTTTCTCGATTTCCCCCTCTGATTTTCTCACTTAAATTAAAAAGGAAATTGGGATTGTCCGATAGGCGTGCTTTGTGGTGGATTAATTAAAGTGATAACTTAACTTAAAATCGGGACTGCTAACAGTATTGACCAAAAAAAGAATAAAAACTGAAAATTGTTTGCAGGAGACTAATCCCCGACCTTGTATTCAGGCTGAGTGAGGGTACCTGAGTGTGTGTGAACTCCCTAAGGTAGAGCCCAAAACCCCGTCTTCCATATCACGTTCTAACTGATCCTAGCAAATATCACAAGCCGGATAATTTCAGATTCTTTGACTAGTACCAAGTAGCCTCCGCCTGTCTCAGGTAGATAGGGGCGAAATTGCGGTACTTTGCGACAAGCTGCCAGTAACCCCCCGGGGTGAAGTTCCGGCCTTGTCAGCCTCCGCCTGCTTGCAGGTAGATAGGGGCGTGGTCACTGAATCCATCGGCTTGGGATAGGAGCGAAGAAAGGAAGGAACGGCGGTATCTTAGACGACAGGATAAACAGGGAAGACGCATCCGGCTCTGAGCTGACTTCCCTCTAGGCCGCGTAATCCTTGCTATTTTTGCTTGAATATCACACTTAAAAACTACAAGATAAATTGGACTCAACTTTGAGTCCTTCACTGTGTCGAGTGTGAACCCAGGGTCTTGGATTGATCTTGTTGCTTGCTTCAGGTAGGAGTAAAATCCTATCTTCTTTTCGCTTCATCAAGATGAGTGATTGGGGAGATCTCGACGCGCTATTCACTGATCTCTCTATGAGTCCCCCAAGTAACTCGTCTTTCTCGGTCCGAGCGCACCTTGGACCACCAAGGACTCATGACCCTCTTGAGTCCTGGTTCGCTCATGCTCAGGGTGGTTACTCTCAAACCAACCCTTTTATCTCCTCCGAGATTGCCGAGGAAGACCATCGCCTCGGTAATCCCTTCCTTGATTTGCCCTCTAACACCGATATTATTTCCCAATCCCCAGACTTAGAGGACAAGATGCCGCCAAGGATGCCGCCAGATGAGGACCAGATGCGACAAATTCTTAGACGCCTCGCCGAAGCCGAACAGAAAAATGCAGATCTCACGGCGCGGATGGGACAGATCATAGTAGCTGAGGGGATCGACCGACCAATGGTCGACACCTACAACCCGACGGAGAACGAGATCCAAAATTGGTTAGCACCTGCAGTTCCCGACCAGGCATTCGAGCAGAAGCCCCACTTCCTTAGTCTGCTTCCGAAGTTCAACGGAAACCTCAGTGAAGAGCCATACACCTTCCTCCGTGACTTCGAACTAGTGTGCAACAATCTTAGCCATCCCAATGTTGGCCAAGATTATATCCGGCTGAAGGCCACCCCGTTTGCCTTAGGAGATAAGGCTGCTCATTGGTTGAAAAACTTAGGGGTGGTATGTACTACCTGGATGCAGTTCAAGGATCTTTTCTTGAAGAAGTTCTACCCTCTCAGTAGGACCAATCAGATGAGAACGAAGATAGCCAGCTTTGCCCAAGGACCCAGTGAACCTTTCCATGAAGCTTGGGACAGGTTCAATGACTTAGTGTAGAAATGCCCGTGCCACGACATTTCGAAGGCGATCTTAGTCCAGACCTTGTTCTGTGGTCTAACCCCGGAGATGCAGGGGTTAGTCAGTGCCGCCTGTGGAGGAAGCTATCTGAACAAGAACGAGCACGCTGTGTGGAAGATCCTAGAACAGATGGCGGAAACCAGCAGGTCACAGGCCACAAGGGCCTATCAGTTGTCTCCCTCAATCTTATCCAATGAGACAACTAGACGGACTGTTGCAGATCTGACTGAGGACCTCATCCCCAGCATGGGGATGATAGCCGACAAGCTTACCATGGTCGAGCAGATCCATAAGAGAGTCGCGGAGATGGAGTCTCTTTCGAGCCTTCCCAAGAAAGTGGAGGAACTCTCTGAAAAGGTAGCTAAGATCAAGCTACCCGCCCCTTCTGCACCACCCGTACCTGTACATCGAGTCCATCTTGTACAGGAACATGCACCGGGGTCTCAGAGCAGCTGGGATCAGACTTACACCCAGCAGAACCATCATGCACCCCCACAAGTGGAAACGGAATACGAGGAGCCTCCGCCCGTATATGAGATCAACGGGCTTTGGTAAAGCCGTGACCCGCTAGTCCGGCAAATCGAGATGGGGAAGGATCATGCACACCGCCCAACCCCAGTCTACCAAGAGACCAGGCCCGTCACCGTCCCGCGCTTCCAGTCCAGGCCAGAACAGGGGTACCAGCCGCAGCAGCGCACCTACCAGCAGGGGCCAGCACCGTCCCATCAGCAGCAGTATCGGCACGGCCAGCAGGGCCAGTACAGGACCGCATCCACTCAGCAGCCAGCCCAGCCCACCGAATTAGAGTCCCTCACCTTGGCGATCCAGACCCTGTCTGATAGGGTCCAACAGATGCAGAATGACTACATGGACATGAGAACCGACATCAATCGGGTCTCTCGTGCCCAGGACCAACAAATGGCGCCAAGGACTCCAATTCCCGCACAGGTTCAGGCCAACCCAAACAGCGTACACCAGGGCCAGAACCGACCTCGAGATCAGGTATACTATTCAGATAATTATTTATCTGAACATGAGATCCTTTCGTACGATAATGTTAATCATATGTCCCTCAGGAGCGGAAGGACCGTGACCATACCTGATCGGGCACGGGCGCAAAAGGAAGGAACCTCCGAAACTCTACCTGAGGAGAATTCGGAGGAAGAAGAGGAGGAGCACAACCACCACTGCCAGCGAAAGAAGAGGACATCTGAGTCCTCGAAGCATCAGTCCCGCAGTCGCGTAGAGTCAGACGGCACCGATGAAGAGCCCGCACCTCCATCTGAGGAGGATCGTCCAGAAGAAGCGGAAGAAGCGTCACCGGTTTCGCCTAAGCATTTTTCTTTTTGTCAGAGTCCGAGTCAGAGTTTGTATCAAAGTCAGAGTCAGAGTCGTGTCAGAAACTCAGTTCCAGAAATTAATGAGAATATTTCAGTTCCAGAACCTGAGTTGGAGTCAATAATCCCTTTCCCCCGAGCTCTCAAATGTGGAAAGAAGAAAATGAAGAAAATCCAAAAAGATGACCCTGAGATGGCTGAATTTTGCAATAAACACATCAAGGTCACAATCCCTTTTGACAAGTTCGTGGAAATGACCCCTGCATTCCAAAAATACCTTAAGGTGAGATGCACACCTACTAGGGTTAGGAGGAAAACTAAAAGCCGTGTTGAGAAACACGTTTTATCAGTAGCCACGACTTGTGCAATAAAGAACTCATTTCCTCGGAAACGAAGAGACATGGGTGCACACTATGTAGTGAGTCATGTTGATGACATCGCGTTTGCACGCACTCTCCTGGACAATGGTTCCTCGATCAACTTGATGCCCACAGCCCTCTATGAGCGGCTTAATCTCGGACCTCTTAGGAAATCTAGAGCTATTCTGCAGTTTGCTGACAAATCCACTAAGAGGTCTCAAGGAGAATTAAGGAACATTGTGATCAAAGTCGAGGGGCAAGAATACATGGTGGACTTCACTGTCCTGGATATGGAAACCCCTCGTAATTGGAGAGATTCCCAGATCATTTTAGGTAGGCCCTTCCTCAGAACAGCGGGGGCCTTATTTGATTATAAGAATGGGAAGATTCAGTTCCAAACTCCAGGCGGAGATGAGGAACTTGAAATGAAGCAGACAAGATGGCAGAGACCGGACTCCGAATCCAGCACCGAGTACTCTTCTATCGGAACAGACTGTGAGCATGTAGACGTAGTTGGGCCATGGAGACAGAACCCAGCCAGCACCGATGTGTCCATCTCCTTTGAAGATGATCCAACGCATGAGTCAGTCTGCGAGATCCTCAGGAACGAGTACAGCTCTGAGCCTGCATCGCCCTACATCTTCGATGACGTAGAGGCCCAGTTGGGCCTATCAGTCCTGACATCCTTAGGACAATCGGAAGATGAGGATGACGAGTCGGACGAGGCGTTTGCCGATTGCATGGAGACCTTTGACGATCCGATTCCAGAGCCTAGTTTGGTGGCAGCTATTACAGAACATGATCCGGCCACTTCCAACACCGAACCAGATCAGATTGAGCCAGACTTTCTAGACGATCACACTATTCCTGAGCTCAAACCTTTACCCACAACTCTGAAATATGCCTTCCTTGCGGGCCAAGACAAGAAATTTCCGGTCATTATCAGTTCGCAATTGACCGAGGAGCAGGAATCTCGCATTCTAGAGATCCTAGAGAAGAACCGCAAGGCAATAGGCTGGAGCATTTCCGATCTCCACGGGATAAATCCCGCTCTGTGTTCGCACCATATTTACTTGGAGAACGAAGCCAAACCCTCTCGTGAATTCCAACGCCGGTTGAATCCAAATTTACGAGAGGTTGTGAAAAAGGAGATAGAAAAATGGTGCGACGCGGGTTTCATTTACCCAATCTCCGACTCTAAGTGGGTGGCCCCAATCCATGTTGTCCCGAAAAAGTCGGGAATTCAGACGACCACCAACGAGGACGGAGAGGAGATCGTGACGAGAGTACCCACGTCGTGGCGCGTCTGTGTGGATTACAGACGCTTGAATGCCGCGACGAAGAAGGATCATTTCCCCCTACCGTTCATTGATCAGATCCTAGAAAGATTAGCGGGGAAAGAATTCTTCTGCTTCCTGGATGGGTTCTCGGGCTACAATCAAGTGGCCATAGCTCCGGAGGACCAGGAAAAGACCACGTTCACATGTCCCTTTGGTACCTATGCTTTCAGGCGCATGCCTTTTGGGCTATGCAATGCTCCAGGTACTTTTCAAAGGTGCATGATTGCTGTATTCGCCGAAATGGTCGGCGAATTCCTGGAAGTCTTCATGGACGACTTCTCGGTCCACGGCGATTCTTTTGATTCCTGTCTTAGGAATCTGGACCGAGTCCTCAAAAGATGTTGTGAGGTCAATCTGGTGCTCTCCTGGGAGAAAAGTCACTTCATGGTGACGGAGGGCATAGTGTTGGGGCATGCCATCTCCAAGAGAGGAATGGATGTTGACCTTGCCAAGGTGGACGTGATCAGACGACTCCAGCCACCAACCAACATAAGGCAGTTGCGGTTGTTCCTCGGGCATGTCGGATATTATCGAAGATTTATCAAGGATTTTTCTAAGATTGCCTGACCGCTAACTGAGCTTTTAGGCAAAGACACGAAGTTTATTGTAGATCACAAATGTCTTGAGGCCTTTAAGCTGTTACAAGGAATGATCATGGACGCACCCATCTTACAAGCCCCAGATTGGTCTCTACCTTTTGAGATCATGACGGACGCCTCAGATTATGCTGTTGGGGCTGTATTGGGACAAAGAAGAGATGGCGTCCCGTTTGCAATTCACTACGCAAGCAAAGTGCTTGATTCTGCTCAACGTAACTATACAGTTACAGAAAAGGAAATGCTTGCGGTAGTGTTTGCCTTGGACAAATTCAGATCCCACTTAATCGGATCCAAGGTAACTGTGTTCACAGACCATACGACACTACGATACTTGATGGAGAAGAAGGACGCAAAGGCGCGTCTTCTTCAGTGGATTTTACTTATCCAGGAATTTGATTTGGATATCCGTGATAAACCTGGAAAGAAGAACGTAGTGGCCGATCATCTTTCTCGTCTCGAAGATCTTAATACTTCCGAGGTTTTACCGATTCGAGACTCCTTCCCTGACGAGTCGATTTTTGTTATCGACTCACTCCCATGGTACGCCAATATCGTGAACTATCTTGTCTCCAAGAAAGGTCCCGAAGATTGGCCAAAGAGCCAAATCGACCGACTAAAGTCGGATGCTAGAAACTACCATTGGGAGGATCCGATCCTTTTCTTTGAAGGACCGGATTGTGTCTGGAGACGTTGTATTCCTCAAGAGGAATACCAGAGTGTCCTTTCTTTATGCCATAGCTTAGAGGCAGGAGGACACCACTCCGGGAAGAGGACCGCATGGAAGGTACTGCAGTGTGGCTTCTACTGGCCGACTCTGTTTCGCGATGCCACCACCTTCGCGAAGTCGTGCCCAGTTTGCCAGAGAATGGGAGGAACCGTTGGTTCCAAGGATGAGATGCCAATGCAGCCGGTCATCATTTGTGATGTCTTTGACGCCTGGGGCATCGATTTCATGGGCCCATTCCCTGTCAACCACGTGTTCGAATACATCCTCCTTGCGGTAGATTATCTGTCCAGATGGGTGGAGGCTATCCCGAGCCGCAGACAGCAGGACTGTCTGTAAATTCATCAGAGAAAAAATAATCTCTAGGTTCGGGATCCCCAAAATGATGATATCAGACGGGGGTAGCCACTTTGTGAATCGGGAGGTGAAGAAACTCCTGAAGGACTACGGCATCGAACACCGTGTCGCGAGTCCTTACCACCCACAAACCAATGGTATGGCTGAGGTGTCGAATAGGGAGGTGAAAACCATATTGCAAAAGCTTGTCCGCCCGGACAGGAAGGACTGGTCTCAGATCTTAGATCAAGTCCTCTGAGCGTATAGAACGGCTTACAAGACACCGTTAGGCACCTCCCCATTCCGAATGGTATTCGGAAAGCCGTGCCATTTGCCCCCAGAGTTAGTGCACAAATCAGAATGGGCAATAAAGAAGGTCAACTGGAACACACACCTGGGTCAGAAACAGAGAGACATGGATCTGAATGAGCTTGTGGAAGTCAGAAACCGAGCATACGACAACAGTTTGGTGTACAAGGACAAGGTGAAGCATTGGCATGATAGATATATCAGACGAAAGACCTTTGTTCCTGGACAAAAGGTATGGTTGTTCAATGCTAGGCTGAAGATTTTCCAAGGCAAGTTAAAGTCTAAGTGGACAGGACCATTTGTCGTCCGTACGGTGCATGATAGTGGATGTGTCGAGATCTCGGATCTCGCAGATGACGCACCGACATTCCTAGTAAATGGGCAGCTGTTGAAGCACTTCGTTGAATCCAATGAACAGTTAGTCCATGTGGAGGAGATTGTATTCATGCGCGAGACAGATACATCAGATACACCTCAAGCCGCGCATGAGACCTTGCAGCAGTGAACTCCAACCGTCAGCAGCATCTTGAAAGATTCACACCGACTCATTTGTACATACCATCAATCTTGTACATCCTATGCTTTGCCCCCGCGATTCTAGTAACCCATCCCCACATCATCGAACCATTAGCTTGGACTATACTTAGGATGACCAGATCCTAAGTATAGGGGGGAGGGGTCACCTGAGTCGGTTCTTTGTACATTCTTTAGATCACATTGGTCCTCATACTCATTTCCTACCAATACTTAGGCTGACCTGAGCCTAAGTATAGGGGGGGACCGATGCCCGCATTGATACTCATCCACTTCCCATCTTTCCCTCTTCCGCCCCATTTCTGATCTTCTTCTACACATAGGCTGCCAGAGCCTAAGTATAGGGGGGCGAGACGACTTCTATACATTTTTGTTATTTTAGCTCTCCTACGCTTAGCCCGAGCTATGTCTTTTTAGTCGCTTTCGTGCTCTGAGGACATAGCACACGCTAAGTATAGGGGGGCGTGTATATATTACATATATACTTTACCCATATCTCGTACTTTCGCGTATTTTCGCGTATTTTTGTATATATTTTGCAATAATTATGGGTGGGTAAAAATTGAAAAAAAAATTTGTATACTTGTATAATACTTGTAAAACTTTTGTAAAAATTAAAAAAATAAATTAATTAAAGTTTTGAATACTTGTATAATATGTATAATATTTGTATAAAAAGTTGTAAAACATACCTTTGTAAAATTTGTTGTAAAACAGGATCTATGTACAAATTGTATCAACTAAAAATCGTTATAAATAATAAAAAAAAGATTGTTGTATACCAGAAAAATAAAACAAAAAGGCTTCTTATTTACTCTTGCATATTATCTTGCATTTTCAAAAAAAAAATCTTGCATTTCATCTACATAGCATGTCATCTGCACCTCATCTGCATATCTTGCATATGCAAAGTGAAAAGCTAGTGGGTTCTGAACCAGGTTATGAGTAGATATTGAGGATGGACTTGATTTGACCTTAATCCACCTAATTTCAGAGGAACCTTATAGGAACTGGAGTTAAGATTTCTCAGGTCAAGTGACTTAATTCTTTGAGTTCGCAAGTCTATGTTCACATGTCATCTTGATTAGTCTAAGTAGAATATCTCGTGCATACGCATGATTCTTTTAGATAATGACCTAACTTGTACAAGCACTATGCACGTAGCTCTTCATTGATGAGGTGGTGAGGAGGTAGAATCCTTTAGCTTGGAGTAGCACACGGGTGGAAACATCCGTCCTCCTCTAGGGAGGGTAGTGCATCTCAACCTAGTCTGGTGGTGTTGACGTCTAAGGACGGGATGCTGTGGGTTGCAATAATGCTTCAAAAGAGGGATAGTCTACTGGCTCAAGAGGAAAAACTCCTGATGTACATGCTGCACCTTGTATATAGTTCCAAAAAAAAAGAAGAAAAAAAAAGAAAAAAATGCAAGAACTCCAAAAAAATCAGACAGGTCCAAGTGAAAAAAAATAAAACCTGTCGGAGTATGTATATTAGCAAAGAAAATGCAGCTGGATGACTTGGCTACACTGGTCAGGCATCCCGGGATAGGTAGCTACACTGGCTACCGTCCATTCTTTTCTCTACCCCCTCCTCTTGAGTTGGTCGCACTTGAACTTAGAAGGGAATACCCCGCTCCTCGAGGAAAGAGTTGCTGGATCGGGTTATTGAGTTACCTTGTTAGAGGAGGCTGTTTCTGAGCCATTTCTGATGTGAAGAGTTAAATTTCACTTACACAGTACAAGTAAGAATCATAGTCATATGAAATTTGCGTTTGAGGATTTGTTCTGACCTGACTATTGAGGAGTCTTGAATAGAAGACTTGTGGAACTTGAAGTCTGTTAGGTCTTAAATTCAGATCCCAATAAGGTTCCGCCACACAATTAATCCAAAGGTCGAGTCAATCTCCATTTTCAACTTTTTTTCATGACCTTGGTATGGAACCCAAAATCATTTCACTCTTGCATTTCATTTTAGTTGCTCGGGGACGAGCAAGGTTTAAGTATAGGGGGTTGATGAATCTGTGATTCATCACTCTAAAAGTTGAAAATAGAGTCTTGTTCCCGAGTAAATAGATGCATATTTCCCTTTATATTGTAAAATTAGCATCCATGCATGCATTGATAACATCTGCATTTTAGCATTCATAATTGCATAAATAAGAAGCCAATTTCATTTGTAAATATTCACTTGTATATTAGATAAAATACCTTATTTGTATATATTTTATACTAACTCCAAAGCCAATAAAACCAACTCTACTATGTATATATGACTAACCTAATCAAAGAAAATATCAAAAAAATACTAACTTGTAAAATCACCTAATAAAACTCCAACCCAAGTTTGAAGACCTTAGACCTTAAAACGCACATATCTCTCTCATACGACCTCCGAATTAGGTCTACTCACTTTTAAAGTAATATACATTTCAAGACCTTCGAAACAAGACCAATTTCATTCAAATCGGAGCTCGTATGCAAAACTTGGGTTTTGGGCCCCTTTTGTACATTGTACATAATGACCGTTTTGCCCCTGTATTTTACCACTTTATTTTCTTAATTATTAAAAATCCAAAAAAAAATTAGATTAAGTTGTAAATATTCTTCTCATATTTTCTTTATTTTTATTTTGAATTTTCTCTTAATTAAAAATGACAAAAAAATTGCAAAAGATAAAATGCGGTATTTTATACCTATAAGGTACCGCCAAAAATATGCTTTTGTACAGATGATCTCGTTTGATTTTCGACCCTTCATGAAAGTTGTAGATCTCATCGAGACGAGCAACTTTCGTGTTGACGACTTTTTAATTTAAGCTTTTTTATTATGTCTTTTTGATTTTTCTTTCCCTTTAACTTTGGATTTTTCTGGGAGCGACACGTGGTGGCTCCAGAAGCCACCACGTGTCAACTCCTTGGTTTTTGCTTTTTATTAAATAAATGTCACATGGCCGCATCCTAGCGTGCCAAGTGGCATCCTCTCTCTCCTCTCTACCAATTCCTCCCCACTCTCCCTTAACTTAAGGAAGAGGCCATCCTTCGACACCTCTCATTTCATCCCATCTCCCCCACCTTCTCCATCTCTCCCACTCTCTCCATGGCCTCTTTAACCTCCACCTCCTCCTCTTTATAATCTCCTCTACTCCCACATTCACCCCCATCCGCCATCTTCACAGTGAGGGAGAGGAGAGCTCCATTCCTTCTTTGGTGACAGCAAGGGAGAGAGTGACAACAGTGAGCGACGACCATGCTCCTCTAGGCGAGATCCGGTGGCCCTCCGTCCACCGCCGCAGCTGCAAACCGCAGCTGCCCGAGCTCGAGCCTTGCCGACTCTTGAGCGACGACAGGAGAAGCCTCGTATTCTCCATCCTCAGGCATCCGTTCCATCTACTGGTAATCTCTTCTTCCTTATTCTTCTTCATCTTCATTTCTCTTCATTCTCTCTCTCCTCAATTTCATCATCGTCTGTCCATCAAAATGCCAAACAAAATGCACTTCAACGGATAAATCATACGTTGCGATCGCAACCGTGATTTTTATTAATTTTTTGGAAGCATTTTCATCAATCGATTAATGGCTCATTTTTCTCTGCTAAACAAATGCATGAGAATCCCCTGTTTGTAACAAGGGCTTCTCTGAACCCCCGGTGACTCCTTCCTCCCACCACTTCACCACTCCACGCACGCACTAGTTTGCAACCCCTCTATTGCAGGTACTCGTCAACGGCCATCGACCATCAACGCCATCCACTCGTGGGGCGCCCCCACGTCCACCTCCGCCCCCTCCGACGCTGCCCCTCCACGCCACTCAGGCACGCCGCCCACCTTCTCCGCCGCGCGGCTCGTCGGAGCTTCACGCCCACGCGTCAGCCCCGCCAGCGAGCCCATCTGCCACGCCCCCGACTCCCCTCGCGTACACGCGCGCTGCCCACCGCGCGTGCACAGCCACCTCCGTGCCGCACCTCGCAGCTGCTAGCCGCCCCCCCCCAAGCACCAACCGCGCGGCCCACGCCGCCGACGTCGCCGCCATCTCCTCGCCGCACCTCCCTGACAGTTGCCAGCGGCCACCTCTCCCTCGACGCCGCCGACCACCTCCTCCTCCAAGCTCCATCGGCCACCTTCAAGACCTCCCCTGTTTCATCTACAAAACAGAGGAGTTCTATCGCACAATAAACAATTGGGAATTTGCAAAGGGGACACTTGCACCCCTTTGCAAGTTCTTAAAAAAATTTCAAGTTTCTTCTTATTGCATGTAAGTCCCTGTGCTTCATTTGAGTTTCTTTTTGATTTTCTGTATTGCATTTATAACCTTGCATTTGCACGTTTATCTTATTGTCATTTTGCCATCTATTTTTAATTCCGAAAGTTGCATTGTTTAGTATAACTCTTGTTCTGCCATCTTAGCACTTATTTGTATTTTTCTGATTTGCAGAGTATTTATTGAAATTAATTTGGTGGAAAATTGCAATATTTTGCCCACTTTGATTGTCTAATTTATTGCGCATTATCTGCTCATCGAAAAATCTCCAAAAAATTGTAGTTGGTAGATCTAAGTTTATGCTACAACATATCCAAAATTCACATCATTTGCATGTGTAGTTTGTCATAGAAAAATTATTTAGTGAAAAACTTAATCGATTTTAGTTAATTAACCGTGAGGTGTTTTAAGGAAAATCAAGTTGATTTGGATAGATCTTAACTAGACCTATTTGGATTAATTTTATTTCTTAAAAATACCATCGTTTAGTAATTATTAAAATTGGTTTTGTCATTTTCACTAAAGTCTGCATATTTTATTATCCGTGCATCAGAAAATTATAAAAAAATTAGGTTAGCTTAATTTCATCCCATTTCATAATCTGACCAAGTTTCATAATTTTTGGATTTAAGTTGATACCTTAACTGATTTAACCTCAACTTGGCTGGATTTTTGCATGTGTCTGCATTGAAAATAAAAAAAGAACAAAAAAATTACTCCTCGTAAATCGAACACTCGAAAAATTTCGCTTAAATCTACCTAAGGAGATAGATGCCTCCCTGAGTTCGACCTTGGACTTCACCAAGTAAAAAAATCTGCCGCTTGAAATTAACTTGATATTAAATTTAAGTGGTTTTTTATTAGCCTCTCGTATCCGACTGCAACGAATCACATTAATTAATTTGGACATTAATTTGACCGAATTAACATAGGGTACCTGAACGGTTGTCAAGGGGTATAAGTGCAAATATCAGAAAATATTTTTTATTCAGTAACACATCAAAACAACAGCCCAGATAATGCAATTTCATCAAACATCACGTGACGAAGCACGTGTTGCACATATACAAGGATGAAAATGCAAATACTATAAAGGTTCAGGTCCTAAGTGCAATTTAACCAAAATAAAAAGAACTATGTAAAATATTTACAGGACTAAAGAACAAAAACAAAAAGACAGGGGCCTAAGTATAATTTACCCCTTATTATCCAAGGGCTGGAGGCGTGCCACGTGTGATATCGAATGGCTGAGGGGTGTTGCGCCTCTGCGAAGGGGGCTCGCTCGGATCTGACGGCTGAGGGCTAGCCACGTGCGAGATCGGACGGTGGCTGCTCTGTGGCTAACCCTTCGCCTGGATGGACGCCGGAGAGGGAGCCACGTGGATGATCTGACGGTGAGGGATCATGCACTCCTCTTCGTATAAACGTGCGGTCCAGATCAAAACTAGGACTCCGGGGCTGAACGAACGGCAGGGGACGATCCTAGAAGAACTCCTCGCCGGTGAGCTTTGCCGGAGCACTGCTGGCACGCTGGACCTCTGCTGCAGCTACTGGAATATGGAAAAGAGTCGCCTAGGTCTCCCGCAGCTGGTGGGCTCCTCCGATGGTGCCAAGAAGCTCCAAGGAGCCCCAGCGACGACAGCAGAGCCGGGCCTCTGTGCTCGAATGTCCAGACCCTCAGATGGGTCTTCTTAGCCCTGCAAAACAACACAGCAAGCTCCTGGATCAAGGGCAAAGTGCCTCGACCCTGTGAGGGGCGAAATGGGGGTGTGGATGCGTCGGGGCAGCACCCTCCGGCGATGCGACGGCGGAGGAGGGTGGACTCCCAGTTCCGGGGTGAACTGGGTTGGATGGACAGGCGTAGAATGTGAAGAGTATGGAGAAGGTGCCAGGATAAACCGATGATGGAATGGACGAATGGAGTGGTCAGAATCGACGAAAGGGGTGATCGGAGTGATTTGGGCGAAATCAGAAATTAGAGCAAAATAGGAAGAATTAAAGGTACCTGGTGAAGGTGGTTGACTGGGTTTGAGCTCGCGGAGCTCTGGTCTTCGCCTCGAGGGTCGTCGGAGGCCCGAGGCTCAGGCACTGTAGAATGGAGCTCCTGGGAATGGAAGAAGAGGCCAAAGATAGCGTGAATTGCGGCTGGAGCTCAAGCTAAATAGTGCTAGGGGTCCGAGAAGAATGGGAGTCGGGCACGCACGTCGATGCACGGACCCCTAAGATCCACCCCGGGCGTGGGTCTCGGATCTGCAGGGAAGGATTAGAACCCGAGGTTTAAGGATTTGGTGGTCGGATCAAGCAGGGATAATTTTGAGAAATCGGGTCGGTTGCTTGGATCCGCAAGGAGGAGGTCCGCGGGGGAGAGTTGACCGGGGGTCAACATCCCCCGTGGGCCAATCAAGTGCAGCCACGTCATAATTATTTGAAAATTAAATAAAAAATAGTAAATGGCCGAATTTCGAAAAAGTTAAAACATGAAAAATGTTTCTTTATTTTTAAATTATTTTTAGTGATTTTTATTTATTTTTTTGAAATAAAAATAATGTATGTACAATATAGTATTATTATATATAGATATATACAATATGTATTTTTAATTTTTGATTTTTAATTATTTATTTTTGTATAATTTATTCCAATTTTATATTTTATTTATTTATAGAATAAAATTTTGAATAATAAGGTATTTTTATTTTATTTTTATTAATTATTTACAAGGGTTAAATAAATAATTTTATTTATATACATACATGGTATCTATACAATGTTGATTTTGATTTTTATTTTTATTCCTTTTTAATTTTTTTTTGTTTTTGTGATTTTTATTTTATTTATTTACACCATGGAGTAAGAAATATGTACATATTTTTATGGGGTTTTTATTTATTTATTTATAAGGGGGAATAAATAGATATGGGGTTTCTATGTACAAGGCTTATATACAATGGAGAAGGGATTTTTAATTTCTTTTTAATTTTCTCATTTTTTTGTTTTAGTTTTATATTTACAAATATATAAAAATAAATATACACCCAATTTTATTTTGAATAAGAGGGAAATAATTTTTTTTATTTATAGGTGTATATACACACATGAGCTTCCTTATCTCTCTCTACTTGGGTTCTTTTGCGGTCAGGCCCATGTTGAGCCCTCCCTTGAGATTAGGTCACTCAATATTTATTTGAATATTTTCCTCTTTTTCTTTTATTTCTTTATTCTTTTATTTATGCACAAAAACATGCTAATAATGCGTATTTACACAACGCATGCTGAATGACAATTATTGCTAGTTACAGTTATCTACATCTGTTTTGCATAGGTTTTGTAGCTAAAATAAAAGAATAAAGAGTGATGAATGGGTATTCATCACCCCACTATACTTAACTTTGCTAGTCCCTTAGCAAACACTTATTTGAAAAAGAAGTGAAAAAGAAAAAGAAAAAGAAAAAGAGGAGAAGATGCATGGATTAATGTTGAATATTAAACTTGCCTTCATTAAATTGAAATGTGGAGCTCGATCAGATCTTTGGATTGTTAATGTATCGGAACCTTATTTGGACATAAGTTTAAAACTCAACAGCCTCTAAGATCCACTAATTTATAGTCAAGACTCCTCAACAATCTAGATCAGAACAAGTCTACATACACAAACCCTGAAGACTATGAATCTTTCCTTGTACAATGTAAGTGAGGTATAGCTTTCCACCTCAGAAGTAGCAACTTGACAACCCTCCCCAACAAGGTAACTCTATGACCCTAGTCTGGCCACTCTTTCCTCGAGGAGCGGGGTATTCCCTTCTAAGTTCAAGTTCAACCGGCTCAAGAAGAGGGGGAAGAAGAGAATGGACCATGTCCAGTGTTGCCATGTATCCTTGGAAGCTCAACCAGTGTAGCTAAGTCTCCCTGTTGCAAGCTACCTAAGATGGGACATGATTCTCAAGCTTTGCTTATTGCACTATATACATACTCCGGTGGGATTATCATTTTCTATCAGACCCACCACTTTTTTGGAGTTATGTTCTTTTTGCATTTTTTTTCAAGTGCATCTGTACAACATATTTACAATGTGCCGCATATGTAAATAAGGAGTTTTTCCTCTTGAGCCAGTAGACTATCCCTCTTTTGAAGCATTATTGCAACCCACAACTCCTGTCATTAGACCTCATGGCAACCAGACCAAGTTGAGACACACTTCCTTCACTAAAAGAAGAAGAGAGGTTCCGCCTAGAAGTACTACCCTCATATGCTACCCCAAGTCAAGGAAGACTACCTCCTCACCACCTCATCCATAGAGAGTTCGGTGTAAAGTGCGGGTCCAAGTCAAGCCATTGTCTATATGAGTCATGTGTGTGTTGTTAAGTGCTCTACTTAGGCTCATTGAGATGGCATGTGATCATAGCCTAGTGGACTCAAAGAATTAAGTCACCATGGACCTGAAAAGCCTTAACCCTAAGCCCTATAAGGTTCCTCTTATGATTAGGTGGATTAAGATCTTAATCAAGCTTCATTTCCCAATTTAATTCCAGGCTAGTTTAAATGTCAACTATAATCCGGGAAAAACTATACAAGTATATACAAGGATGTTATTTACACAATATTTACAAAAATGCAAAATTTTAAAAAAAATGTTTTGAAATCATGGATGTGTGCATGAATGCAAGTTTTGCAAAATATTTACACAAATTTACACAAGGTCTTTGCAAACTTTTGATTTTCAAAACATTTTGGAAAAATTTTGTACTATATACATAGTTTTGATATACACATATTTACACTCTATTTACACAAAAAGTTTTTGAAAACATTTTTAAAAAAATAATTTGTACAATAACTATGTATGTGCAATAAAAGAATGTTTATTTACAAGGAAAAAATTTTAATTTTTATGAGTTTTTGGGTTTCTAGCCATTTTTATTTATTAACACACTCACACAAAGTACGAGTTATGGCTAAAGTATATATGAAATATATACATCCCCCCTACACTTATCTCGAACGATGTCCTCAGAGTCAAGAGCGATGAAGAAGACATAACTCGTGCTTAGTATAAGGAGTGAAAAGGAAGGCTATATACAAAGACGAATGAAAGAATAGAAATCAAGAGGACCTCAGCTTTTCCCCCTATACTTAGGATCAACTAATCCTAAGTATAGCAGGCTGTACACAAAGGGAAATCCGAGTGAAGAATGTACGGGGTCTACCCCCCTATACTTAGGGTAAAATATCCCTATGTATAGGCAGTAAAAACAGAGGTAGAAAGAATCAAAAGAAATACCCGAGAGTCCTACATCCCCCTATACTTAGGGTAAAGTACACCCTAAGTATAGCATAATCAAAAGATGAGGAAAGGGATGTGGGACTAAAGAATGGAATGATATGGACAACTGGAGCTATACAAGTCGGGAGACCAGTGATAATCAGGCGTGAGATGCAATAGATGTGAGTCAAGAGACCACATCTCATGCAAAGTGAATAGGGGCAACATCAATGACCCGCGGCTCATAATCAAGATATGGCTTGAGCCGCTGGCCGTTCACTCGAAAGGTACTCTCAGAAGACAACTCAGATATGTCAATACTCCCATTGTCGTGTACCTTTCTCACCAAATACGACCCCTTCCATTTGCTCTGTAGCTTCCCTAGAAATAGACGAAGTCTAGCATCAAACAACCATACTCTCTGTCCAAGCTCAAAATGCTTGTGGATGATATGAGAATCATGCCGCTCCTTCACTCTCTCCTTGTACTGTAGGCTGTTTGAGAAGGCGGTATCACGGAGCTCCTCCAAGGCGGCTAACTCTGCCCTCCTCTGATCTCTTGCACTATCTGGATCCAAAAGTATATCTGTGACAACCCAAAGTGACCTGTGTCTCAGCTCAACAGTTAAATGGCACGACTTGCCATAAACGAGGCGAAAGGGAGATGTGCCCAAAGGTGTCTTGAAAGATGTCCGATATGCCCACAAGATTGAGTCCAAAAGCTGTGACCAATCCTTTCGGTCAGGGCAGACGACTTTCTGTAATATAGTCTTGATCTCCCTGTTCGACACTTCGGCAAGACCATTCGTCTGAGGATGGTATGGAGTGGCAACTCGATGGTCTATGCCGAACTCGCTAGCAAGGGCCTTCACCTGGTCGTTGACGAAATGAGACCCCCCGTCAGATATCAACACTCGAGGTACCCCGAACCGTGAAATGATATGCTTCCTCAAAAATCTGCAAATAGTCCTAGCGGTTCGGGCAGGATGGCCTCAACCCAACGACTAACATAATCCATGGCCAACAGAATGTACTCGAATCCCTGACTCTTAGGGAATGGACCCATGAAATCGATGCCCCATGCGTCAAAAACCTCACAAAAGTGAATGTGCTGCATCGGCATCATATCACACTGTCCACAAGTGCCCATCCTCTGACAGTCAGTACACCTCTTCACGAACTCATCAGAGTCCTTGAAGAGGGTAGGCCACCATAGGCCGGATTGGAGCACTTTCTGTGCCCTTCTCCTCCCAGAGTGATGTCCTCCTGCCTCAAGCTTGTCGCAGTAAGTGAGGATGCTATGGTGCTCCTCCTGAGGAATGCACCTACACCAGCCGCTATCCCCTCCTTCATGGTAAAGGATGGGATCCTCCCAGTGGTAGGACTTGGCCTTCGCGAGGAAGGTCTCAAGTCTCTGTCTGGGCCAATCTTGTGGAACTTTCTTAGCAACAAGAAAGTTCACAATATCGGCATACCACGGAAGAGGGGCGATGGCAAGGATCGCCTCATCTGGGAAGGTCTCACATATAGGCTCAGTCTGCTCAGAATCCTCAAGATGCTCTAATCGGGAGAGATGATCCGCCACCACATTCTTGACTCCAGGCTTATCCTTAATCTCTATGTCAAACTCCTGGACTAGAAGGATCCATCTGGTTAATCTGGCTTTGGCATCCTTCTTTGCCATGAGGTACCTGATGGCGGTATAATCAGTGTATAAGGTCACTCTAGATCCGATGATGTAAGATCTGAACTTATCTAGGCAAAAACTACGGCTAGCATCTCCTTCTCAGTGACAGTGTAGCTCCGCTGCGCGGCATCCAATGTACGGCTAGCGTAGTGAATAGCAAATGGGACTCCATCCCTCCTCTGTCACAACACGGCCCCTATGGCAAAATCGGAGGCATCCGTCATGATCTCGAATGGGAGAGACCAATCAGGCGGCTGAAGAACAAGAGCCTCAACAACACATCGCTTGAGAGTCTCAAACGACGAAAGACACTTGTCATCTACAAGGAACTCGGTGTCTTTCATCAGCAGATTAGTCAACGGTCGGGCAATCCTACTGAAATCATGAATGAAGCATCGGTAGAAACCGACGTGCCCCAGGAAAGACCATAACTGTCGCAAGTTGACGGTAGTGTGGATTTTCTAATGACATCTACCTTGGTCGGATCAACCTCCATGCCCCTGTTGGAGATGATATGGCCAAGCACCGTCCCTTGAGTCACCATGAAGTGACTCTTCTCCCAAGACAGCACAAGGTGAACCTCAATGCATCGCTGAAGGACTCGGTCTAGGCAGTCAAGACATGAGTCGAATCCGTCGCCGTAGACCGAGAAATCATCCATGAAGACCTCCAAGCACTCCCCCACCATGTCCGAAAAGATCGACATCATGCATCTCTGAAAAGTCGCAGGGGCATTGCATAGCCCAAATGGCATGCGTCTGAAGGCGTATGTGCCAAAGGGACATGTGAAGGTAGTCTTGTCCTGGTCCTCGGGAGCGATGGCCACCTGGTTGTAGCCGGAGTACCCATCCAAGAAACAGTAGTGGCTCTTCCCTGCCAATCTCTCAATGATCTGATCTATAAAGGGCTGGGGAAATGATCCTTCTTGGTGGCCTGGTTGAGTCATCTGTAATCCACGCAGACCTGCCAAGAAGTGGGTACCCGGGTAGCGATCTCCTATCCAGACTCGTTGACAACTGTAGTGATGCCCATCTTCTTGGGCACCACATGCACCAGACGGACCCACTTGGAGTCAGAAATGGGGTAGATAAAATCGGCACTCCACCATTTCGAGATTTCCTTCAAGACAACCTCTCTCATATTCGGGTTCAACCGCTGCTGGAACTCACGCGACGGCTTCGCCTCCTCCTCGAGATAGATATGGTGGGAGCACAGGGCTGGACTTATCCCATGGAGATTGGCTACGCTCCATCCTATCGCCTTGCGGTTCTTTTCAAGAACCCCCATCAGACGGGATTCCTGCTCTCCAGTCAAATCGGAGGAGATAATGACTGGGTACATCTCATGCTCACCCGCAAGGAACCTATACTTCAGCGACGCAGGAAGTGGCTTCAGCTCTGGGCATGTCGGTGTTGGCGGATCTGGCCTCTGAAAACTCTGAGTGAATGCTGCCAAATCCGCATGGGACAACTGAAACTCTCGCTCATAATCAGAATCTGGAGGAGGCTGCTCTACTGGAATGTCTCTTCTCTGCATGGCATCTACCTCCTCCTTAGCTGTAGGCTCAGTAGAAGTCAGATCTGGTATGAAATCATCGAACTCTGCCCAATCAAAATCTGACTCTGAGGG